>LR736877.1:3061609-3107157 GCA_902654985.2 Oryctes borbonicus
AATCTCAAAGCTACATTTTATTCATCTCCATCATGATGTAATTTTTACTTTTCCATAACCATTACTAAATGAAAAGGCCATCAAAATGTTAATACTGACCGCGAAGTACTTGTGGAAAAGAACATTTTCAGCTCTCATGCGTTAGAATGACGTCGTTGGATACTTCAAAACGTAATAGTTATAGCTACAGTTAAACAAATATCAATCATTATTTTAAAACTTTTAAATACTTGATCCTATATTATAGAATATACGCGTAGAATGAGGGTTGCAGTTGCTGGTCCTTGAAATTCCAAATTTGGAGTTACTAGTCTGTAATTTCCAAGAGCTTGGCGACCACTGTTTGCTTAGTTACAATTCTACAATTTTCCATAATTAAAAAACAAGACTAACACATAACATGAAGTTTTCTATTACCTTCAAGTTGCAGAATCTAGAGCAAATTAGCACCATTTACGCGTAGTTTATTACGCATTTTATGCAAAACAAAAAAATAGTAGTACAGACACTCTCGTGACACAGACCGCGTATTACAGTAACCTTGATACAGTTTTGTTGACACAAATGCCAGAATCAATGAGCAGGTGCTACACATAACATATGTATTTGTACCATATGTAACGCGTTCTGCACGACACTGAATGCGATATGTCCATGTACATTTATTTGTCGTTACTCATACGATACATCTGTGTTCATACAAGCGTATCCTATTACCTATTTGTTGTGTGGTTTTCTCTATTCGAATAGACATACGATATAAGCATTACTTAATTCCTTTTGTTCTGTGGCACTCTTTAATGCAATAAATATAAAGAGAATCGGTGGAGATACTATAAGGGTAGAAGGGGAATAAAAATAACAGCTGCACGGATGCAATGACCTGTTATGAGATCGCCCTAAACAGTCTCAAGCCTCAACATGAAGATGGCGTCATTCGTTAAAAACACGAGAGCCATCAGGACGTAAAATATTCTCTAACCGAGAATGTTAGATTTGAAACTAAACGTGTTCCGGGTTTGAACCGTGTCATGTCATTGCTTAAAATAAAACTCGACGTTTCGCCCACAATCGTATGGGGCTTCTTCAGGAGAGTGATGGCAACAGTTAGCACGGTAACTCAAAGTGTGAACCACGCCAGAGGTTCACATGCTGAGTTACCGTGATTAACTGCTTCCCGCTCAATTAGTTTCGCCTCTGGCGTGGCTCACACGTTGAATTACCGTCCTAACTGTTGCCATCACTCTCCTGAACAAGCCCCATACGTTTGTGGGCGAAACGTCGAGTTTTATTTTAACCAACGACATGACACGGCCAAACCCGGAACACATTTAGTTATTAAATTGGAGTTTAAGCGTAGATGGGTAGAAGCAAATTACAAGAAGATACTTTCATGGGAAAGAATGGTTATATTCATAGCGTTCAACGCATCACGGGCTGAGGAACGTCCATCAAGAACGTTTAATGTTTCCAGGAAAAGAAGTGAAAGACGCAAAATGGAATCGCTGCGTAAGAGTAATAAGTCAGTACAACCTATGCGCTGCTCAGGTGAAGCTTCAAGTGGAAGGAAATGTTTCCAAAATACCAAAAAATCTAAACTCTAGCCCACAACGTGCAGTCAAGTAAACGAACTCTTTTTCAAGATCAATGCAAAATGGAATTACCTTACATCAGTTACAGCCTCTGAAAGCTCTAGAAATGTGTGTTGAGACTGGGCTTTCTAAAAACTAGTTGAAACAATAAGGAGTTTCCTTCCATTTCTTCCATGCTACACAGTTTTACAGAGAACCAGGAAGGGGTCACACTCAAATACCATTCACGTACCTGAAAATTGCGCTCAAACGAATCTACAGAATTCACTCAACCATGCTGCTAACAGACTGCTTAACTATTTAGAGGAAGCCCTACAGACTTACAAGCAACAGTTCGATTGCGTCGTTACAGCCACTGGTGAATTTGGACTTAGGGAAAACGAAAGTTATTTAGTCTTTATACTGATACCAATAAGAATACATTTTACCAAAGAGACGACAGACATTACCAACAAAGAAATTAAATATATCGAAGATGTTGCGGCAAAATTGGAGCACACGAAAATACAATTGGCAGATAGAGTATATTATGTTAAACACAATATGACCTTTACAATGGTTGAACCCAAAATGTGTAATGCTGCAACTTCGACACAAATTAACAATGACGTACTATATTTGTGGTGCAACAGCGAAAGATTTCAATGACTTAAGCAAGAAGACATACATATCTGAAGACTAAAAAAATGAATATGAAGAAAGCCCCTATTCCATGACATACTTTGCCATCAATCAATCCTTTCTTTAATTTATTATTAAAGTATTTTAATTTGTAATTTATTCCACTCGATATACTTCAAAAGGAAAATTACTCTAATTGCTATAATAAATCATTATTTGTGACCCAATTTCTCTGACATACAGACAGCTTTTACTTCAACCACAAATTGAGCAATTTCGTCCAATTGCTGTATTATTCCAAGTCCATCCAAAAGCGGAAATCTCTTCCCCCATTCCATCTGATTATTTCCGATTACAAATCATATCTGACGAATAAATCGGTTGCACTTTCCAGGAAAATAATGACACCCGACCAACGCCAGCTCATATCATTTAAATATTAGGCCGGCGGTTGCATTTTCCGCAGTAATTTCCAGGAGTGCTATTTCGTCCGGAATGACGGAAGACGACATCGGAACAAACAACGAAACAATACGATTGTTCCCCGTCTTATACAATTGTCGCTGGTAAAACGGGACGTAAATAAATTAGAATCGTAAATAAGCGCTGGAAATTATTCTCTACCTCGTATTGAATAGATTACTCGCTGGGTAATAGACCGTTAGGAACTGTCGCAAAATGAAGCTACCGCTGAATAACCGACATAACTGACAATTTGTTAACGTCAACTGCCCTACGCGTATCATTAAGTATATGTTTGTGTGTTTGTGGGTGTGTGTGAATGTGTATTACGTAGTTTACGTAGCTGTTGATGAGAGGAGCAATCCTGTTCCGGTAACGCCTTATCGTGGAATAGGAGCTTGTTAGAATGTAATTAGTGAATTATGTTATAAGCTTTCGGATTTAGTAGGTGTTGCCAGTCAAATGGTTCGAATTTACTAGAAATGTCCCTGCAAACAAGCTGCCTATTTTCTGTTCGTTAACTAAAAACTAAATCGAAAAATCTTCGTGTTCTTCCTTATCAACGAACTTTCTGGATATAACTAACATGAATACCAACTCACATGTAAAGGTGAAATACTTCTACACACATTAAATGTAATAAACGAACACTCCCGCATAAAAGCAGCGTCCGGTAAGCGAATGTGTAGACGCACAAGCACCAGTGTTTCGAGCTTTTTATCTCTCATCACTGTAAGCTATGAAACACTATTCGAGCAGATATACTTTGCTTCTGTTATCCCAGCAAATATCAAAAGTAAAAATTCGAGAGACATCTTACCAATAGTGTCGCAGACTGATAAAAGCCAACAAGTTCGAAACACCGGTACCTGTGCGTCTTTATGCTTTTAATGGAAGTATTACTCTTTTACATTTAAAGGGGGCAAAGGTATTTTCCTTTTATATTGCTTCTTAGGTTGCTTGTATGGGCAACAAAGTGTTTTGCATTTATTTTATTTCTAAGATGAATATATCCGTCAATAACTTATAATCACACTAATAATAACAATAATAAAGAAACCAGAGGCTACCTCACTTCTGATCGATCGTACGTTGCTAACGACAAATTTTAAATAATTGAACGTTGAAAAACACAAACAAGAAAATATAAATTTTAATAAAGAAAGTTAATATTTAAAATATCATAATCTGAAAATAATACAATACGATTTAAAAAGATGAGAAACAAACAAACAAAAAATATTACGTTAAAGAAAAAATGATATATGTAAGTAAACGCGTAGTTCCTGTGAGATACAGCGCAGCAAGTAAGTTATTCGCGACAATATTAACCGTTTAACATTTTAACAATAACAACAAATTAACTTCTTCGTAATTATTGCGCAATAAAAGTTGCATCATCTATTCCATCCATTCCAGTAGCCCCCAATAACGCTTGCAAAAACATTGTAATAATAATCTACTTCATAACGTCTCCATCTAGGCTGATTCATTTTTGGCCCTCATTATGGAAATTTCGCTTATTATTGGAGATACAGGATAGGGAATCGATCTTCTGCTCATTGGTGTGTTTTATTTGGCTTTTCGGCTATTATCGATTTTTATATTTCTCATCCGCGCCATGTTGGGTGTGAACACCCTCAGACAACTTCTTTTTCTGATTTCAACCATATGTAACATGTCGATAGAAGGTTTTGATGTTATTAACTTAATTCTAAATTAAAATTTAATTCCTATCCATGCAACTGATCATAAAGTACGCATTGAAATAGATGCTAAGGTTACGCGGTTATTTTATTGGTCTATTTTCAAATTGTGGGCGTTCAGAAACCCCGTTCCCATTTCCTAATAAAAATGGACATTTCTTATGTTAGTAACAAAACGTACTCTTTTTTTACACCAAAATGTATTTTAAAATATCAATGTGCATGACCACAAAAAGAGGGGCGTAAGTAAAAAAACCTTTTAAAGATCTTACGATTGGTGGATATTTAATGTCTTTTTATGATTTTGTAGTAGAAACCTTAGGATTGTCTCCACTGGGTAATATTTAAAAAGAAGGCGTGTTATAAATGTATATTTGGGATCCGTCGGTCTATGATGGTTTCCTTGTTCTTGTAACTGGGCGTGTTATAAGTATATGCGGAACCAAAACAGCGTTCGACATGTAGATGGCGCATCAAGTCGGATAGGAACCGAGATTTTCGAATCCCATAAAACGGAGCTCGTTCAGTCTCTCTTGAATTAGTGTATTGGTAACATCGATCGGGTTTAATATAGCAATTCCTGAAAGATGACTACTGGGAATCATATGTGCGTTTATGTAAATTGCTTTAAAAATAATAAAAAAGATAAGAATATAAGTTTTTTCAAATTTCCTGCGAATGATGGGAATAGAGCGAAAGAGTGGATGCGAAATTGCGGCATTATTATTATTGTAATGATGGACACCGATAAGATAAGACACAAATTAATCTACGAGAAAACAAGTTTAAACCATAACAAAGGCGATCTCGGAATTATTAAGGGGCTTAAAAATAAAAACTGTTTCTATCTCAAAGCAGACAAAGGGAACAAAATAGTCATTCTGGACAAGTCGGACTACTTCAACCGCGTCAATAGTTTGTTATCATCAGGACTTTACAGAGAAATGAGAAAAAAACCCTTTACCAGCTATGATTAGGGAAACGAAAGAAACTCTGAAAAATTGTCCAAAACTCATTAACGCGAACCTTAAGTTTAAACTGTCAATTTCAAACCCAACAGTGCCTAAAATGTACTGCCTACCGAAAATCCATAAACCGGGTAAATCTATGAGACCAATTGTTTCGGGCATAGATTCACCCACGTACAAACTGTCCAAATGGCTAGTAAATGAATACAAAAATTTACCCATCAAAGCAGACAGCCTCGAAGTAGAAAACTCATTGGATTTTGTAAATAAAGTAAACAATATCAAACTAGAAGATGGGGAAATTTTAGTATCGTTCGATGTTTGTTCACTCTTCTTTAGTGTACCGATCCCTGAAACCATAGAGTATTTAGTTGAGCTCTTAAAGCTCAACAATATTGAAGATACCAAAATAGCAGGATATAAGAGACTAACGTCACTCTGCATGAAGCAAAGTTGTTTTCAAGTTGAGGGCAAGTACTATGAACAATTAGAAGGTACAACAATGGGCAACCCCCTGTCCCCCTTCATAGCCAACTTGTTCATGAGCAAGTTTGAGACGTGCATGAGAGCGGATGCCACATATTTTCCTAGAATTTGGCATAGGTACGTCGATGATATTTTTGCGGTTTTTTGATACTAAGAAAAGTAATATTCCGGATTTTCTCGCGACCCTCAATTCAAAATTTGAAACCATTAAATTCACAGTAGAAGAAGAAGTGAACAATCAACTTCCGTTCCTAGACAGTTTAGTGGTTAAAAATAATAATAAACTGGAAATTGACATCTATAGAAAGGAAACCAACACGAATAGATACATTATGAGCGATTCTAACCACTGTGGACAACACAAAATGGCCGCGATTAGCTTCTTAATTAATAGATTGGTTAAATTCCCTCTAAGTAGAAGTAGATTTAACAGAGAACTTAAATTCATAAAAAACGTAGCTATTTATAACGGTTACTCTTCTATAGAAGTCGATCGCATGCTTAAGAAAGTCCAACATAGGCTTTACGTAAGAAATTCCACGACCCTAACCCCGGTAGAAACTAATAGTAAGAAATTTGTGAAACTCCCCTTTCACGGCATATCGAAAGGCGTGGGGAAGGTTTTGAAGAGTCAAGATATGAATGTATGCTTCGGCTCGCGCAACACACTTAAAAATCTTCTCGGTAATCCTAAAGATAAACCGAAAATGGGAGAAAGGTCGGGTATTTATAAAATTGAATGTAGTCACTGTAATAAAGCCTATATTGGTCAAACAAAAAGAGCGATAGAAACTAGATTCAAAGAACATATAAGAAATTATCGCTACGGAAGATTGGACGCGTCGAGTGTGGCACAACATATAAATGAAACCGGGCATAGTATTAAATTAGAAGACTTAAAATTGATTAAAAACGTAACGTCGCCGCGAGAATTAGATACGTACGAGACAGTTTACATAAAAAGTAATAAAAATCTGATGTTGTCCGTACTCTGTCCTTTTTGACCTTTTGCAGTAGGCTGGCACTCGTTTATATTTTGGGTTATAAAAGAGATCTTCCCGTCCACCTGGCCGTGTTTTTCGCATGTCGTAGTTTAAGACGCGTAGAGGGTAGAATTAGGCACTTGTAAAATACAATATTTCTTCTCGGAAGAAGGGATAGTTCACGCATGTTATTTTTCGCACGTCGTAGCTTCAAGGCGTGCAGGGGGTAGAAATAGGCACTTGTAAAGGATATCTGTTCTAAGAAATAGGGATAGTACATGCATGTTTAGTTTTAGAAAAAGTTTTTTCTCACATCATTCGGTCACCGGTTGATGATGAGGACCATTCGTGTCCTCGAAACGGCCGTCCCGGACTAATTATTATATTACTATATAATAAATTAAACTTGTGTGGTGCGGAGGGTGCCGATACTTTTGTATTGTTTATCGTACTACGCCACAGTCCTTGCTATCATTATTGCAAGAAACGTGTTAAGCCAACAGGCATTCTAATAAATAATAAACGTAAATTATTAAGTAAATCCGCAGTTCCTATGAGATACAGCGAAGCAAGTAAGTACAATGAGAAAATGTCATATGTCCGAACGGATATTGTTTTATCCGGAGTAACTAAAATATGCTTTTTCGAAATTAGATAGAACGGACAATCTATTAATGTCTCTCAGTTTCCTTCATTAAACATGCACAAAATCGAATTCGTAGGCGAGCGACAAATCGCTAAACATATCCTCGACGAAGCAGAAATATCTATAAATGGACTATTTACATAACAAGTATTAATAACCCTCATTTACATTTTATATAATGTTTATAAACTTTGTCTCGTAAATAGAAACGATACCGCGTCTATGTTTTTGTCGGGTAGTGTATGTGTACAAAAACTGAAAAGGTACGTGTTGATCTGTATCAATTTTAAAGTTTATTGTATATGTAGTAGTATTAATGTCAAATATCCCTAGAAAAACACGAGTCGTGTAATTGCTTTGAATATCTAGAATACCAACGCCTCTTATGTTAGCTAATCCAATGTTTTAACCACTGACGCGTTTGCCCGGAATAACTGCTAATGCATCTTAAACATGGAACCTTAGAGGCAGTGTTGTTTTTTAATAGAAAAGGAACTGTGCTTTGTGTGATTTGAGCAACTATGTGCAATCTTGATATTAGTGAATGGTTTAAAGAACTGAATAATTCTAGAAGTTAAACTTCATAGTAATGCTCATATAGAAGCTGTTGATCTGAAATATGAATAACTCTATTCGTCACAGCCCTAACTGTGTTTAGTTTTCAGAATGATTAATGAAATTAACGAATTTGCCAGGTGCAGTGAATTGTAATTAATGCGTTATCAGATCATGTAACTTTAGTATCCGAAAAATGGATGCTGTTGTCTCGTCTCCGTTTCAGCAATGAATTGGAGATAAGGATGAAATACTTGACGAAGATAATAAAACATCTGATAATTTTATAATTCTAATTTTCCAACATTATATTTCTATGATTCATAAATCAAATACACCTTTACATCCCATTATTAGATCCATTAATTACACAACTTATAATCTGTCAAATCTGTTTATACTGAATGTTATCTGGTGCTATATCTAAACATACAAATTATATTTCAGATACTTTCAAAATTGGTTATTCAATTTACATAACCTGACAACCATGTACTGATCCCCTCAAACGCTGTATCTTTGTTTACTAACATCCCCCCCCCGGAATTAGCTATATTTAATATCGTCCCTAATAAAAGATAATACAAAAAGAATCCAATTATTCATATTTTACCTTTAACAATAAATGTTGGTGACATAATTTGTGTTATTCCTCGTACTATAACAGATTTATTTTAAATCCTTTCAATCCTCATCTCCAATCCACTGTTAAAATGGAGACCAACAACAACACCCTCTTTTTTGAGTGCTAAACTCATACTATCTTATAATAACATACTAATTCTATTTTAGATTCATCAGTTTTAATTCCAAGCACCCCAAGAACCAAAAACTAAACACTGTTATAACTACGAAAAGCAGAGTTACTCATATTCCAGATTAACAATTTTTACCTAACACTTTAATCAAACTATCTAATTTCGCCAACATTGATGATAGGGCAGATAATGTAGTTAGTGAGATTCGTCAATAATTTAACATCCAAAATTTGTCAGTACTTTAAACCATTCTACTATCAAGATCGTATAATATAATTCGTTACAAATAAAATATTTATTTCCTCAAATCAATGAAAAAGGGGCTTATTTCAATAAAATCTAACTTTGTTGATAAAGTTTCATATTTGGGATGCCATAGCAGTTATCATCAATGGTTAAAATATCAGATTGGCCAACGTGAGGGTGAAGGAGCTTCAACTAATCACAGTCTAGAAACTGGCCACTTGTTATTGGAAATGTTTCACTTTAATGTTATAACAGATGCAATAAACTTATATATAAGGACCCAATTAAATAATATTTATTGCAACATTCTGAAATTTCATTTTTCCAGTTCTTATTTTTCACATATTTTCAGCTTATGTACATCTATCATTTCTTACCTTAACTTAATATTTTTTGTTTGTAGATTTCTCATATTTTTCTACGACGCCCTGTTTTATTTTCAACAATATAGACGCAGTTGTCGTTTTAGATATTTCAAAAATGAAACTGCTTTAAATTTTAATTAATGTTTGTTTGTTTTTCAATGTTTATTTAAAATTAAGTAGCTTAAATTAAAAGAACAGTTTTTATCACTTTTGACGTTTTCCTTATATTATACAGAGTTTTAAAAAGATAGAGATCTATTTATCCATGCAGAGACAGACCGCATACCTGAATCTTTCAATATATTTTACTTCTCAATAATAATAATTAATTTCTAAACACAGATTAATAATAATAGCAATGTATTTGACAAATAAAATGTTAGAGAAAATAGTCAAGCGAATATAGAAGAGAGACAATACTCAGCTAACAATTAAATCACAAACTCTCGAATAAGAACTAAATACAAAGTGATATTACAATGCAAGTAAATGAAAGAAAACTCGTAATAGAAACAGAGAATAGGAAGCTGCAAGGTTCTAATAATTTAAATATTCTTGTATTGAATATGGCTCTATATCGCAAAGATGCCTTATTAATTGCTTCTTAAATAAACCAATAGTTTTTATTGTTTTTATACAGCCTGATAACTTATTAAAGAAAGTCATACTTTAGATTAGACTGAAATGTGGGATGAAAACCACGCTAATCAATTATTTAAAATTAACTATAAGCGATTGCACAAAAAATCATCAACGTATAGCAACTCTTCGCCAAAAACAAGGTTTTTCATTTTCTCTAAAACATTTTCAGATTAGTAAAGGATGTCAGCTCTGCCAGCACCGCATTAAAAACTTTACATCGCATGGTTGCAATATATTCTTATTACGCGTATCGTTTCTGTGTACCAATAAGGAAACACCACCAACCCGAAAATTTAGATGAAGTTCTAGAGACCAAAAGCTTAGTATATGAACGATATAATTTTTTTAGCGGCTAAACACCCAAATTCGAGATACAACCTTTTCCAAAAACTTGCACATTTTTTTAATTATCTCGGAAATAATTGAATAATTTCTTGTCAAATGCCTTTTACCGAAAGCAAGAAAAAATGCATTTTATTGCATTTGCATTCATCATGCAAATTCATTATGCATCTAGAGCGGATACTTTCAAGATATCTAGGAAAATGAGTATTGTAACACAATTTTCTTCTGGAAAGAAGAGTACCTAGCAATGAGTATGTAGCTTATGTAGTTTCTTAAGTAATCATCCGATCTTGCAGATATCCAAGTTAGTCATTACCCATTAGAAATAATCCAGCATTAATAAAACGTTAAATTGCCAACTCTCCTGGAAGTTCTACGTTCTAAAAACGTGGGGATTCAAATTGCACCAGTTATGAGAATTGTGCCGGTTAAGCAGACCATTTCTTGTAAATATGGCTACATTCGATAATGTTGTTCGTAGTCTTAAAACCATAGTAAAACATATTCGCAAAAACTATATTTCTGAATTTTGATATTTTTAAAAATCAAGTTCCTTCAATCAAAACATTACGATTTTTTTATTCTCCGGCGTTTGCACCTCCAAGATAATCAAAATCCCACAAAGCAATTCAATCAAATATTGTTGTCTAACACAATAAAAAGATTCTTTTATGGTAGACAATGACAAATTCCATTATACGCTGGATAATACGATAAAATAAATTATGTATTATTGAAAAAACATATATTTCCTTCACGCACGCAAGTCAACAGACGAGGTAAGCAATCTCTTCCCGCCTCTACAAAACCCTAGAAAATTATCAATCGATTCAGACGACCTCAACGTTACATATCGTAAAGTATAAAGTCGACAAACAGCAGACGCTAGCTCAAACTCCAACTACAAGCAAATTAAATTAAAATCATCATCGACGGATGGAGTATGTCCCGCCAGTGAAAGCACGAACCTTTGGAACACCAGCTCGATGAATGATAATCGTGCGAAAAGGGTGGGAAACCGCACGCCGGGTTAATTAAGTACACCCTTCAAAATAAATATTTCCGCTTGTAACAGTGGGCAACAACGCTTTCGTACATGCATATGTACGTAGATTCGTAAAACGTTGCGTCCCCAGGAGCGACGTATAAACTCGTAGATTTTGAATTTTAAACTGGATTTTGTAATTGGAAATGCAAACATCAAGCAGAAGGGGGGAAACAAAAAACTACGTTTGTATTTATTATCAAAACTACGGCGCCGTGTTGTACGAGAGGATTAGTGAAATTAAACGTCAGACTTTTATAATTTAATTTGGAACTGTTTGATGAAAAAGTTTATATTTTTTTCGTCTCGGTTTTATTTAAAATATCCCACACTCTGTATACACTTCCATAGCTTTATACAGCGAGGAAATATCTGGAAAACGAATGCGGATTTTAACATTCTACAAATGTCCGTTGGGGGCAAATTTTCTAATTAAATTAAATTGAATGCGTCAGGTGATGCAACGTAACTTAATTTTCTTAATTGGAATACCCCACTTTTTATTCGATTTTTGGAATCTGCCATACATTTGTGTAACATTAGTTATAACTGTATAATAGGATGCCCAATTTTTAACATTGTTTTAGTTGAAAATATACGTGTTCCGCGCTTGAACCGTAAACCCGGAACACGTTTAGTTTCAATTGACTCTGGCCGTGGAAACCTACGTTTTTATTTCAACATAGTTTCAATTAATATTTATTTATTTTCATTAATTAATTTCCTGAATATTTTATGTATTCTACTTTTTATTTCATCCCCGTACGTCAAATACATTTTTTTAATGTTTTACATGTAAAACATGAGGCAAGTGCGTAGCTTCATGATATGTTGTGCGCGTAGTGGTTGGTGAGAAATAAATAGTGCATTCTATTTAAGTAAAGAACGCGAAAAACTAAGATAGCGTCACCCCGGATGTTGCGAAATATCTTGCTTTAATATTAACGGAGTTACAACGATTTCTTTTTGGCGGGACTGGAGACATGCCAGCGCCGCGAGCTCGGCATTGTGAAATTCCGTATACGCTATCATTTCTTATTCATTTTTTTGCTTCAATAAGAACGAGTTACAACATTTTGAAATTCGGATATGGCATGTCCCCGATTTCTTTTTCGGCCCCTTTGTTCCTCAAAAAAAATGTTGTGCATCAATATTGAGCGAGTTATAGCGTTTTGAAGCTCGGGCATGACATGTTGCCAGTACGCCACCATTGGATTTTTAAATTTTGTATACGCTGCCGTTTTGTGGCGTTTTACGCCACAAAAAGGAAATTTTCTATCGCGGAATGCTTGTAGAAATGCCATTCTTGTGGCATGTAATTTAAAACTACGCCAATTTCTCACCAAAAAAGGTTGTTCGGAAAGCCTATTCATTACTCTCACAGCTTTTGATTAAAAGGAAGATTTTATTTAAAAGTAAGAATAAGAAGAAAAGTAAGAAAGTAAGAAGAATACATAACAGTCAAATGTTCACTTCACAAGGATACTTCTTGAAGATGAGTTTTTCTCCATTTTCTTCCAATGCCCATGTTTTGTGGGTTGGTTTCTCTATTCGATCCCTGTAAATATTTCTAACTACTACTAAAATAATAGAGAAAATAAAAGTTTTCCGGTTTGGTTTTAAATATATCACTTTTTCAACTAGCAGTTTGAAAGTTTTATGTTTCATGCGAGAAGCTGAATAGATTTCTAACTTCTAGGTTTATTTGTAGTGCTTTAAAGTTCGTCGGTTTAATTGTTCAATAGTAACTAGTTGATAGGAATTTTATTTTCGTTCTCCAATTAGTAAGCTTTACTCATTCGTTACGTTTTCCGAGATCTCCATTGTCTACCAGAATCGTTTTTAGTTGTTCTCTTATTTCATATCTTTTTTGTACATAGTATTTGGGTGCTACTTCTACTAATTCTATGAAAAATTAGTAATTCAGGTTTCGCAATGCGATAATAATGTACATGAAGGGTCCCTTAATTTAGTCCTTGCATTGTATTCATTTTATTGCATTAATTGAAAAACAATTAATCATAAATTAATAAGATAAGAAAAATTATTACCGTCACTTCTATTCGAATAAACTAAAAATATAATGCCATACCTGTTTTAATTCGATGTTATGTTATTAGACTCCATTTTGGAAGCATTTAGGGATCGCATTTATTCTAAAATAAAAAAAGGTGTCCTCACCAACTGATGTGATTTGGTAAGATGTAAGTAGTCAATTAAAATTCCCCCCTAAATATACATAGACGATTGTAATAAGCAATAGGTTTGGTTCTATGCGAAAGATCTGTGCGTCAACCCCTAAGAATGAGGCCACCCGAACAGGCAGTTACCACTGATGCAGATTGAAAGCTAGCACTTGGTTTGTAAAAATATAATAATTTAGAAAAGCGATCTTCGTACAGTGCACAAAAAAGTGGAGTCCTTGAAACAATTTTCTATACTTTGTAAATCTCTGACATACGTCGTATAGCCGCAAGTATGTCCTCAAACCCGCCCAAAAGGAAGCGTTATAACTCGTTTAATATAGAAGCACAAAATTTTCTTTTTGCGGCACAGAATTTTCTTTTTGCGACACAAAACGAGCACAAAATAATAGCGTACACAGAATTTCAAAATTCTTAAGAATTCATTATTTTTTGCGGAACAAAAAAAATTAGATTAGAAGGATCATTGTTTGGAGCCGCTAAAAAACATTAATTCGACTTGGTATCAAAACGAGCTATCTTTTTCACAGAAACGTGTTATCCGGTGAATGGCAAACATCAGGTCTACAGTCTCATGGTCCTATTTTCGGAAACTTAATATCTTGCCATTGACTGATTTTATGAAAACCTTACTTTGCGTTTTCAAAAATAGAGGAAGTTTTGTTAAAAAATGGGGATTTTCATTCATACGACACGAAATTCGAAAATAAATATAGTGTACGCTTTAATAAATTAAATATAACGAAAAAAACATCCACAACAGCCAACTTCTCATCCTAGTTCCACACGATATTTTACAAATTAGATATATAGAAATTTTCTAAAACTAGTATCCACTCTTTATTCATCCACCTTGCATTTACTTTTTAATGATTTTTTTTGTATATTAAAATAAAGTTTTCATATATGTAATTACGTTTTGCATTGTTTCAAAGGTCTATCCATCTATCTATCTATGCATCAAATTCTGGACAATAGTCATATTTTTTTAACCAAACCGTCTTATATCTAGCAATAAGTATACTTCTGAGTATAATAAAATAACGTAAAGGCAAATCAGTTACTTAGCGTTAACAACAAGTGACCAGTATGGCTACGAAAGCCCACCCTAATTAAATAAATTTTACTAAATTCTCAATAAATCCATTTTTACATTTATGTTCATAGTCTTTACAAGGTTAGTGTCAACTTTTTCCGCAACAGTCTCCTAAAGTTAAACTTTGTCTACGAAAGATGGATGTGTACATTCATGGTCCGGTTAAGTTTATATGTACAACTTTGTGGAAGTTATAAACTTATCAAAGTTTTATATTTAGAGGACTATATTTACGGTAGTTTTTCTCTGGTAGCGTCGAAAAGTTTGTGAGACTTCCATTTAATAACAATTTGGAGTAAATATCTTTCAAAATTTCCTAGTTATATATGTTACAACATTTTTAGGGTTCGTTCCATTGCTGTCAAGATATAAATAAGATATGAAACACTGCTCGTTGTTTAACTTTCGTTCTACAAACTTAATAAACTATAGAGATTTAGTCAAAATTATTACCTTTACAAAAAACAAAACTTTACCTATCTTCGAAAAGTTTTGTCTTACTTCCTAAAAATATGATTGTTTTTAAGAATGAAAATCATTCCAGCTTTTAATTAACTCAAAACATCTTCAAAAAATGTGCAGAAATATTCAAAGAAGAAAGAAAAAGAAAAGATATTCAAAGAAACCCGGTTCAACATGTCTTAAAGGTTCAACGTTCTAAACCCTCTTTGCAAAACCGTAGACGTAAATACGGGAAACCACTTGTTTCGAAGTTTATAAATACGTTACCATAGCAACGCCGATCACAACATCATACGTTGTTATGGTAAATGGGCGAAATCATAACCTTCCCTACTCTTTAGCATTTCAAAAAGTAAATAAGGACGGAAATCGGACAACGTCCTTTACACAGCAAGCGATCGTCCTTGGGAGCGCTTTTTTACCCAACCAAAACAAGAACACATGCGGCGCCGATGTAATAGACTTGCAAAAATTCGCGGGAACGTATAATGAAATAAAGAAATGTTCTCAACGTGTATATTACCAGTTAATCGATTAATTCTAAATGAAACGCATCGATAAATACCTTGTTTACGTCGACGTGCGTATGTCAACCTTTACTGCCGCAGGATGCGATGAAACAATCACAACACAGCGCGATTCTTAAAACGCACACCACCCACGACGAGAAACAACCCGCAACTGAACAAGTTACAGTTTGCCGGCAAGTTGTATTACGCGAATATCCCTCCAATCGTGGTTGGATCGTATACGCTTGCGTCAGACTAAATTCCAAATATGGATTTTTATCATTTAGCCACTGACGTGCAAGAATGTCCCGTAGGTGCACAAATTTTGGAAGATGATAAATCACTGAGATACCGCAATCGATTTCCATTGACCCTTCTGCAGGACGTACCTTTCTGAAAAAAAGAGAACATGTCGCTTATGGAGAAGAGCTTTCGATAAGATTTGTACCAATTTCATTGCAGGTTTTTTCTGTTCAGGAAGAGAGACTGCAAGAAGCCCATCGCCGCTACAACTTTGAAGAAATTTACTTCAACTTTGCTACCACCAGTTTGGGTGTTATTAAGCTCAAACCTAATTTTTTTACGATGTGGTAGTAATAGTTCACGAAAAATTTCGTTTAACGAATTTTGTTACGTTGAATATGAAACAAATGAGCAAATAAAAAAGCTTTGTTTGAGTACTTGGGTGTTTGTTTACGCCAGCCAAAGTCGATTGTTAGTAATTCGAAATTTAACGGTTTCACAGAGGATATAATAGTGTCAATTGGCCAAATTCGCTGGAAGGACACCTGACATAATTCTAAACAAGATATCTTAATAAATCTGTGCCCGCAAATCAGCCATAAGTAAAAACAAAAATAATATCCAATTCTCTTATATATAACAATAATAACAATAACAATATAAGCAAATAAAATTCATAGAACGTCCACTATGTCCACCATCTGTGTGAGCGAAGTGTCTAACTGTCTGTTTAAGTCGTTGCTTTAACCAAGCTCGTGAAGATCCGCTGATCTGGTATTTACCTGCAAGAAACGACAACGAATGTATTACTTGATTGTTTTGCATTTTTTCCTTGCAAAAAGAATATCGTTGGTGGATGACTTCTATATCAACATTCTAGTCCGATTTTTTTTTTAACAACTCATTCCTGGCGCCATTCTTGTATGCACTCCTGTTGTTGAATGCTTGAAGAAGTAAAGAACGGTCTCGATTTTATTAAATATACCACAAAATTGAAAAAGAAAATTAGATAACAATTCGGTCCTTACAACAAATGTAAAAACATGAAGAAAACTTGCGAGCTTATTGTTATTATTACTGTTATTGTTATTTTCATTAATTGTTTACAAATAAGGTGCAAAATTTATATAAACTTTGCAAAAACACACCTTCAATATACCATTTATAAAATATCCCCTTGGTTTTTATTAAAATTCCTGTTAATATAAACATTACGTGCCATGCCAAACAAACAATTCCTTCTCTTCTCTCCTTCTTAAGTTTCCATCAAGATCTACAAAAATGATACGGTATGGCTGCTGTTGTTCTGGATACAATTATATTCGCTATTGTTTTTCGATACGATGAATAAAACAAACTTAACATATCTCGCTTCTCTTCGTTGGTATACGACATTTTTCTATTACTAATGAACAATAATTGAAAAGTTCAACAATTCGAATTTTGATGGCTACCTTATTTAGTCTTAAAATGCATTTTTCGCCAAGTAAAGCATAATATCAAAAACTTGTATACAACTGTTGCTATATACGGTTAAAAGAAGAGGAAGTCTCTTTCAGCCATTGTCAAAATCCAATATGGCGTCGCTAGGAAATAAGAAAACTGATGATGGTCATGAAAAACCGGAACGCTACGTAACAATTTCGGCTAGATCGTCAAATAAAAGAGAGAAAGCGGCTTTGAGAATGTGTTTCTAGTTTTTCTCCGAAAGACCGCAAGAAAGAAGAAAATGAGCTTTGTAACGAGCTCTATTTCCAACAATAAGTGAGATCCATACAAAACCTCCTTCACCGTGAAAGCTCCGAATCCTGTAAATATATTTCTTATCCCTTACATATTTATCAAGAATTATCTAGTCTGCCATCTAGATGATGATGTTTGAACCATCAGCCAATAATCGGTACTCTACGTGGCGTAGGAAACTATTATTCTCTCTACTACAGGATGAGGACAATAATTTCAAACCAAATGGAGCCAGTTGCATGTTGTCAGGTTTATTATCTAGCGTATACGAGCTAACTCGTTTAATTTTTATATGAAAAAAAGTCATCTAAACAATACCTAAGCTATTCTGCTTCACTTCAATTATCTCAAGATCTTCAGGAACATCATAGCTTTATGCTTTCTGAGCCGGTACGTACGGCACGTAATGCTTACTGATTTTTTTTTTAATATTGATATCTTAACCAATAGATTTCATTATTGTTACACAGACGTAACAAGTTGCCTCGCTGAACGAATATAACTCCTCGTGCACTACAGGGCTCGCAGCTGAATGCAGTCCTTTTTATTCCATTTATTAAATACGGATCTCCAGGTTTCCTAAATAAATTGATATTGTGTACTGGTGAAAATAAAAATTTACCAAAAAATTTGCTCTTTAAATAACAGAATAATTTAAGGATGTTCGCAAACTTTTTTACAATACTTGAACATATATAAGTGAAATGCAATATTGTTGTCTAAGGGAACCTCACCCATCGTTTTTAATGGTAATGTTAACAAAAAGGTTTCAGATGTGTGATTTGGGCGTAACTTATGATAATAAGTTGAGTTCTATTTGTCACTTCCAGATTTTTTGATAATAATAATAATAATAAATCTTTATTGCTCAACAGAATACAAACTCCAGTAATAGGGCTAAATACAAAGATGTAATGCAGTACATAAAGAAATATATAAAAAAATAGAAAATAATACAAAAAATATGTAAATCAAAATGGTTATTTAATATCGTATTCCTTAAATAACAAACTACAGAAACAAAAATAATGAGAAAAAGGGAAATGAGCTAATGCCGAAAGAATGGATCATCAATTAACAAGTTGCCATTCCTGCACATGTGCGATAACGATTCTTTATATAACAAATTAGTATGTGCTATAGGGGTGTCAAAAGTGTTAGTAGATCTCTGGTTGTATTGTGGAATTAAAAAGCGAATTTTGGAAAGTAAAGCAGGCGAACCGACAGTATTGTTCGTCAGCTTCAACAAAAACTTGGCATTAGGACGAGAGAGCGAGTCAATACTGTGTTTGCAGAGTAAACTGTTATAATCAGTGTCGCGAGGAGGGTTATTGTCGAAATTTCACTGACTCTACGCTAGCGAGCACTCCATCCGGCCGCCAAACACATACTGGATGCGTTACTACTGCAATAAGATCGCTTGCACATATATTACGAATCACACATCCGAACGACCACTCCCATACCGACGCCTGCGAAGCGTACGGAAAGTGGTGAGCTGTAGTCATTAGGTCTACACTGCAGTTATAATAGTTCTTCAGCACTACCTATCAGTTTTAATAGCGCGTTTTAATTTGTTGATTTAAGGTTAGGTGTAGATTATTATATTTAAACTAGAACATTAAATGGAAGTGTGTTTTGTAAAATGAAAGATGGGACGACTAGAAGTTCTTTTTGGATAGCTTATTTATGCGGGGTATCCGTATTGCCTTTTCTTAATTTACAAGGTATGGTATTTCTATCTTTTTAGCTGAAAATACCCTTACGTATTTTCACCCTAAAACCATCATATTCACTCACGTAGTACACTACCGTTCATATATTTGGGGACGACTAAGAAAAACTCCGAAAAATAAGCAAAATTGAAATATCGACAATTGATTGTGTTTTATATAAAAGAGTATACATTTCTATATGTATGAACATAATTTACAACAGTATTCTCTTCTATCCCATCAAATTTATATTCTACCGCAGCCTCAGGCAAAATCCCTATTAATCCCTTTTATGGGGTTATAAACGTAAACTTGAAAATATTGTCGAATATTTCCACATAGGAATAATGTGAGATTCATAGAACACTTAGTACAACAAACAAAGCAGATATCGTCTTGTATTTAAAATAAAATCGATCTTGATAGTAGTTTAGTTTAAATTTAACTATCGTAATAAACGGGGGGTGCTGAAATGGCAAAACGAAAAGAAATTTCCATCGAAACGTGTTCTGCTATTATTACTTTACGTAATGAAGGATACTCAATGGCAGTTATTGCGAAAAAATTAAAAATATCGAAAAATGGTGTATTTACAACATTAAAATGGGTGGCGGAAACGGGTTCTTTGGTTGATAAGAAACGTTCTGGACGCAAAGAGAAGACAACAGCTTCTGAGAATCAGTTCATGGTTCTTGTTTAAAAAAGAAACAGATTCCTACCGACTCCGGAAATAACGCAGCAACTCAATGTTTCACGAAGAAATCCTATTTCGCATTCGACCGTGAAACGAAGATTAATTGCGGCAGGCTTAAAGCGACGAGTAGCTGCCAGAAAACCGCTTTTGAAAGTTCAAAATAAAAGAAAAAGATTGCAGTGGACACAAGAACACAGACACTGGACATTCGCACAGTGGTGCAACGTGCTGTGGACAGATGAGTCCAAATTTGAAACGTTTGGCTCCAAACGGAGAACGTTTGTTAGGCGACAGGTTGGTGAAAGAGTTAGTGAACAGTGTATTTTACCTACAGTGAAGCACGGTGGAGGTAACGTAATGGTTTGGGGCTGTTTTGCGGGAACAGCTGTAGGTGATTTAGTAAGAATACAGGGAATACTTCGTAAAGAGGTCTATCTCAAAATATTACAAAAGAAAGTTGTGCTAAGTGGGGAACGATTACGAGATCGAAACTTTACGTTTCAAAAGGATAACGACCCTAAGCATTCTTCTCGTATATGCAGAAACTATCTAGCATCACTGGAAGAAGAAGATCGTTTAAAAAGAATGATTTGGCCACCTCAGTCTCCTGACCTGTCGCCTATCGAATTAATATGGGATGAACTGGACAGAAGGATTCGCCAAAAAGTAGTGACTAGTTCACAAGATTTATGGAGAAAGCTCCAGCAAACATGGTCCGAGATCCCAGCAACATTTTTGAAATCTTTAATTTTAAGAATGCCACGAATATGTACCGCAGTAATTAAGTCAAAGGGTTGACATATAGACGAAAAATCCGTATAGACCTAATTGTAATTAGTACAACATTTCTTTTTGGAATATTTTTAGTTTTGTATAGTATACTCAATGTACAGAAGTAAATTAAATTACAAATAACTTTTAGTTTTTATTCGAATTAAAAAAAAACTGTATTTTTTAATCGTCCCCAAATATATGAACGGTAGCGTATATATAATAGACACTGTAAAATGTAAATTTTACACCCAGTACATCATTTTAATAAGGCAGTTCGGACAATTAATACTATTGAGAGTTAAAATTAGCAGCAGTAGGTGTTAAAATTAACTCCCACTTTTCGAAAACATTTAACATCACTGAGAAAACGGGCGTGGACCCATATGCACCACTTTTACTGTGAATTATTCTTTTTTCTATCGTTTCTATTGCTATGACGAAGTATTAATTATACTTTGAAAATAAAACAACCATAATTTCTATAAAATATATATGTTGTATTTTATAACATTTTTACAGTTTTTTTTTATATAAATTTTCTTGCAATATTGAATCCTTATCTTAAGATATATAATATACGCTTCATACATATGTAACAGCAGCATAATTAGTATTTTGGTCAATATATTGAATCATTGTATATCATATCATCTATTTCTATTTATATAATTTGCACTATTGTAGTATAATGATCTTTGTACATACAGCAACTCATATATTTTGACAGATATCAAATAGATTATTCGTTAATCACATGAAGACAATAAAATTACTTGTTTATATTTCGGTAGTTTCTTTTTTACATCATAAAATTTCTCATTTCACGTTACCATTAAAGAATTAGGTCAACTGAAAATAGAAAACTTCAATTTAAATCCGAATCTGATTAGATCGTATAATTCTAAGGAAAGCTTAATATCCAAGCTACTTATCTAATGCTATGCTTGTAGCATATTATATAAAATTCATGAAATATATCTGTATAGTTATATTGATGGATATTAATAGTAGGACTGGTTTAATACTGTTGTTTACAGCTGTTCAATATAATTCCATGTGCATACACATATACAGATACCTTCAGAACTTGCCCGGTTAATATACATAGTTATATTTTTGATTAACATTAATATAATTGATAACATTCAAAAGCTTTGCTAGATATTTATATTGGATAAAATTCTTTCAAGCGGTATTATGCAGTTCAACGCGGTACACCACCACAATCCAAGAAGCTAATTCAAAACATAAGAATGTGTAGATTTCAAATGTGACCCAATGTCTTCACTACTAATGATCTTTAAATTAACATAATTATTCGTAAGATAGAATGTGAATAGCTTTTCTTCTTTTTCCCCCCTTTAACTGGTTTTCTTCTAAATTTTATTTTTAATTACTTTTGGGGATGGGTTTTCTTTCCAATTTCAAAATTATGATTTTTTAATAAATAACTATTTCTTTCTTTTTGTTTTCCCAAAACCAATGGTTATTTTTAAAGTTATATGTATTTTAATGTTTATTGCACCAATCGATATATGATAAGAGTATGCATTGGGAAATTCTGAAACCTTTCAGAATTTGCAGTAAACTAAAGCCAACATGTACTATTGAACTAAAATATTTTTAATAATCTGATCATTATTTTAATAATAATGTCTTTATTGCCCAACAGACGAATCTAGTTACTAGGCAATAAATAGAGTTAGCTATCATAAATTAATACTAATTACAATAAGAGTGAGTACAGTAATGAACTGAAACTATAAACTAAACTAAAACATAAAAAAATATAACCTAAACTAAAACTAAGGACAGTTTAGTAATCTCAGTAGAGGTGAAAAATTAATATAAACATCCGCATTAATGTTGGCGATTTAAACAAGATGTTAAGATTAGAGAGAAGAAATATTAAGGGAGTACTGTGCGATGACGCAACGTAGCAAACTCGTTCAAATAGTGAGGGAGCATTAATCTTATTATTGATCAGATGGTAGAAATCGTACATGGGCTTGAAACTATGGAAAAATTAAAAATTTGCAACTATTGCAGCATTAGACTCCGCATAAATCGTTCGAAAACATTATACAGAGTATCCAACAATTAGCAAATTGAAAAAATACACAAAAACAAAAAAATGTCATATTCATTAAAATTGATACTTTTCAAAATATTTAGGAAAATGTGTATTGTCGTACAATTTTGTTAAAGAAAGAGTAGCAATTTTAAAAAGTCGTCTAACTTTGCAAATATCCAAGTTAGTCATGGCCACTAATCCAGCATTAATGAAACGTGGAGATCTGAATTGACCCAATAATGAAAACTGTACTTATTTGGCAGTTCATTTCTTCTAAATTTATCTCCATTTGTCCAAAGACTGTTGTCCAAAAATAAATTCGTTTTTGAATTGTTCCCTTGACCGATACGATGTTTTTCAAATTTTCAATAAATCGGATATTTCAAATATTTTAGTTCAATAGCACATGTCGACTTTAGTGCACTTGCAAGTTACTCAAAGAAAGAATTACCAGCCACCTAGGCACTAGGCGAACACGCTATATACTTGAATAAATCTGCTTCAAAATTACCTCCGCAGAAATCAAGGGTCTCTAAGCCATATGTATCTATTTCTGTGAGCAGCAACCAACTGACGCACTTGAATTTACTTTTTGTGTGAAATCAACAGTTCGCATCAATATAGATGCTTGCTCACAGAACTCTAACAGTCAAAAATACATTTATCCAATATTAATATCGATGAAATTGCAAGTGAAATTCAAATATAAACCCCCACCACCACACACAGTCTACACCTTCTCATCTTTCACATCACGAAATATTTAGAAAAGTTGAGACAGTATGCAAAATTCAGCATATAGATGTACATCAAATTTAGTAAATAACACAGATTGCCTAGAATTATTTCCATAACCACATTTCTGGCACCAAATTACATCAATTCTCTTAGCTAGCTTGAATAGTACATAGAATAGAACTGTTGAGTAAGTACAGAGATGTTACAAAAATTCTAAATAAATATTTCGTAAGAAACCAAGTTATTATTACAAAAAGGACAATATAAAACGATTTTAAAAGGCGGAAATACAAAATGCCTAAATATATATTTCTATTTTGTAATTTGTTTATTTGTTTTTTCTTCTACATATTCTAAATTCGCACCAACAATCAATTATTATCAACGCCTGCCTTTATAAATTGTTCAAATATTTATAATTATTGTTCTGGATACATTTTATATATGAAATTAACCAACAACGATTACATGGTACTTAATAAATAATTAACCATACCAAACAACATCAAATCAGGTTATTACTATATCAGCACATTATTCCTAACAATTAATTCATCGTTTATTTAACTAACGCTCTTATTTTAGGGTAACTATTTCTTTCTTTTAGATTTAATTTATTTAGCCATGGTAGAGTAACATAAATAGGTTATCTAAAAATAGCGGAACTTTATAGAACAAACTTTGCAACTGATTTACTTAGTTTGAAGACGATTCAGAATTGCTTAAAGAAATTAATTATGCAAACTTGCCCCCTCTAAGCTTTTCGGCAGGCAACACTTTCATGTCGGCAGAATCGCTCAAAATCTCGCGATTCTGCCCCATATACCTGGACCAAAAGGGGTCCATACCAGGGTATTAAGGTAGATGCGATTGAAAATTTAAAAACAAAAAAATATGTGCATTGAATTTCGAAGTAATTAATAAATCAACTTGACTCATGCAAACGGGAAATCCAAATGTGAAATGTTTTCCACTTATTTTGTTACGGTTAAACTTATAAAATTTCTACTTTTAATATGAGAAATTTGAAGAGGGAAAACGTTCATTAAATTCCATACGTTAAAAGAAAACACTTTTTTGGATGCTCTTATGAATGTTTTTAGATATAAAATAAATTTTATTTTCATCTTTAATATCGGTTAAACCTAATATTCAAAAATCCAATTTTCCAGGGAAATAAACTTTCCAAATTTTCAAAAATTTATTTCTATAAATTCTTTACTTACTGATAACTTTTTGATTTTCTTAAAATTTATAACCAAAAAAAAAAATTAAAGCCAAAATAGCATCCTCATGGTATTTCACGGCAAACGCAACACAAGGAGAGAAACAAATACACTATCCACGGATATGTTTTTGTATTTTGAAGTTTACCCTGTGTCGCTGTTACCTCACAATTAATGCCTCATTTCAAAACGACAAACTAAACATTTCTGGCGCCCTCCATTTAGAAAGCAGAGACATAAACCAGGTACTGTTTCCCAAAGCATCCCTCGAGCAGCTCTCGGACTGCGAGATGGCGACAAGCGCCAAGAAATGTCTAGTTTTTCGACACAGGGTAGTGTTAAAAATACTCTCGGAACCACGCCGAATCAACAGAAACATGTCCGTGTGTTAGTGTATTTTTTTCTCTCCTTGTATTGCATTTGCCGTGAATAATTCCATCAATACCATGAGGAGCCAACATTTTTTTTTACTATTGTTTGTAGGCATTTTCTAATGTGTTCTCAAAGTTTACAACCAACGAATAAAATACAATCATTGGCGAGAAACAGAGAACATTTATTTATAATTGTGACTGTCGCAAGCATCACCGGTACAATAAACGATTTGTTCGACTCTTAAATACCCATCTGGCTATCTAACAAATAGTAACCTAAAGCAATTTAGACAATAAGTGGGATACATCGTGCAAAATCCAAAAGTAGAAAAATGAAATGCCCCAGATTAAAAAAGGAAAAGTATAGGTAAAATGTAATTTCAATGTATGTTTGACGTCAAAGATTTTGTAGCCTTCTTGGAAGCAAATTGATATCAACTTTTACTACTAAAACTATTGTCAATGTTCATTTTTCGTTTCCAGCTGTTGCATACAAATTGTTGTACCTTGTTTCACGAAATTAATCGAACTAGCACGTTACACAAAACACATCATTTTAATAGACATGAGCAATCGAAACTTGTTTAATTACTGCAAATTTTTGTTGCAATGATAGAAATAATTTGCAATTAAATGAATCTGTTATAATATATCTTATATATCGAACAAGGTGCCAAAGAAGGAGTTGAAGAAAAAAACCTTTTAAAATTCCTCTTTGTAGAAGTTACTGCAGCAAAGCTGTATATATACCCTAAAATAAAAGTTCCTTCCTCTTTTTAGACAATCTATAATTAAAGTGTTAATTTTCTCAATGTTCATCTAAATTAAAACATATTCTTTTAATATACTAATTAATCTAGTAACGCTACCACGGCTCTGATCTAATATTGTTCCTCCCGATGATGCAATAAAAAGCATTTATTAAGTAGCTTATAACACCTAAAATCCAATATCTTTAAAACTGTGTTTGTATCAGAATATCTTAGTTTAGAATTCCTTTCTCATGTCTTATAAACTATATATAATATAGACTAAATAACGCTAACTTTACATCACCAACAGAAATATACAAAAAAAAAATAGATTCCTCTTTATGAACACATCGCTTTATATTTAATAATCAATTTATGCAGTTTTTTTAATATATAATTACAACTAAATACAATTAATTAATATACAGTGTGTACCCTAAATATATCATATTCATATCATTCGTGACTATTACTTCTTTTTTTTGTACACCATGTATATGTATGTAAAGCTTTTTTAAACAATGAGGTTGGAAAAAGAATAGATCCTTTATTTTCCATTCATTTCCAACCTTATGATGATTAAATCGCACGGAGTCACCGCCGATTATTCTTTTAAATAAGTATCGCTAGATATTTATTATTTTGTACATGAAATTAGTATATGTATTCTTTCACATATTTGGCCTCTGTACATAATTCGCTATAGCCACTGTTGCGCACCGCCACTTCGACCAGGTTGTTTTATTATCTTAGATAGCGCGTGATTTTCAATGTTTACAATGGAATCATATTTTGACCAAGGACCAAGGTAAATAACATTTTGCAAAAGTTTCGTTGGCAAGGACGTTTACCACTACAAAACACCAAGCGCACTAACTTCACCAAACAAGACGCTTGGTATCTCTTGTAACATCGACGAGATATTAATTTGTAAATATACAGGTGTCATAACCTTCAAGATATGTAAAATGGATGATACAAATAACATAATATACAGCGGGTTATTTTAAATGAAACACCCTATATATTTTTAACAGATTTCGAGGAATTCATTATTTTGTCTTCAATAATATCTGTTTCCTTCAAAAACCTCAATATGCAACTATATGTTGGCGTAGCTCCCGACGAAATTAAATTGCATACTCGTCGGTATGTAGGCATGGTGTTCTAAATACAAGGTACAAGATACTCAGTATTGAACATCAAATTTTGCTAAATTCAAAAATCAGAAATGTATTTTTTTTTAATGGAGCCATTTATCCTTCCTGTTTCCATTGTAAAGTAAATAATGCACATCTCTGATGTTTCTGATGCTGCAATTGTTTGGTTACCGTGACAAGGGTAAACAAAATAAAAAATATAATAAATGGTAGGAATATTAAATCTAGTTATTGTGTTATATGTTACTGTTTTAAAATTTAGATTTGAAATTTCTGCTTACATATTTATGTTTGCATCACTTATTAGTGTTGTTGAGGATACTGCAGCTTATACATTCTGTTAGTTAAAGTACATCAATTCCTTAATTTTTTCCATACATAAATCACATGTATTACCCAACTTAACACTACAAATTTTACATCAAAAGTTTAAGGACATCAACGTCTTTTGCTTACTATTGTCACGGTAACTAAACAATACTAGCCTTTGACTACATGTAGCTACTTGTGTTCCAAATTTTCAGTTAAAGACGTTAATTTATTGTCATGGTAATCAAGCCATACGAAGGCAAAACTCACTTTTAACTGTAAATATCTCCTTTAATTTAAATATTAAATATATGCAACAAGTACATACGTTAGAGGTACGAATTCTATGTTTTCCCGGAGTAAAGTTGACAAAATTTGGTGTCCAATATTGTACTCGCGTTCTAATACCTTGTCTAGATAAAGTTAACTATACAATTAAATTCCATAAAAATTCACGTCAAAATGTATTCGCATTTTAAATTTTTTCGGTAAAACAGATATCTTAATATTTGATCTATTGTAGATAAAACTAATTAAAGAATATACAGGTTATTCCGTTAAAAAAAAAACAAAGTAGATATCTACATGAGCATATATGATAGATACCCTATGGTGTCTATTATGTTATTAGAAAATGTACAAAATATAAAATATTTTACAACTGCAGAAGGTTGAGACACGCTATATTTTAACTTGATGAAAATATACAGTGTGTCCGCTTAAGATTCCTACATTTGGAATTGTTTTTATTATCAATTTTATGGGGAAAAGTTACTCTTTGCAAAAAGTCCTGCTTTCTCAAAATACGTGATTAAACTACCCAAACTTCATTTACGACGTACAGGGTGATCGAAAATTAAAGAAATTAAAGTTGGCCTACTAGTAAGTACTATTAATTTTTACTTCAGAATAAAATATAAAAACAAAAAAGTATCCAAAATTAAAAAAATTGTTTGAATTTAAATTCATTGCTTGGTTCTTGCTGTTAAAATTAATGTTTATATCTTTAACAAATCAATTTTTATAATGAATATTAATCATAAAGGTTAAATTTAAACGCATGGATTTTTAGTTTGCTTACGACATATCCACCTTTCCTTTCTTACATAAAATTCATTCGGTACATTTCTAGCCGTGACAGAATAAATGGTCAATATTATGAAATTGTTTTTTTGCAAATGGCTCTTTTAAGTAGCCCAATAAAAAGTAAATGAGTGCGCCTAGCGGGCTAAAAAATGTCCAAAAACCGATCAACTAGTTTCGTACTACAATGGCATGAGATCCAGTCGTATCTATCTTTCCATATTTTTCGCGTGTCTTAGTTTTAGGGTGGGGAAACGACAAAAGTAGGTACGTACGTAAATTGTAATTACTCAAAAAAGGTAAGTAACGTTGACTATCTAATGTTCATCAGGAAAAATTCAACAAAAAATTGAAAAAGCAGCATCAACTGATTTTCGTTATTTTATTTTTAACAGTTTCTGATCACCCTGTACGTTGCAAAAGTTTGAGTAGCTTAGTCATGATTTTTCAGGAAGCAGATTTTTTTTGCAAATTAAAGTTGATAACAGAAAAGTTTTCCAAATGTAGAGAACTTAAACGGACAGACTGTTCAATAGAAACAACAATACTGATCATGCAGTTATTTTTAATTACCTATTAATTGAGAAATTTGATTGTCTATCAACGTAAAGAAGCTAACCCTTTATCAATTAATTTGAAATTTAAAAATTGTTCTAAAAATGTGCGTTTATGTTAACTCGAACAAGAGTGCTTCAATTTTCTAAAAATTGCACGTGGAAACGTTGTACTGAAAGAATAAATTCTGGCACCTAAGTCCTCCATTGTCTTCAAAGAAACTATTTGAGAAGAATGGATTCAGACTCTAGGATTTATTCCATATTTGTTCCCACAATTACAATACTGCTATAAAAAACGGAATTAATGTTAACAGTTGCGAAGTATGCAGATTTTGAGCACAGAAAAAGCTCAGATTACCTAATACGTTAGCACAAACAATCTCCAGTTCATTTAAATTATATTTCATGTTATTATTGTTACAAGAATGTACTATGCAGAGTTCAAGTTTAAAATGGAATAATGGTAAATATTGAGAAAAAGAAGATCGCTTTTATTATTACATCTGGGCAGTTAGTTTCCACTTCGTGAGTTCCACATAACATGTACGAAGTTATCACACGCACTACGTATTTTATTAAAAAGTGCGTCTTCACTTATATCTATTTAAAAAGCTATGTGTGTAAGTAATACTATTTTTATATTAAGTTAATGCTTAATTATAAGCCGCCTACGTAACTCCAAACATTTTGACGCTGCATGAAAATATTGCTAGATGATTGTTATTTAGTTTTAGATTGAATATGTCATGTTCCATGTTGTAATAATAAAATAAAAACAAAAGAATAGAGAATTTCAGACGTTTTTATTTAAAAATTAAAAATATAAATAATCAAGTAGAAAAAAATAAGGAATGCTGGTAATATTTATGGTGAATATCACAATTTTAGGCAAGACAATGATAAAAATCAATATTATATTTGTTATTCATCGTCTTCGATAATAAGTTTCTCCCATTCAATATTTAGATCCTCCTCTGACCGATATTTCGCCCATTTCATCTAAAATTATGAAATTTAAAATATTGGTGATATTTGTCATCTACAGGGTGAGTCAACGGTTTAACAAAATCCATTTATTTTCGAAGCAAAAATTAAATTAAAATTTGAAATATATTATACGATTTCTGCATTCAACACTACATTATGCAGATTTTCTTTTATTTGAAGTATATTATTTGTTTCTGTAACAGTTTTTAAGTTATTTGGTATTTTGAAATGGGTTGTTTTGCAAATTTTTACGAAATTATTTATAGTTCATAGCAGAAGAAGAACTGCTAACATGCGGCATGTGAACACCCCGATAAGGTATTTTAAATAAATTACCAAAGTGCATAAAATTCTGTGAATACTCCACTGAACATTCCACATTTTATTGGAAAATTCTTATTTGATTGTTGTTGGTTCCATTATGTTGGGTTATGGGTAATGGTGAAGACGTTTCTCAATCCATTTTTTGAGATGGATTAACCTTCCAGGTCTACAATTTGTTGTGAGTTCTAGCTGTGTTTATTATCTTCCTCCACTCCCCTCTGTTCCATTTTACTTTCCAGTATACTAATTCCATTGTTCGTACTTTTTTTATTTCATTTCACCAGGATTTTCTCGTCTGCCTCTTGGGCACAGTAGAGTCCACTGTGTTATCCTCATGATCGCCACTTTACTCCGGAGACTCAAGAGCAGTCAAGACAATGGATTGCACATAGCGAGCCGGCTCCAAAAATGACATTCCATCTGCTAGAAAGATGCTGGCGTCAGTTTTTTTCGAACGCAAAGGGAATTCTCCTAATTGACTACCTCGGAAAGGGATCATCCATAATCGGAGAAAACTATGCATCATTTTTGGACCGATTAAAGGCGGCAATAACAAACGAACGCCCATGAATGGACAAGAAAAATGTGTTGTTTGGCCATGGCAACGCCCCCGTACATTCAAGCCGTGTTGCTCAACAAAAATTAGCTGAACTGCGATTTGAACTGCTTCCGCATCCTGCGAATTCGGGAAGCTGAAGAAGCGTTCAAATAGAATGTCGAATAATAAAGTACGTCACAAAACTCAAATTGTTTTCTTTCATATAAACCAAGTTCGTTATCAAACCACCCTCCTAACTGTGACCTTTATGGCGTATGTGATGATTGGCTTTGTTAGAAATGTCTATATCTTTATTTCTTCCATATCTTTTTGTATTCTTTCTTTTATTCTATTTACCCCACCGTTACTCATAGATAATAGAACGATGAGAATTAATTAACAAACTTAAGACAATTCCTCATATTTTGTTCTGTCTTCATTCATTTTCATCCCAAGTTCCCTGGGTTGTGTTTCTAATCTATTGACTGCTCTCATTAGGTCGTCTTGACTATTAACCATTAATGGCTACATGATTTGCATGTTGCATTTACGCTGATGTTTTTGTAGTGAAGGTTATTGAATAGGGTTGCAGACGTTGTATTTTATTCCCTTATTTCTCTTCCTTTTCTATTGTTACTCCTTGAGATCGTACCTTAACTTCTGTGTTTTGGAGTGTTATCTTTATCATTTTACTTTTTTCGCACTCCTAGTACTCTTATATTCTTTTGTCACCTTTTTCCTGTTTATTGAATATATTTTCGATACACAAATGATAAATCGCCCTAGTTTAAATTATTTCTGGTAGTCTACTAATATATGCTCTGGGTATGATTTTAATTTTTTATTTATCAAATTTAATAGTACTTAATACGCTGCATTTGAGTGTAGCTTCTACATATCATCTTTTTTATGCATGGGTAGTGTTCCACTCCTCTGGGATTTCGTGTTCTGTTCAATTAGCTGACGTATTTTCTCGTCGCAGTTGCTTCTCTCCATACTTTAGTAAATCTGCGCCTCTTACGTCTCCGCAGCAAGGGCGATAATTGTTTATTATTATTGTCACGTCAATTATAAGTTCCATTACTTCTAAAGATTGCCCAAAAAACAAAAAGGTGTGATGACACTGAGGTCTTGGTTTCTACTCTTTTGTTCACATGACATCACAAAAATTGACTCTCTTTCTGAAATATGTCTCTTAAATTTTGATGTAATTGTATTCTCTATGTACAAAATTTATATTTTCCAGCTATTCTGCTGATATTTGACTCTTCAAAAGAAATATAAACAAAGAATAAGCAGTGGCAACAAAGACACAAGTAGAGGAAAAACTGTGATAGTTAGACATACATGAACAGTTTTACTTGAATTTTTGTGTAAAAATAATAGTCTTATTATGGAGATTTTACAATGCAAATTTTAATATTATTTTTGTTTGGGGAATAAAAGAACTTTACCAAACCGTTGATTCGCCCTGTATTATTCAATAATTATTGTTATAATATTTGCAATAAGCATGTAAAACTTTACTGTATATATGTAGACTTTATAATTGCATAATGTTACATGACGATTAAATAATCAATATTAAAACAGAATCCAATGAATGAAATGAGATTTGAGGAGGTAAATTAGCTTTTAGAATTGTACACACATATATATATGATTCATCCAAGCAACATTGCATAATCTAGCTTGAAGCAGCTTACGAGTTTATATTATTAATAACATCTAATTTTAGATGTATCAAGAATGCTCCACATTGAACTCCCGCACAGCCAGTAGATACACAAACGTTATTTTATAGATCTCATTAGCAGTTGCCATATGTGCCCTCGACAATATGTGCTTTAAATGATCTGAAGAATAAAAAAATAATTTGCTAACTCAGAAAGGTGAAAACGTTTACATTGAAATATTTTTTTAAGAATTCATTTGTATCCCTGATCCTTTTAAAAGGTAATTTTCACATTATTAAAAAAAAAGAATTAAATCATTTTATATATGCATATTATAATGCAATGAGCTAAATTTCTACGATTAATTTTTGAACTGGAAAATTTTTAATCTGATGGATATTATAACATCGAATGCTCTCACAGTCAGGGTGGTTGCAATCACCCAGATAACTTGAGCAAGGTTAATCTGAATTAAATTAGCTTATAAAATAGAAATGCCAAAATTTCCATGACTTCAACTAAGTTAGCCTGGTTACACAGAGAAAAAGAGAATTTTCAGTACCTAGATGCATGTATTCGGTAGGAAATATGAATGTTTCCAAGACACTCGAGGATTCAAGCAAAGCACTATGGCCATTGCATTTTAGAGGGTAGAACATAAAGAGAATCATTTCACCAGCAATTGTCGAGGAAGAGGAAGTGTCCAAAAGAGAACTTGCTTGCAATTACTCATTGCACGTTCAATTTAATTAAATCCCCCCCATGTTCCATCCATATTCCATCCATTTCTCGTTAAGTACGCAGCATGAGCTATCGTTAACATTTATCAGCGGAAGATTCAGAAACGTATCTAGCTTCTATAGATGCTTGACAGACATATTGATTGTGTAAAAAAAAGTACAATTTCTATTTACGGTTACTATTTTTTCTGACAATCTCTTTGCTTTAATTACCTACAAATTTATTTCGTCAACGTTTAACGACACCAACCACAAGACCAACACTTCGATTTAACATGAGTTAGACTGTAATTGTACTATTTTAGTTTACATTGTAACAGGCTAATTAGAGATTCCAATTATATCATCAAATGTGCAATATGGTAAACAATCTATACCTACATTCACCAGCCCTATTTGCCTTCCTGAATGAAGATAACGTCAAAATTATTAAGAAAATGAGAATAATCAGCTAATTTCGCAACTTAAAACATGGCATATTCAACTTATTCAATCAAATTCCATCGATATAACTTTAACATTTGGTAATGGGGGTAACCTTTTTAAGAATGATGGTAAAAGTAAATGTATGAGCAGGAGTAGTGGTTGTGGTAGTGATTGTAGTGCTAGTCGTCGTAGCCGACGTAAAAACAGATAGTGCCTTTTGTTGCTGAGAATAAAGCAAATGAGATGACGGAGCAGCCGGTGGATGGGATTGCGTTTGAGGATGCAGAGTTAACTTCTGTTGCGACTGTGCGGATAAGGTAGAGGTAACGGTATGCGGTTGTTGATGTACGATAGCGATTGTCGATGACGAAGTTGTGGGTGACAAAGGTGAGACAGGCGGCGGATGGGTAATGATGGGAGGCGGCGGCGGTCTTTGGGGCGGGGCAACAGTGGCCATTTGTTAGTTGGACGAGTGTTTCCCGTCAGAAGACACCAGCTCGCTGGATCCGCTGCTGCTGAGGGTGGTGTTGGAGCCGTACGGGTCCAGTGAACTCTGCACCGACATAGAACGACCCTGGGCGTGCCGTCTTACCCTGTTTGGTGAGAGTTTTCCAGGATCGACGCTTGCCGGGTCTGCCTACAACACTCGTTGCTTGATCATTGGGCTCCTCAATGTTTGCAATTTTGTGGTCATTTTGGGTCTAGACATTGTGTTTAGTCACTACGCTATCTGTACGCATGAGGTATCTTGTACCTGTGTGCACACAACACACGCATGATATGTATTGTGTGGTGATTGGTGTATCTTTCGTGGCATGTTTAGAAAGAAATGTGAGAGAAACAGATTTCACGTCTAAAGGACTGTGTTCTTTACTGCCAAACAAACATAAATGTGATTTACACATAAAGAACTATCATGCAATTAATTATAATCGCACGCCCGGTATTATAAACACATTTAAAAGAGATTGCTAATACCGAGCGTTGAAAAAAAAACTGGTTTACCTTAAAACTTCACTAACAGCTCACAACACCTTTGACAACCGAGCAATCATGTATAGAAATTTTAAGGAAGTGTTCTGGTAAAGGTGTTTGTGAAATGTTACAGTTTTCCAATGCTGCACAGTTCGAGTAGGAGACTTAATTTATCTTGTGTGTTTCCAACAAACTATTAAAATTAAGACTAGAAAAATTTTAAATATACACGAATATTCACATCGATACGTCCGTTTACTAGACATGTTTCTGAGAGTATGAAGGTATTACCATTTTGCAGTTCTGACAAGTAATACTATGCGTAAAGATCTACTTCCTGTAAATGTTTTCAACTTCGTAGCGATTTTGACTGTACGCGGCAAAATTATGGAATAAGTTCATTAAATTTGAAGTATGTAATTTGTTTTTGCTCGGACAGATTTTGGTTTTTAAATAATTTTGGCTTAATGAAGATTTTAATTTGTTTAATGTAATCACCGGTTACCAGTGTTTGAAAATGATATCTCCATTACTTTAAAAAACATGTCTAAAAAACAGTCGTCATGAATAATCCTGCATGTACTGCTTAAGAATGAGGACACTTTGTTTCTTCATTTCCACAGTAGCGCTAAGTTCTCGGCAATTTTTTCAGAATCTAAAATAAACTTCATCCATTCTAAATATTAAAAATTATAAGAACCGCAGCTTCGTATTTCTAAAGAAACTTCTTTAAATTTAAACACATTTGCTCAACTTTGCAATTCAATAACATACGATGAATCAATCGAACACACCCCAAGAATTAATTTAATATACTGCATGCTTTAAATGTGTTCAATCTTCATCTTTCAATCAAAATCTAACTACAATCGTACTAAAATGAGAGAATTGCTGCTTCGTACTAGCACAGTCCCGTATGTGAATACATTAGTTGGCGTGTGCATGAAAAGTACACACCGATCAAAGACAAAACTACTTAGCGAATATTGTGTTTATGAAAGGAGAAACAGTAGAACCTAAATCAATTGAGAAGATCCAAATTTACCAACACAGCCAATTACTTAACAAAAATCATGCTGTTACTAAGCACGAAAACAAATGAAAATGTATGTTAGAGATCTTGTGAGTTGAAACTATAACAGTTAAAGCGGTCCCACAAATGCTGAAAGTTTTTTATTTTTTTTTCAGAGCATTTGTAATGCAGAGTAGGCTAGAAAAGCTGTACGATAAAATTTGGAATAAGCTAGCTAATATTTCGCATAAAATCATGCATTCATTAACCTATCAGAGCAATTCCCAATGTGTTTAATGAATGCTTGAAGAGATAATAAGCGTAGAATGTGTAAATGTAAATGTCTGAATGTATATACAAAGAAAATGCATGAATAAAAATCGCACCTGATATGCCAAGGCATTCATGATAATGTGGTAAGGTACCAAGCCCAACGGATGCACCTCCCTCATTAGAACATTTGCTGGTATTTTATGGAATTGGATGTACTCCAGAAAATTTCCGATCACTTCTTTTAACGTTGTGTTGGGGTTGTTATCGCAATATTTTTTACCTGCAAAGAAATAAGTAATGTTGGTAAAATTAAATATTTTTAAATACCACGGAGAACTAGTCCACCAAGAACATACGAAGGCAGTCTGAAAAGTTTCCACCCTAGCACAGCACAACGAGTTGGCCATTAATATTAATAAAACTTTCAAAATTAACTACTATTGGTGGAACAATTTTCGCTTTTTCGAAGCCGATTCATCTTTCGACTGTGCCTCGCAATATTTTTGACGAGTACCACCATCTTCACGTTGAGGTTTGAAACTATTCAGACCACCAGCACATAAGAAAAAAAATTAAAGACATATAAAGCAAAAGTTCTCAAAAGGAAAACCATTAATTTTTTTTCCGGAAAAGAATAGCAAAAACTTAAAACGTTATCTGATACTTTAATGCTACAAAGAATCGTAAATGACTTGATAGAAAAACCAGCCGAAATATTCCACTTTGAGAAAATTATTCTTAAATAACTTACCCCACATTAATGCAGCTTGGAATTTAGTGAACTCATCCGCTTGTAGTTCATCTCTAGCTAAAATCAATCTAACAACATGTTGGGGTAAAAGTGTAAAAGAACCTAAATTTAAGACCTCATTTCCATGTTCATCGACAAATTCTAGCACCTAAGACACAAAATATGCTATAAGTTTCTATATTAAATACTCCTTCGAAAATACTTACCTTTTGGACGAGAGACTTTGTGCATTTGTACTGGATATACCTTTCAGCTGAAGCAAGGAGGGCGCAAACTGTATCTACGTTAATGCAGCATTGGACAAAACCAGCGCAAGCTCTTCTTAGTTCGTCTAAACCATAATAATCAGCTGCATTCATAACACCTACAAAACATTGATAGGATTGAATTTTTTTGGGTAAAATTTGACTAAAACACTTACCTAAGAGGGTCCTTGGTTGGAGGGTGACGCAACCGGTATGAATGTATTCAATTAGCTGTCTGAAGACGTCAGGTTCGAACTCTTCGATAATCAAGGTTTGGTGCTGTTGAGATGTGGGCTGTTTAAAATTATGTTTACGTGAATTTTCGGGGTTGCGGGAATTGTGCATTTAGTACTGTTACGTGGTATCATACAGAAGTGAAATACAAGGTAATTATATCAAATAGGTGTATTAAAAAAGATTGTTATGATAGTTAATAGTGACAGTGATTGCTTGCTACGTTATCTCAAATGAAAGGCTTACTTCTTAGCTTCCTGTATAAAGGTGATCGGCACACTACGAAATTACTAAGTAACTGATTGTGAGTAAAGAGAAATCTTAAATGTTACAAGAAGTACTCATTCTAGCTAACGTAACATTACCATATAAACTAGTCACATTAATAAATATGTACGGAAAGGAAAAATGGTGGAGAAAACATAGATTCTCTTTAATTAAATCTAACTGAAGGAAGAAAATTATCAATTAATGCGATTCCCTAATATGCAATGCAATAATATTCATGCATACGCTATTCGAAAAATTAAATAGAAGTTGCTGCAAGTAATAACTTACCATAAAAATTTAATTTAAAATTACTACAGAAATCAAATTTTCTACATAAACTATAATACAGCTACAGGGTGTTGAATGATATGATCATATAAATAAATCTGCTAGCCGAATGAATAAGTTAATCAAAAAAAGGATTGGGATTAGAGTGCTAAGAATTTAAGAAAATATAACATATATATATAAAATAACGCAAATTCTTTATATGAGAAACGCATAAAATGTAACAGCGCAAAACTCGCAAAATCACGCCATTGCTTGATGGACAACAGCAGTTGCTTCTGTTTGCTACTCGATGTAAATTATTACTAATTCCAATGTTGCCTTTTCCTCAACGTTGCTCATTTTTCCTTTTTCCACCTCAGCTTCTGCGTGTACAATTTCATCGTTAATTAAGATTTCACCTCGACACTCCTCATCTTTATCAGCAATCCGTTCCACAACGTCTTGCCGGGCAAAATCCTCAGAGTAAGACAGTCGTTGTAGATCTCGTAACAGAAATTCGTCATCTAATTCAGAATCGCGAAGTTTAAGTTCGTTCGGTTTGTTCTTTTCAACGATTTCCAATACAGTTAGCCAAGCTTTTTTTAAAGGTTTTATTTCATTTGTGCAGCTAATGAAATACTATCATCTACATTTGTATCTAAAGAGAACTACGTAAGAAACGCTAATAACTCGGAATCGTAGAAGTTTAGGAAAATAGGATTCAAAAAATTCCAAAAATGCAATAATATATATAAAAAAATAACTTTCGATTGCAAGTCATCCTGCAGGCTTCAATATAATTTTGAACCATGCTCCCAATTGGATCTTATTTGCTTAGAAAACGCTTTCAAAAACCTCCATTTACAAAGCACGCGAAGATATCTCGGCCTGTATAATTATACGAAATAACAGAACCTGGAAATCACTGGCTGATTCTTTGAAGATCGTATAGAAAATTATTGATTGAAGATCATTTCAGTTATTACAGCAAAAAATTGGATTTAAACGAAAGAATGAAATAGGGCACTTAAAAATACTTCTACTCCTTATCTCGTTGTTATTTTTATACATGTTTGTGTATGTTTGGATTAACATTTAAACTTAATATGTACACATGGATAATATCTTTTCATCCAAACATCGACCAAGGGCACAGAAGTTCAAGGGATTCGAAATAAGTAGCCTACTTTGCACCACTGACCAACCGTCTGATGTCTATTAATGAATTTGTAGAAGGTCTTATAATTTGGTTGGAATAAAGAGATTCCATGTCCCCAAATAGTAATTTTAACCAGTTAACCAGATTCAACTAAACCTTTTTTAAGCCTCTGTATATATGTATGGTGTAAGTTTGACATGCCTGTCATTAAAAGGTTATACAAAATTCAATCAAGTCACTTGCCATGTTTAAATCTCCTTCAAAATTCTAGTGCATATATCCCTTACCGATCAAAATTATGAACTGTAATCCTTGCTGTTGCAGTAAGGCTAAGGAAAGCAGAGAAAACGACCCTTGCAGCTGGTGTCTGACTACGCGTAAGTGTCCCCCGCCTTCCTCGCAAGATTCAAAGGGGTGCTGTTGCAAATCGGCCAAAAAAAAGCCTAAGAACGCTTGCTGTTGTAAGAAACAGGTTTCGAGATGTTGTACGCCGAAGACGTGCTGTCAATGCAGAACGAGACCTCCGAGCCGCAATTGCTGCAAATGCAAAAAGGAACAAGACGAAGACGAGGATTACGAGGAAGATGATGATGAAGAAGAAGAGGATCGTAATGAAAATCCCAAATTCAACCGTAGCGCAGTGAGACAAAGACTAAGACTAAGCGAAACGTGGGAAGAACCGGCGCTATCACCTATTTCGAGTGGTTACGTTAGTCAAACCGTTGCAATTTTTGAAAATGCGGCCAATCAGACGCAAGCAAGCCGCGGAGTGGATGCAGCACCAATGACCAGTGGAGGAGGCAGAAGACCTCCACAAGCAATATCACAAAGAGCAAATCCGGGGGGAAGATAACGAAAGACAATAAATCATTGCTGTATATCCGTTTATTTTTATTAAAAATTTATTTTAAAATATACTGCTTGAAAATTAATAGAAAACAGACACATGTTTAAATGCGCAATATCTTCTTGCTAACAAGAATGTTCGATAACTTCTCTACATCTACATATCAACGATCAGCTTGAGAAGTAAATATATGATAAGCTACACATTTAAAAGACTTATTGTGGGTGTCAAAGGGTAACGTTACAAGTCTATCCTTGATCATCTTCCACCTGAGACTTGAGACTCCAATTTAAAATCATACCCGATTTTGTTTATATTTTGTCCTATACTTAATTACTTAATTCCTCCATAACGGTTGTATTAGAGTTATCCGTCTCGCTTTATCACACTTACCGTATGCAATTTATTCTATATATTCAATAAATTCTCGACATTTCCTTCGCATCACCTTTAACTTTCGGATTGCTAGGAAGTTTCATACGTTCATATCTTGTTGTGGAGAGTGCGGAGGAAAGTTTCACAAATTGCCGATACACTGTCAATGTAGAACTTCCAACATGTTCGATCAGCATTTTCGGAGGAGTAGCCATTACTGTTACTATCATTCTCGGTCATGTTCTCAAATTCATTTTCTGGTCAATCTTGTGAATCTTTAATTAGAATTTTTCACCTTTCAATCAAGCTAACCAAGCTAGTGCACTAAAAGCAAGAAAATATTATTCCTTGTTTTATACAGATTTGGCAGATAAAACTAGGCAACAGCCATATCCGGTGTGTGTAGGATAAAGAGGTTCTGCTGTTGTGTACGATTCCTGATGAACGAATGATGCATTCAATTCCTTTTTATTTTGATTTATAGTTTTTTGGTAGCAGCGTCGCAACAAATAAAAAATTGTTTGATAGTAATTATAGAACTTCCATTTATGTAGTTGAGTGTAGGCTTTCACGACCGTAATCCATAGTAGAAATGTCTTTCGGGTGATGTCGTGTAGTGAATATTTAACTTGACGTTTCGCTGACTATCCTGTCAGCTTCTTCAGAAGATTTCTAAAGACTGCTGTTGTTGTCTTTTGCTGCTCGTTATATATCCTATTTTTGTTCCGCTTTGCTGATCCATAACCGTTCTGCTTTGCTGATCCATAACCGTTCTGCTTTGCTGATCCATAACCGTTCCGTTCCGCTGAATCGCGTCGTTCGTTGTATGACGACTCCGTAGTGCTAACCTCCACGTGTTGCTGATCTTGTATCCATCTTCGCGATTGAAGTTGTTGGTGTTCTTCATTATTTCTATAGATTCGCGTATTATCCTCGGGTAGTAGTGGCTAGTCCTGGCTAATACCTTGACGTCGCTGTAGCTTATGCGGTGGTCTCCTTGTTGGTGCAGGTGTTCTGCAAAAAGACCCTAGGGGAGAAAAACATCGCCACACGTTTCAACACGGTGATCAAAATCGACCAGCTACTCCCTCCAAATAAGGACGTGTTACCAAAACTACAAGCAAAAGGCATATACGAACTGAAATGCCAATGTGGAAAAAGCTACATCGGTCAAACAGGACGGAGCATTCAGTGCAGAGTGAAAGAGCACGAGAGAGACGCACGCCTTAGGCATATTGAAAAATCTGCAGTAGCAGAACACCTGCACCAACAAGGAGACCACAGCATATGCTACAGCGACGTCAAGGTATTAGCCAGGACCAGCCACTACTACCCGAGGATAATACGCGAATCCATAGAAATAATGAAGAACACCAACAACTTCAATCGCGAAGATGCATACAAGATCAGCAACACGTGGAGGTTAGCACTACGGAGTCGTCATACAACGAACGACGCGATTCAGCGGAACGGAACGGTTATGGATCAGCAAAGCAGAACGGTTATGGATCAGCAAAGCGGAACAAAAATAGGATATATAACAAGCAGCAAAAGACAACAACAGCAGTCTTTAGAAATCTTCTGAAGAAGCTGAGAGAAACCACCTAAGTAAGCATTTGAAAAAAAAGAATGTCGTGAGAAAATAGAGATTTCATCTAAATATGATAATGGATTATTTTTTAAGATCATAGTAAAGGCCTAACATAATAACGATGCCTCTAAGTACTTCGTTCAACTTCACAAGAGATTGTTTACAACTGATATGCAAAATTTCGTCGTGGCAATGCTCCCTTCGGTGACGAATTTCGTGAAAGTGGACCAAAATCGTTTATTGCTCCAAAAATCATCAATGGTGTATGCAACTTGATTGAAGACATTTAGGTATGAAAAAGATCTGTTCGATAGATTCCGCATAATTTAATCCAAGCACGAAAGGGGGCTCAATTGGTGTAAGAAAGTGCTCAAAAAATTCGGCAGAGGAACTTCAAAATTGTAACAAGTGAGCGTTTGGATATTTCGAGATTAACCGAACACCAAACTTCCAAGAAAATTTTTGCTTGCTTCTTTCATTGTATTAGACATGTCGCACAGGCATTCCTTTGGAAGATCGAAGAACAGTTAATGCTGAATGTTTTCCAAGAATTTGTTTGCCAGAAAAGTAAATAAATCCAAAAAGGAACTGCAATTGACGAAGCATCTTGTTTGTTGATGGTCTCTAATAAGTAGCATGGCATTTGTACTTTAAGTCTTGCTATGAGAAGTATCAAATGTGGAGGCTTAGAATTTTGTAGTTCACAAATTACGCGTAATTTAAAATTAAGCCAGACACCCATATTGCCTGTCAACTAGCGATTTTGATTATTTATTAGCAAAAATTACTTCCAAAATAAAAAAAAACCAACATGCAAACAATTTCTGCAGCCCAAAAACTAACCAATATGTTAAGGCCCTTGTGTGTAGAAACTAAGCAACTCTCGGTAATACATCACAATACTGGGACTCTTTAAATAAATTATTGTTAAATTGTATGTTCCTTTCTCTGACCAAATACTTAAGTCATACATATAAGCATCTCATCTCGTGGTATAGCAAGCATGTGCAAGTTAAAAAACGCGTTTAATCACCCATATCTCCCTTTGATACCGAAAAAACCGATCTCTGACATTTCCTAAACAATTACGATTAATTTAAACAATTATTGAAATTATTTCGCAACTACTTTAAAAACTCTCAATACAAACCAACAGCTCTTTCGAGATATGTAACTGTTTTGAGTTAACTGGTGCAATCTGTACATTATTTTCAAGGAACTAGGAAAATATTTTTAAAGTCTGCAATGGAGGTATTCAAAAGTAAGTTGATTTGCAAGTATAAATAAAGCATTCAACTTAAGCGTTTTATACAAATTCATGCCATAGGTAATGCAGAGATATGATCGAACCTTTTTTTACGTTCTACACTAAATAAATTTAATCCCAAAAATGAAATAACTATTAGCATGAGGCTGTGAATTAACGTTAAATACATGTGCACGGTATAGGGAATATAGTGTGTCAATCTAGTACGTGGGTGGAAAATAATTACTTTCTTGTCTATAGGAAAATAGTCATTATCAAAATCATTTCAAACAGTTGGAATTGTACGTAGAGAATAACTTTTACGCATTATTTTTAATGAATATCTTTAAACAAGCAAAATTTTGTAGTATTCCGTCATAAATCTTGTGGGCGTAGTTTCACATTTAATTTCCTACTGAATATAAAAACTTTTTTCAGTAGAGTTCAATCAAATTATAGCAAATGGACAGAATTCTCCATTAAAGTAAATTCAAATAGTATGAATCGTTTATAAGAATATCTTCATGAATTGGAACTAATACACCACTCGAATGTGGGACAGGCCGCAATACTAAGATTAAGGTAAATAATTTTGCTTTTATTCTTTACGAAAGCACAATCCTTAATATGATTTTTAGGGTCTCGCCAATTATTAATTATTAATTTTCTTCTATTCCCTTGCTCCATTATCGCACATTTTCTACACATGGTTTACAACTTTCCAAATTAGAGCAAAATGGGTCCCACAATTATCCAGTCAGGTTCAGAAGAAACAATGGGTCGAAATATAGCCGCAAGTTTTTTGAGTTATACGAAGCCCACAGCACGACCATTAACTAAATAGTGACTATGTATGGAACAATCATTCTATACCAGGATCCTTTTTCTAAAAAGAAATGGTGGAATGGCAAAGAAAAAGTGAAAATCCTATATGAGCATTTAGGTATGACAAAAATGAGCGCAATGTGGATCCCAAAATTATTCAAAGTTAAGGAACAACGGGCCGAAAATAGTTTTGAGTGGGGATGAAACAATAGCTCTATACCATGATCCTTTAAAACTATGGAGCGGCATTGGAAAAGCGAACGAAGAAGCCCAAAAAGTACAGAAAAATTGACCGCCTGCACACAATTTTTTGGGATAGCGAGGGCATCTTGTTAATCGACTTTACAGAACGCAACATTACACTAAACATAGATTATTATGCCGACTTGCCACGCCAATTAAGGCAAGCCATCATCAAGAAACACCGATGCTGCAGTTTCGAAGCAATTGTTAGTGTGGATTTAAGGAAGTCGGTTACCTACTGTACAGCCCTAACCTTACTCTAAGTGGCTATTGTATTAAAATCATAGCCAAAACGGGGAAAATTTAATACCGATGAAAAAGTTAATGGAGCTCAGCTTCAGAGCATTTTGAGGACAAACTGCCATCATTTGTGGTGGTATTGAAGCATGAAATCAGTTATAATTGGGTATTAAATTACAATCGGCGGAAAAAAATTATTTAATTGTTAATCAATATTATGTTACGCAGAAGTTGTCTCAGTAATTTCTATTTCAAAAGTTATCTTCCACCCATGCACTGACTGGACATGAATATAAAAACATATTTGCTAATTTGAATTATTTCTCAAATGTAAGTGCATTCCGCCATAGAATTAAAAAAGAATCCTGTTTCGAAAGCAAATAGCAACACATTTTACTAAACAATGCTACCGTGTTTCAATTCTTTTTCTAAGTACGTGTGCTCACAGGTATTTTTATTTACAAAAATGTAATATTTATATACAAAAAAAAAAACGTACGCAATCACTTTCTGCAAATATAATCGTAAAGATTAAGAATTCGTTATCACAAATTTTGTCATATTTCCGCGAATAGGTTTGCAGTCGTTTGTAGCATTGCAGAAAATCATTGTATGTGGTATCGTTTGGTGTTTATATTTCAAAATTCACATTCCAAATCTAATCAACTACAAAACGAACAAATATAACTGGAAATGTGGAATTGTGAAGGAAATGGTTACCTCTTGGATGGGGGCCAACTGCTGAGTGAACCCTCTCTAAATCGTACAACAGTCAGCAATTTAATATCGAAGACGCCATTCCGTTTCTCTAACTTCACTTTCATGTGGTTCGTCGTAAGCCAAGGCAATTGATAAAGCGATATCATGAAGCACACTATCCACCTAATTTATATAGCTCGAAAACTTTCCATTTGCGAGCCACATGAAAGGAAACTAATGATTTTGCTCTAAACTGCGTATATTTCTCTGACGAGTATACGCCGTTCTCCTTTTGCAAGTATTACCTGTTGCGAGGCGTTTTGAAGATTCAACAGAGGTTCGGAGGATCGTTTCAGGAATAATCTCAGTTTGTTTTCGCGAGGGGCTGGTTCTTTTTTTCTTTGGGGACTGGGCGCCTAAATTTGCCTTCATTAGTCATGTGAATTTATCAACACTGAATAAGTAGAGC
>LR736877.1:3107167-3183235 GCA_902654985.2 Oryctes borbonicus
GCAGAATGGAAAATTTCCAATTTTCAAAAATTCATTTCACCCACTCCGAGTAGTTCCCCGCAAAAAAGTACATAACACCTACCTATATGTGAATCTACGTGTTCCCAGAATTTCATAATCTTTTGAATTTCCGGGTTCGGGATCGTCCCTTATTAATCCAATACTATTCGTAACAACCCACAGAGCGCAGCGCAAACCGCTCAATCTCGACGTCAGGGAATCGAGATGGTTAATCCACGACAGACCGTTTTCTATTACTATCACTGTTATTGTTATTTTCATTTTTGTATTTTTGCAAAGTTTATACTTTGCGGAAACACAGGTTGTTCTCCTTCTGGATTTTGAGCTGGCTAGTGTTGTATTTCGGTTCGATTTTCTTTTACAAATCAACGACAATTGAAATGTTTGACAGTTTGAGACTTCATGAACGGTCAAAATAAATAAGGAAATTGATGATGACCAGGATGAATCGAAACGTCGTATAAAAATATATGTATGTTGATATATTTAACCTTTTTTCTTGTCTGCCTACTAAAACTCATTCAAACGAACACTTTTTGCTTTAAAACTTTTCATCTACCTCTCACCGTTGGCGAATTATAGGCAGAATGGAAGATTTCCAATTTTAAAAAATTCATTTCTCCCACTCCGAGTAGTTTCCCGCAAAAAAGTGCATAGCACCTACCTATATGTGATCTACATGTTCCCAGAATTTCATAATTTTTGGAATTTCCTGGTTCGGGATCGTCCCTTATTAATCCAATACTATTCGAACAACCCTCAGAGCGCAGCTCAAAGCGCTCAATCTCGACGTCAGAGAATCGAGATGGTTAATCCACGACAGTCTGTTTTCTATTGCTATCACTGTTATTGTTATTTTCATTTTTGTATTTTTGCAAAGTTTATACTTTGCAGAAATACAGGTTGTTCTCCTTCTGGATTTTGAGCTGGCTAGTATTGTATTTCGGTTCGATTTTCTTTTACTAGTCAACGACAATTGAAGTGTTTGACAGTTTGAGACTTCATGGACGGTCAAAATAAATAAGGAAATTGATGATGATCAGGATGAATCGAAACATCGTATAAAAATATGTGTATGTTGATATATTTAACCTTTTTTCTTGTCTACCTACTAAAACTCATTCAAACGAACACTTTTTGCTTTAAAACTTTTCATCTACCTCTCACCGTTGGCGAATTATAGGCAGAATGGAAGATTTCCAATTTTAAAAAATTCATTTCACCCACTCCGAGTAGTTTCCCGCAAAAAAGTGCATAGCACCTACCTATATGTGATCTACATGTACCCAGAATTTTATAATCTTTTGAATTTCCGGGTTCGGGATTGTCCCTTATTAATCCAACTATTCGTAACAACCCTCAGAGCGCAGCTCAAGCCGTTCACTCTCGACGTCAGGGAATCGAGATGGTTAATCCACGATAGTCCGTTTTCTATTACTATCACTGTTATTGTTATTTTCATTTTTGTATTTTTGCAAAGTTTATACTTTGCAAAAACACAGGTTGTTCTCCTTCTGGATTTTGAGCTGGCTAGTGTTGTATTTCGGTTCGATTTTCTTTAACTAATCAACGACAGTTTGAGATTTCATGGACGGTCAAAATAAATAAGGAAATTGATGATGACCAGGATGAATCGAAACATCGTATAAAAATTTCGACTACACTATTGGATATCATAATTAGGACGACTCCTCTGGGCAACGTCGTAACCTGTGCCGAGGCAGTGGATCGGTTGACAATCTCAAGAGGATGAATAATGGGCCTGTAGTAGCTTAAATGATGTGGGATCTCTTTCGCTCTCTAATTGTCCATAACCCTAGATAGAAAATTAAGAATGGCCTGGAAAATATGTTTTCAGTTTTTCTCTACAAAGCCAAATAAGGTGCTACAGGTAAAAGAAGAAAATTAGCTTCTTTCGTTTAAAAAAATCTCCAACGTCATTTATCACTGATCCATTTTCTTTTCGCGTTCATAACAAGCGCAAAATTTAGCAACTTTGACGAATTTGAACCTACCCTTCGCCATGGTAAGGGTCGAAAGTGAATCAGCCTGTATATGTGTGAAGTGCAAGTTTTAATGGCACGCACAGTAATCATGCGTACAACTATATTAAAATCGGATCCATTCTTAATTTTACAATTCATTAAATTTGAGATATAAAAAATCAATACTTTACGGTATAACGAAATTGTTTCAAGCCCTTCCCCGCCCATTCATATCAAGACCTCAAAGAAATATCAGCGAAAGTCAGCTGTGAGATGCTTCACAAAAATCAATATTACATACCTGTTGAGTTTTTATATGTCACAAATCACCAACGAAATAAGTAAATAAATAAATACTCTCGGCTCGATGGGGCCCACCAAAATTATATGGTACGCTGTTGAATTTGAAATGTGAAAGAAGGTAGAAGAAGAACCTATAATTTACATCTTCCGTACCCGTCCGACTATTTTTATTCGTTCCGACGCTGATACGAACGAACAGGTAACACCGATACCGCCGCGTAGCTTTACATCTCGTCGGATTCGAGTGCTGGGTTTGGAAGCTTTCACGCGACGCCCGTTGACATGCGCACAACTATCGACTGGTAGTCCGCTGCTCCCCGGCTTTATTTACATTTGGGCACCTTGAGCATACGGGATGTAAAATTATCTCTTCCAGAGTTGGATCTTTAAATGTCAGAACGGAATTTAAAAGGGGGCGTACAAAGCAAAATAACCAAGTTACTATTTAATTACTTTCATAAAATTTGAAAGATTAATCTGTTTTTTCCACAAAATAAAATGTCGTCCGTCTAACGAGCCAATACAAAAACATCCTGTCGCCTTTGGAAAAATGTTTAGAAATCGATTAAAACCTTCCACTGGCAATTCATTCTTTTCTACATTTACGGTTTATAGTGCAGTTGACCCATTCCATGAAACATTTTCAGTGAAAGTTGCAGAAATAAATCTAACACGCGGTCAGGTCTACCATGCTGACGAAAATAGATTACTCCGGATGTTAGACAGTTCTCCCAAGCAAAGGTATCAGGTTACAAAGTCAGCAAAGACAGATTTAATTGCATGCCCTGTACAAACGCCTCCAGTACTCATAAGCTGCAAATGATAATTGTTAGAAAGGCGTATGGCGCATTTAAAAGGAGTGCAAATCTTTCCATTACGTATATGGGTCAAAATCAGGGGCGGGTTATAATGTTTTTTGCAGATGATTCCATACCTGTGGTTAAAAGGAAAATGATAGATTTGAATTCGCTTCCGAAAAGCATTGCTTATTTTACATAATGCCTCTGGACACTCCAATGTAGAAGAACTATGTACTGAAAATAAAAGCATTCAAACAACGTTTTAGCCACCAAATTGTACGCTCATTATTCAACTTACTAAAAATTCTTGGAAAATCCTGCCGTCCAATGTGGAAGAACAGCTCAAAACAAATATGGAAAATTGTTTCATATTTTTAATTTTAATATTAAAGTTTTGTTTAAAATAAAATTTTGTCTTATTTACTATTTCTAGCGTCCAAATAGCTATGGATGAAAAATGTTCAAATCGATACCGAGTTTTAGACATTGTATTTTTCTAAGCCTTTCATTCTTGAAAAAAAAAGAGTTTGTCAAAGTGAACTGTTATTGATATTGATTTGGAAAATTAAAAAAAAAAACAAAAATAGCTTTTATTAACAAAACAAACCAGATATACAAAAAACTTTAACCAAAATGTCATTTGTTTAAGTAAATATTACCTGTTTTCTTTAAACTCCTTTTGCTCAGTAAGTAGAAATCCTGAAACTATAAAGCTCCCCCAGCATATTGCTTGCCTTTGATTACTTTGATAACATAAAAATATCAAGAGTTACTGTTTTCCTTATCTTTCTCAATAGCCTTTAATCTTAATAAAATTTTTATTAACATAATAAAGAAATGTTAAAGGGTAAGAAATATTACTGTTCCATTATAAACAATTCAACATTTTTCCTTAACTTTTCCTTAACCTTAAATTTTTATTTGAAGGAGTTTCATTTAATTACAACACCCTAATTACTTCATACGACATTACGAAAACGATTAACGCTAACTTTAATGATAAATCAATAACCAAAAGAATATAAGCATATGGGAATCAATGATGCCATTACGTACTTCTAGTTAAAAGATGAAAAAAATTTACTTGTTGTAGTCAGTGTCAAACATATTGGTTCCAAGAGTAAATAATTCATAGAAGCTATATGTAGAGAAGGCTCCTCCTTCTCTATCAAGTTTCTTGAAGAAAAACTCTAGAAAAAGGTAACTATAAACATTTATTAGATAGATTTAATAATTGAAACATACATCGGAAGATTTCGTCCTAATTTATTAACTGAATCTGTGTGCTGTCCTCACCGTTCATAATGACCACTTTGAAGCTTTTTTAACCTACAAAAATTCAACGATGTACTAGAAAGGATTGTATTTTCTATAATCAGTAACAATTTTCAATTCTGCTGTCACCAATGTCGTCTTATACATGCTGTTATTCAATAATTCATACTTCCTCGTTGTAGAAGAAACACATAAGGATATAATTTACTTCCAATATATTGACAAGAGGATGTCGTATCAGATAGAACTATTTGCAAATATGCAATTACACAATACGACTAAATATAAAATCAAATATATCGTATCGGTGATTTGCTTTACACAGTCGGTCATTAAAAATGGCGGTTGGAGCACCTTCAGAATACAAACTTATATATATATATAAGGAGAAAAACTATACGGACGACACCATAATCATGGAAGAAGAGTATGTGATGTCATCTGGATTATATTCCTTAAATTTGGTGGGCTTGCATCCGTTTAAATCTTCACTACGACAACACATCGTAGCGTCAATTTTTATCGCATTTACGTTAACATGTTACGGTATGAATTTGGCTGGAGTCATCTTGAAGTACGATGGTCTAAAATCTCTTGCAGATTCTATAGATGCTATACCAGCTGGTCAACAGGTATTTATATCTTTTCTTACCCAATTGCCTCTAAGTACTTGGAAAGCAAAATTGGGGAAATCTAATTGTAAAATTTAACGAGTGGAGACTGTTCTATTCGCATAAAAAACAATTATATGTGGTATGACCAAGTTGTAGACTATGTAATAAATTAATTACTTTAAAATTATGACTGCTTTGTATTTTCAAGTATTAATTTAATTTAAAATTAAACGTGTTCCGAATTTAGAGCGTGTCATGATCCAACCATGGAGCCTGTTGGGTTTTAACTGACTCTGGCCGTGAAAGCCTACGTTCCTTTAAATTTATACCGAATAAGCTATAAGAATAATGAAGCATGAATAAAGTATCTGAAGCTTAGAATTTCATAGAAGGGACTCTTTTATTTTGATCGGCGGCAATCCCCAATATTGCTTTTCCAACTTCTTATCAGAAGCGCCTATTACATTTTTGATTTCAATTCTGTTTTAAGGTCATGGTAAAATTGCTATCGGTTCTGCTCCTAAAGAACAAAATTAAACATTTGTACAATTCAGTAGAAAGGAAGTTACCAAATGATATATATGGTAAGAAATTGGAAGATAGAATTATAGAACTCTCAAAAAGATTCAAAAAAATCTACAACACGTACCGTGCCACGATATGGATAACTGCAGTACTGTACGTCAGTAAGCCTTTAATCTTATTCAGTAGGATTCTTTTAACTGAAATGTACATACCTTGCAATTTATCGGAAAATTATTGCTATGTATCATTTGTTGCAATCCAAACTGTCTACATCGCCGATTTAGCTTTCTTGGTTTATTTCTTTGACGGTGTATTCTACGCTTTCTTGTTCCACGCCTACTGTGAATTGGAGAAAATCAAATATGGATTTGCAAATTTAAAAATTTCCGATACAATAGGCGGTGATGACGAAGACGTGCATAGGGAATTCTGTAAAATTGTCAAGCATCATAACTTCGTGATAAAGTATCTAATATAAAATTAAGCGGAAATATTTGAAAAGAAAACATGCGTTTTAGGTTCTTAAAAGATGTGAATAGCATTTATTATCTGCAATTACTTAATCACTTTGTTACGATCACGGCTACCATCGTTTTTGGAATATTTTTCATGAACATGGATGGGTAAATTATTTATATTCTTACTTTACGTAGAAGTCGCCTATCAAAGTGTTATATTTTCAGGTTTCCCCCATCTTTAGGGCAAGTATCACGTTATATACCCTATTTGATGTCGTACCATTTCCAATTATACATCTATTGCACTTGGGGACAGGAAGTGTACAATCAGGTAAAGCAATTTCCATAAACAAAAACAAATGGCTTCAAAGTTATAATTTTAGGTATCTAGCATATCTGATGTTATCTATCAATCCAACTGGTATGTGAAATATCAGCCTAAGTTAACTAAAGGTATGCTATTGGTAATGAATGTATCGCGGATAGAAAACAAACTAACAATCGGTGACCTTTGGAAATTAAATCTGGCGACGTTTATGAGTGTAAGAAACACTTTTAAGATGAGATTTGTCTTTAAAATAGTCTTTTCTAGGTTATTAAAACATCTATGTCGTTCCACGCTTTTATGCAAACTGTTTATAAAGGCGATAAAGTTCTTACACCATCTACTAATGAGACATTACCTTTAAAATATTGAGGGTTTACTATTGAAGAAACGATAATTTTATTTCTTTAATCAAAAAAAACATGTATTGTAGAACAACTGTAGAGACATCAATAAATGTACGCAAAATACAATAAAATACTTGCATTACGACATCTCAAATGATCATAATAATAATAGGTGTTTATTAATTAGAACACAAGAGGAGATACAATTACATAATAATGATAATGACAATTATCATAATTCCGCTTAAAAGGACCAGCATCATCCGAGTAAAAAGAACTCCAGAACATATTAACAAAACAACAGGTTTATATCGCTCTTAAACTGACAGTAAGAAATGACTATTGACTATTATTGTAAAAGATAAACTTTATAAATTAAAAAGGGAAACAATAACATTTTCAAAAGTAACGCGCACATTCTTAAGATTAGGTTTTAAAACAAAATGCAGACACAAGAGAAAATGAAGGAAAGCAAGTGATAAGTTTGAAGAATAAAATTACATATCCATTTGAGGTGCATAATGAATGAGTACAACACATAAACCGACCAAAATATTAAATTAGAGAACTTAAAATTGATTAAGAACGTAACTTCGCGACGGGAATTAGACGTTTACGAAACTGGTTACATAAGAAGGAACACAAATTTTTTGCTACTATCTTTGCTTTTGTTTTAAATTTATTTAGTGCCATGCCTTTCTCTTTCATTATATTATTCCAGATTATAAAATTGTTTTGTAAATTCTTTTAAATATTTGCAGCAATGACCATATCATCATCATACTTTATCTAAGAATCTGATCCATGTACACTGCCGTTCAGAGAAGTGCGGTCGGTTAGTAAAAAACATGAAAAGGTTACAGAAACAAACGAAACTAAAAACAAAATGCAATTTTATTGTATGTACAGGTAAAAAAGACAAAAATAAACAAATAAAAAGTTATTCTGGCATAATATAACATATTGAACATTCTATTTTCTTTTCACCGAAAAAACCTCCTTTGCTGTGAATCACGGCTCGAACTATTCTAGGCATTCTTTCGATAAGTTCTGTTAAAACGGATTGTGGAATATTAATCCATTCATGTTGCACAATATTCCGTAAATGTTCTTGTGAAGATATTTTTCGGATCCTCCTGTCCAGTTCATCCCACAACAACTCTATAGTCAAATCTGGGCTTTGTGGGGGCCATGTCGTTACTTTCAGGGTGTGCTGTTCTTCTTGCTCCTTTAGATAATTCTTACACACTAACGCAGTGTGTTTTGGGTCGTTGTCATGCATGAATGTAAAGTTACGGCCTATTATACGCAATCCTGATGGCACTGCATGATTCTGGAGTATTGCAAAATAATTTTCCTTCCTCATTACGCCCTGCACTCTGCATAAATCTCCCGTCCCAGCAAAGGAGAAACATCCCCACACTAATACAGAACTACGCCCTTGCTTCATTGTTGGCACAATGCAGTCCGGGATCATCTTCTCGATTGTAGATCTTCGGACATAAACTCGTCGATTTTGCCCAAAAACCTCAAACTTTGACTCGTCACTCCAAAGCACGTGTTTCCAATCATCTAACGACCAATCTAGATGAGAACGGGCCCCCTGTAGCCGTTTTGCTCTGTTGGCCCGACGTAATAAGGGTTTTCGAATGGCAATGCGTCCATAAAGGTCCGCTTGTTGAAGTCGACGTTTTACCGTACTCGCCGAAACTTGTTCTTCACGGCCGCGATTGACTTCGGCTGCTATTTGTGGCGCTGCTAATTTTCTATTGCGTTTGCTTAATAATACAATTCTCAAATCTTCAGCTTTTGTGGTTTTCCTAGATGCTCCAGGACGAACACGATTTTCTATAGTTCCAGTTGTCCGATATCGCTTTATGATGTCATTTACTGTTGAACTTCTCATATTTATTTTTTCAGCAATTTGTCGCCCCGAATATTCTTCTTCAAACAGCGTAATAATGCGTGAACGTTTTTCTGCACTGGTAGGCTTGCCACGTGCCATTTTGAAGTAAATTTTCTTAAAACTTTCGCGCAAAAACGACAGATGCACACCAACACACGTTTAACAGTAAAATGAAGCAAATTTATATCTTTACGCCCGTGATAAATAAACAAGAGTGATGCTGCGGTATATTTCCTAAATGTTTTGTTCGTTAATAATCCCCAAACGACCCGTTTCAAAAAATTCTTGGAATGATAATAAAAGGGACTTTATTGTGGTTGTCGCAATATTTCTACTTTACATAATAATTTATGGCTTTAATCCCTTAGAAAAGAGTGTATGCTTAATATTTTTCTAATGTTATGTATTAATAATTGTATACAGTGTGATATAATAGATTTTTATTGTATGACCGAAATTCACTGAACGGCAGTGTATCTAATGAATATAATAATTGTTGGTTTCTCCGTACATGCAACTAACTACATTGATAATTTTGTTATGTACTAAGAGTTTGTTTCCTTTGTCATGCCCATAAAGGCAAAGTATGTCTTATTATTACACGTCAAAGTCCTGCTTATAATTTCCTTGATTGTAAAAATATGATCATGGATACTTCTCTCTTTTTGTAAATCCGCTTTGTGAATTTGATAATGTTGTTTCTATTGTTAATCTAAGCTTCCTTTCTATTATTTGTTCCAAACTTTAACCACCGTACCTTAGTATAGATTCTTCCGTAGTAGCTATAATCTTTCCGATCACCATTTCAGTAGAGAGGCAACTCCTATCTTCCAGTTTGCTGGCGCGTTCCCCTTTATTCTATACTTTACTGCCTACATACTTATTTGATCACGTCTTTTCCTGTTAATCCCATATTTTTAACATTCGTTATTTGTTTCATCGACTTCTTCTTTTGTAATACTACCCAAATCAATTTGTGTGGTTATTCATTATTTCAGTTTCAGGCTGTTTTTGTCCGTGTTTAGTAGTTGTTAAAAAAATGCATTCAATTTTTTCTTTATTTTTTTTATTCCTTTATGATTTATTTTTTCCATTTACGAAGAAGGAATTTTTCCTTCTCTTTTCAAAAGTAGAATTGACAAAACTTTTAGGGTATAACTACATATAATCATCATAGTTCATCGCTCTAGATTTCCGTAGTGGCAATGGCATGTGTGATGGTTTCTGATGATCATTACTCAAACAAAATTAGTTATTACTATTATTAAATAAGTTTTTGTGCAGTAAGGTTCGTTTCAATAGTGCTGCAACTTCAACAAACATTAATGCAAATGTTATTGTTACTAATCTGTCTTTGAAGGTTATCAAAAGACCATCTACACGTAGATGAAGCAACTTTACTTTACTGCTAAATGAATGCTATCACAAGAGGAAGAAGCAGAGATAGTCGAAGATTCAACGTAGTGATAGAACCAAATTTTCGCTGCTAAGAGTCGTAATATGCAATACAAGTTAACGCATGAATTAAACGAACAATCACCTTTAATTCGTCAAAAGAATTCGCCAATATATGCTTTACACCACTTCGTAAAGCGATGATAGAAGTGGACAGGGGATTAACAATTACTTGCTCTTATTAGAAAAATATGATCAAAATATTTTACAATACGAGCATAAATATTAAACTAGACTTATAGGAAGTTATTGACTTTAAGAAATAAGTATTATTATTATTATAAATAGTAATAATAAATAGTAGTAGAGTAATTGGACATGATGGTATGAATTATTTGGTAATAAACAGTAATGCATATAAATATAGGCCTTTATCTTTATTGAACAAATCTTAGTATTTTAAAGAAAGGAAAGACAACTCTTACTACCTCATTTTCATGAGTCTCCAGATATTTTCAATGGGACTCAAGTCTGGAGACGGTATTTCGATTTCATTCTCTTGCAACCAATTTCTAGCATTGGACATGGAGACATGGCATTTGGCGTTATCTTGCTGTAATCTCTACCGTTCAGGGTACAAAGTGTTGACTGTCTGAAGAAGGCATTCATTTAGAATAGCACGGCAACGTGTGCCATCTATTGCACTGACGATTATACACAATGGAGTAGGATCACGTTGTGAAATTGCTCCCCAGACCATAATTTTTTTGGTATCTTCCTAAACATTCTTATTGTGTTACCATTGCGTATAAATGCTTGGCGAACGTGTGTTCCCTGTTATCTAATAAATCGACTAGCCAATTTTCTAAACCCTAGATAGAGGTTTCTCCCGCCCAGTTGCACCAGAGCTAGACTTGCCATTCTCTATCCGCTTTCAACCATTGTATACAACCGATTTGCATAAAGCTGTCAATCTAACAAATTCGGGCACTTCGCAAATGCCCTTTTCAAATAAATATTCAAGTAGACGTCTTTTCGGCAATTGGTTCGTCGCAAAGATTGCTTCTAAGGTATCTCAGGAATAGTAAAATACAACAATAAAAATGCAAAAAAAATGTCATTTACAATATTATAGAATTAATAAATTACTAATTTAATAGATATACGAGAACAAGAATAGGTATTTTCTTCTTTATGCCAGCACTGTTTTAATTTTACGTAAGTAGTCGAATCTTACAAAATAAACAAATTCAATTGTACCTTTACTTTTAGTATTCTCAAATCATAATACATAAATAACTAACAAAAAATTATTTCGTTGTATAATTACATGTTTTAGTAGACACCCACAAAAGCTTATTTATTATTAAATAAGTGTTTTACTGAAAACAGATAAGTAAAAAGCATTGTTATAAATGGCCTCAATGTTATTATAGCATCGTTGCAGTTAATAACAGATTTCTCAGCCTATTTTGAAAGTGATAATGTCCACAGATACGTCATCTCTTAAGCAACTTATACTTTCCATAAAAAATCTAAGTTTGTTTGAAGAATCTTTAATATATCTCGAAATTCTTTGGGGTTTGCTTCCGGAAAAACAGAATATTCCTGCAAAATTGAAATTTTGGACCTACATAACTGTATTTGCTACGTTTTTTGCGTTATGTTTAACGGTGCTTATAACAAAATGGAATGGAATTGAAGCCATGGGTAAAATTGATATAATTTCTCCATGTTACCAGGTACTTACATCAATTCCTTTCTCTATTCTGCAACTAACGCTCTATTTCTTTTAGATTATCTTCACTGCTATTTTCTATAAATACAATTTAAATTCTCTCGGCATACTTTTGGAAGACTTGAAACAATTTTGGGAAGTAAACTCTATTCAAGTCACCGCGCTTCATACTAATCTAAAATCTATATCTAAGAAAGTAATCATCTATGTTTACTTCTATAAAATCTGTATTTTACTCGGTATATCACAATATTATATAAAACCGTTTCTCAGCATTGAACCACAATTAAGTACAGATTGGTATGAATTTTGCAATCTAAAGGATATTCGATGTTATTATCTATCCCTCTTAATTCAATACTATTGTTTATTCATCCTTGTTTGGAATATTTTTACTTTTGATGGAATTTTTGCCAGCTTAGTTTTGAAGGTTTTTCAGCAATTGAAGATGATCAAATATAAAATTGAATATTTGAATTTCGATAAAGAATTAGGGCCTGAAACGTCATCAGAAAATGTGTCTAATATCGTTAATCATCATGATTTTCTCTTAACGTAAGTATTACTTGGTTGTAAAAATTGCACATATCCAAACTGTCCCACAATAAAACGCAGTTATGTCAACATTTTCGATGGATCTTGGACCATGAACCTTAGACTTTGCAAAATTTATAACTTTATTTAAATATATGTACAATGGTGATTAGATTATAAAATTCCAACGTGTACGGTTTCCATTCGTACTTCCTTTATTTTGACGTCAAGTAATGCTTTTGAAGAGTTGTGACCTTTTAGTCCAGGCCAGGTGAATCCAAAAGGCAGAATTCATTTTCATGTATTCAATCTTTAGTTTTTACAGTTTTAGCTGTCTACCACGGAGCATTATTTTGTTAGGAATTTTCTTTTCGTTTAGTTTTGCATACAGTAGCCTTATTTTCGCATTTATAACTTCTTCTGTAAATTTAGATATTCAGGCGGCTGTAACATGCAAACATTTCCCCTACGCCCTGTGATGACAAACTCCCTCTTCCAGAGATGCTGATCCAAAATGCTGAAGAAGGAATTATATCAAAAGCATTGTTTATACTTTAAACTCAGCATTATCAATCAATTTGAGAGCAAATCTTAATAATGACCTGTGTATTCATTTCGTCAGACCACAACATCCTTTTCCAGTTTTCATTTGTTCAGAATTAGTGTTTCTTTGCCCATTGCCCATTCTTAATTTTGGACAATGACGGCCTTCTTCTTGCCTTGCACTATTTGAACGTCTTTTGACCGTTCTCACCGAAATCTTTGGACCGCCTTCAGGACTAATTTGTGCAGACGGCTGCAAAACGATTTTCTTCCCATCCCAAGAGGAAGACCAGTGTAAAGACGGTCTTCTTAGATAAACATTAAACAAAATATCCTCTTGTAATATTTATTAAAAGGTTCGAACATCTTTTGTATATATTGTTAAATATGTAATGAGTACTTAAATGAATATTGGATAATCCACCCAATACAACAATAACGAGCAAAAGTCAAATCGGCGTGAACACCAAAGCAGTTATGCATCATGCAATGAGTTCATACTATGGATCTAAAAAGAAGATACATAGCATATCTACTGTTATCCTTTGAGATATGCTTTTCACCCATTAACGTACGAATATTCTTTGAACATAAACTAGATCTTCAGTGGAAATTCTATGCCTTTTGAATAATCCAATTATGTTTTAGTTATATTGACAACATGAATCAATTCTATTCCAAAATATTATTGAGCCAAGTATCATCTTGCATTCTTAGTCTATGTATTGGTTCCTTCCTTCTAACTTCTAATGAGTATGTTTGAATTTGATATTTTGCATCGGTGTAAATGATTTGCTTTTAGAACTCTAGGATTAAAGCACATATTAGATTTTATCTTTTATTTAGCATCATTGTTCCTACAAATCTTCATATATTGCTTTGGAGGGCAAGTTATTCTCAATGAGGTAAGAATTTATTTTGCTTAAAACCAACGTTCAAATAAAAAATAAACCATTTTCAGTGCGAGGCTATCCTGGACACTATCTATGAAACTAACTGGTGGGCAGCGAATGTGGAGATGCAAGAAAACATTTTATTAATGCTGGTACGCTCGCAGAAGTTAGGACGTATAACAGTTGGAGGAATAACTGATGTAAACCTGAAAGTTTATTTATATGTAATTCTTTTATATATAATTTTTACTACATCCTTTAAAGATTGTTACTTTATAGGTATCTAAAACAGCTTTCTCCTTTTACACGTTAATGAACCAGCTATACAAGAAAGAAATGGGGAGGTTTTAGTAAAAAAAAAATTCTTTCAATAAAATTTGCACTAATTGTTTAGAAATTCTTTTTTACTTTTTGTTAATAGCTTGCAAGAAAGTATGAATTGAAAATGAAGTTCTTAAAACCTGCAAGATAAATTCGATGTGGTACTTGGAATAGCGGGATTTAACACTTACCCCTATAAAAGTCTTCAAATCCAGTTTCCATATTTGGCCGATGCTCATAGTAACTGGTTTTTGTGACCTTTCAATTACAAACTTTAAGCATCTGACGAAGCTCTTACGTTTGACGCAGTACCATTTAACATTGTAGACGGCTAAATCTACAGAGGAAACCTAAAACATGGTATAATCCATAGAATTCCTAAACATTCCAAAATTTTTGGGGACATTCTAAAGAAGAATTCTAAAGTGACCAAATCAGCGAAAGAATTTTGATCAAAATACAAGTCAGTATAAAAAGGAGATGCACTAGGTGCCGAAGAATGTTCACGCCAACACTTTGTTCACATTAAAAGAGGTTAATTTAATGACATGTTTTTTATTATAAAATTTGATAAATATGTCCTTCTAGTAAGCAAGATATGAGGATTTTAGTCATATTCTGAAATTGCAGCATTACAGCTATTTTTCTCATTTCTTTCGATAATTAAATATAGTTATTATTAATTCAAAAAGAAGGAGGAGACGAAGAGGCCGTAGAAGACCAAATCAAGCGAGCAACAATTGCTTTTAGCCGAAAAGTGGAACCTCTCTTTCTCTCATCTTTAAACGACTTAACGTACCCGGTTTCTATAATTTTTCGTTGTTTTAGGGTTACTATAAATAGATGTTCAGCTGGAATTGCGTTAATTGCTCTTTGATAAATATTGTTCAAATATAACTGCACTTCTTCAACATACTTGTAGCCAACCAGTTGCACCATGTAAAATAAACTTAATGAAAATAGGAGTTAAGCAAACATTCCTATTTTGCTCGTTTTCGCTCGGATAAAATGCATAAAATAGTTTCAGATGTATATTTCTATGAAACTCATCCAGTCTTCCTTATCGTGAAATGTCCATCATCTTCATTTACAATGTGCCTTTCTAATTATTTTGTGCAATAGTCCGTGCTTCACACAAAAATTCTCGTGGGGCTGACTTTCCATAAGGATTCACCTGGTGACAATTAAGTATTCAGCTTTACCTTGAGGCATCAGTAACATTTTCAAGAACTTTTTTGTCACCATCATTACAAAAATGCTAGAGAGTGGGTCTGCATGTCTCATTGCCGTACCAGCTCCACGCTGTAGTTAATTTCATCTAATAACACAGTAATTCTAAGGATCAAATCTTTTTTCTCCATGGCTTGTCTGAACGCTGCACAATCTGTTACCAACTTAAAAGGGAAACCAAACTCTTAATTTTTTGAGCACGGTAACTATAATTAAAATTTCTAGTTCATAGCTAGTAGTATTTTTCTTCAGCCGCGGCTCGTTTAGTAGCTCTGAAGCATTTTCCTACCATTGTTTTTCTGCATAAATATAGCCGCAAATCCATTCATAGATGCATCTGTATGCAATTCGGTCTCGGCCTCTGGTACATTTCACATTCCCCCACATTGCATTGCAGTACGGTTATATTTTTGGCCAGATACGACGACAATTCTTCTCTTAAATTCTTCCCATGATTTTGTCGTTGCTTCGCAATTTAGACATATTTTGGATATCCTATAAAAATGTCCCGTAACGTCATAAAGTTCTCTTCTACATTTCCAGTCCAGTTTTCCATTCTACGGCCTTGTTTTCCATCAAACCCTAGAAGACTATTGCGCAAATCTCGTGTTTGTCTGCTTCCGCTCAGGCAACGCATTTTCTCTTCTTAGTAACTCTGGCTCCTTTTCTAACAACTCAATTTTTTTTCCTTTTTTTCTTTTTTTTTCCTTTGTTAAAATAAACCGATACTTTTTGATGAATCCGGCTCACTATTTTGTATCATTTTAATTGCTTCCTACTTCAACTTATGTTTAATGTACTTTAAATAAAAGTATTTGAACCTGATATTCGAAATACTTTGTGTACTTGTGCTTTATCAAATGATTCACAACTTCGTGCGATCAAATTATTGGAATATTTGGCTATCATTTCGTACTTACCTGCCTTCGTATCATCTCACCAGCAAAGCAATACATGAACAATTGATTGTGATAAACAAGCAAATAGGGAATTAGCTCTAAGTGTGGAGGGTAGCTAAAAATTGAAAAATATGCATATATATTCAATGATGATAGCAAGGATCGTGGGGTAGTATGGCAAACGACACAAGAGTACCGGCACACTCTGCACCACTCGAAATTAATTAATTAATCTAGGACAGTTGTTTCGAGGATACGTCGATTCTCATTTTCAACCGTAGATCGAATAATATGAAAAAAATACTCTAATTCTAACATGCCTATTCTTATCTTTCGAATTGCCAAGATTTTTAAGTGTATCTCCCGAGCTGAAACAGCTAGGTTCTTATCTTGACCCATAAATACTTTACTAATTAATACCTTTCGATATGCTGTAAAAGGGGAGTTTCACAAATTTCTTACAGCTAGTTTCCGCCGGGATTAAGGTCGTGGAATTTCACACTTAATGCCTGCGTTGGACATTCTTAAGCATGCGGTCGACATCTATAGAAGAGCTACCATTGTAAATAGCTACGTCTTTTATGAATTTAAGCTCTTTAAGTGAATCTATGCCTAAAATTATTGGTCTCAGATTTACTCGGCTTGTGGAGTTTTGTACATTTTTGAATTCGCTCAACGGTTGAGAATGAGGATCGACGCATCCTCGAAACAGCTGTCTGAAATTAATTTATTAAATTTGTGTGGTGCGGGGTGTGCCGATACTTTTGTGTTGTTTGCCAGAATATTTGTAATATTCTTCCATATCCGTTAATTTAAAGTTGTTTTTACCTGGCATTCAGGTAATATATCCCAAAACAAATGGTTACAATGCTTGTTAGGAATTGGTTGAATAATTGGTATTGGAAAACCGAATCTATATCTCTTAACACCCTGAAATTGAAAAAAAAATTGTTAATCGAACATATTCTCATCTATGGACATACGATTGTAGTTTGAACAGTTTCCAGCCAAACACAAAAACAATTTTTTTTTTTTTTGTTTAATCCAGTTTTATTTCTGAACATGTTCACTTTAGTAGTTGGCATCTTCTGCTATAAAATAGGCATTCTTATCCGATGAAAATTTCTGCTCTTCGAGCTAAACTCTGAACCTAGGTAATGGAAAAATATCGCTGGAAGTCAGACCTGGCGAACAGAATGGGTGCTCTATCAATTCGGACCCCAATCCTGAATTTTTGCCATGACAATCACTGTAATGTGAGACGGTATTTTGGGATCGTTTTTTCTGCAATTTTTACCTTCAACTTCTCAAGCAATGATGCGCAGTGTCCTGCCATTATTGTTCCTCATGCCTATCCCAAAAAATAGTCACCATCGCTTTCAAGAGTTTTCGCATTTTTTTGGAGCCGATTCACCCTTCGCAGTCCACTGTTTCGACTGCGCCTTGTCTTCAGGAGTGTACTGACGTATCCAAGTTTCAACAGCAGTTATTAGTCAACGCCAAAACTTCTGCTCCAACATGGCTTTGGAAAAATTCATTTGAATGCGTTTTTGACTCTGATTGAACAAGCACAACTAGCTTTACCATGCCTAGATCTTCAGTCAATATATGATAAATACGTTTTTCCGAGACGCCCCTAGCCTCTACCATCTCTCTAACCTTAATTCGAAGGTCTTCTGGTACCACTTGATATATTTTCTATGGTGTGCACAGTTCCCGTAATCAGCATTCGTCTTGCCTATGCAAATTAAGCACAGACGAATACCTTTCTAAATGTAAGAATTTAATGACGGTTCGATATTCGGACTTCTTCATTTTTACAAACACTAACATCGACTAACACAAGCGACCCTGCTGGAGAACAACAGAGCGCCCAACATGGCTGAAATTTTCAAAAGCACCTTTCAACACATGCGTATTTTTGTTCAGGCTTGAAACTTTTCAGACTACCCTTGCATACATCTACTTACTCCAAAATGAAATTATGACGATCAACATAACTTCCGAATTCACCATAAGTCGCATTGCTAACGACCCCATTGTTCATCTTCAAATTTTCAAAGCAATCCTTTAACTTTGCAATTTCGGAATATACAGTGAAAATAATCGCAAAATATAGACTATCCATTGAAGCTAATGTGTATTGGGCAAATAAAATATAACCAGACTCCCAGATGTACCAAATTGCATAACAATAGTTGTTACTTGTATCGCAAGGAATGTACCAGCCTATAGGAAAATGTCTTCCGGATGATAGAAATGGTTTAAGGATAAAAATATATGATGTTATCAATATGATCTTCTTGTAGATCTTAAAACAGATAGTAAATTTTTCATCTGCATTGTTGATTTTATCTTGTACAACTCTAGATGATCCAGATACCCTTGTCGATTGCAGATGGTGAATATTTTTGATTACTTTCACCAGCTCAGTTTTCGTGAAGAACATAAAAACTGTTTTAAACAAAAGCTACAACATAAGTGAAAAGAAAGATTCACAAAATTCGATATAAACACGTCTTCAATACCTGCTGAACGGAAGGTATGGAAACCATAGCTTGTTGTATAGAATCTAACCCATTGAATTCTGTAAATATACCGATTACGTTGAAAATCCACGAGGAAGCGTAATAACAACAAACTAGTATACCGCAAATTTTAAATTTTAAAGTTTTTACATCGGGGTAAAGGCAGAGGAGTGATAAATGTTCTAGTGAATAGTTTAAAACAAAGTTTTTCATTGTTTCTCTCGAGCTAGCAGGATGTATACATGTGTGTATTTTCAAATTATCTGCCTTATAGTTTTCGTCAATATGAAGGTATTTTTCCTTAGATGTGGTTTTCTGTAATTTGTGGTTTTCTTCTGCAGCGTTCATTTAAGGTTGATTATCCGTACGTTCCGTAAAGTTCAAGTTTATCGTTAATGGTTATACATTAGTAAATATTACAATAACCTACATGAACGGTTAATTTTGTTCCATAATCTATACAGAAAGGTAATAAGAATTTTTTTGGTTAATGAATATCTAGCGATATAAAAGGTGCTTATATATACATCTATAAAGGAAATGAGTTGGTGAAAAAGAGGATCTGATAATAAACAGAATAGTCTTCTCTATATACAGCATGTCTATTCTGTGCATGGGCGAAAAATAATTTTTTTTTCTGAGTAATTTGCAGAAAAAAGTTCTACTACAAATTATGTAAATTTGTAGTAGAAATGTCTTTCGGATGATGTCGTGTAGTTAATATTTTACTTGACGTTTCACTGACCATGCGGTCAGCTTCTTCAGAAGATTTCTAAAGCTACAGCGACGTTAAAGTATTAGCCAGGACCAGCCACTACTACCCGAGGATAATACGCGAATCCATAGAAATAATGAAGAACACCAACAACTTCAATCGCGAAGATGGATACAAGATCAGTAACACGTAGAAGTTAGCACTACGGAGTCGTCATACAACGAACGACGCGATTTAGCGGAACGGAACGGTTATGGATCAGCAAAGCGGAACAGAAATAGGATATATAACGAGGAGCAAAAGACAACAACAGCAGTCTTTAGAAATCTTCTGAAGAAGATGACCGCATGGTCAGCGAAACGTCAAGTAAAATATTAACTACATGACACCACCCGAAAGACATTTCTACTATAGATTACGGTCGTGAAAGCCTACACTCAACTAAGTAAATTTGGTTCTTTAAATGGAACTCCTATATATTATTACATTTTTGGATACCTCTCTTCTATTTATGCCAACTTCCTTTAATATTCCCTATGCCTACCTCTATACAGGATGTTACGAAGTTGGTGTATACGAACTATGCGATGATGTTAAGCATCAAAAACCAAAACGAATGTTCCTTTATCATTTTGTAACTTGACCAATACTTTCTGAAAAAGCAACTTTAAAAATGAAAATCACCAACGTCGCTTTCGTTAAAATATTCTGGGTGGTTTAGTGAGCGAACGACTGGGAAGGCTACATCAAAACTTACTTTTTGCAACTATTGTAATTACTTTCCATTATTTTTAGTTTATTCGTATTTCGCTGTGCCACATAAACGAAAATTTTTTTTTAGAATTATAGAAGGATTGAGGTTGACTCTATGCGAGTTCATGGTGATAAAAAAAATTTGGAAAATGGTTCTTTCTCTCACAAATTCTTTATTGTAAGTATACAAATGCTTTCGTGTAGTTATAATAGAAAACTTGTGACTATTGTTTACATTTTCGGCAACAACAGCTTCGATAATATTTGGATGACGACAATATGCACTTTTAAAGAAGCTAGAAAATAATTCCGTCTATTAAATTTACCCACAAAGAAGAACGAGATAAAATTCCTTTCCTCCAGATGTTACTAATAATGCATGGTTTCTCTGAAAATGTAGGTTAATGCTATTGGGGAACATCAGAATAAAATAATAATTAAAAATGTGATCCCACTAGTTATGTTTGCTGATGGCACCTTTATGCTGGGAACTGCGACTAGTGAAAGTAAGTTTCAAATAAAAATTGCAAGTGTTGTAAACATATTTAAAAAATGGTATGACAAGAATAGCTCAATTTTGAAGATGATAGCTCCCAGGTAGAAATTTTTAAATTTCGGAGCCAATTTATAATATTTGATATAATGATCTTTATTAGAAGAATAGCCAAATGAAGTTGTCCGCGAATTTTAAAAAATGTCTGCTTGGGCTCACCTATCGAAACGTGAGTCCAGCGTTAGGGAAGTGCTGGTGATGATCATAGTGAAGTATTTCATCTAATTTTCATACTACTTTCATATTGCAACAGGTATTGGAAAAGTCTAAAAAGAAATGTTAGGCCAGAAGAAAAAAATGCTGATTCGTGAAAATACATTTATTTACATAAACATTGAAAAACGCATATATTTAAAAACTTACAAGCAAAAAAAATTATACAAAAAAAAAGTCTTACAAACCTACATAAGGCTCGCATATTCAATATGGAAAGCGTATTTTGGTAAATTTTAATATTACGAAATATTGTAAAAAATGCAAAATAGATTAGCACGCTCATCTCCTCATTTTCCTGCGAACAAAAAAATAGCGATAATTGTTTAGCTGGAGAATACATTTTGCAGAAATATATACCAGGTGTCTTCGAAATAAAATGAAAGTAATTATTGTAAAGCTGTAACTCAGAAACTCCTTGTTTCGACCCTGACATGAATAGTGTAGAAGCGATAGAACATATCGTACACATTATATTTTTTCTGTGTTAACATGTAATGAGTACCATACAGAATGTCTCACAAAGAACTACATCGATCGATATATGTAAGAGTATATACTGGGAAATTCTGAAAACTTAGTAATATACTAAAGTCTACGTGTACCATTCGACTAAAATATTTTCAAGGCCTCCGGTTTTACCGGAAGTAGCCATCAACTTTGCTATTTTAAATATAACACCCTATATACTATATTTTTCAATTCCTAGTTCAATTTTAAAGTGTGCTTGATAAAACAATAATGTTGATGTTTTTAACCACTTTTATAATTATGAAACTGGCTTTGTATTGTTTACCTCACCTTTCAGACCGCCCTCGTAGAACGCAAAAATTTCAGGAGTTAGCATTTTAAAAAAATTTCATAAGCTAGTTCCTCGTGAGACACCTATATACGACTTAATACATATTACTTCAGAATCGAGTTTTTGCCATAAAAACCATATAATAGATCTCTGGAATTTTTGAAACATTTCTTTTGATTTCTCACAAATTTGTTAAACTGCAGTTGTGTAGTTGTTGCATCCACCCCATCAATTGATAATGTTATAGGGTCTGTTATCATTTATGTTAATACCTCCAGCGTCCGTCTTATCAGTGACGTGTATCCAAACTAAAACGCCTTCTTCATCAATAGTATACATCCTATTAATATCATTGTATCTGTCAGTACTTTTATTTTATTCTAGATTATCTAGTAATTCCCTAATACTGATGTCATTTTATATCAAACACATCCTATACATGATAGCACATCACTCAGTTCTAGAACTTACTTAATTAACGACGGCTCCTTGTATGAACCTGGTGTCACCCTCCTTCTGGTGCGTCTTACCTTCGGGGAAGCACTGAAAAGATATAAAAATGTGAATGAGGCAAATGCGTAATTTGAATAGGGAACGTATGTATTACTTACAAAGATGAACTCTTCCGTTCGCTAAGATCCACACCGCCACTACTATAAAAAAAAACAACTTATTTTTAACAAAGAATATCGAAAAATAAACAATCTACCTTCTTCTAGATCTTTCTAAGACAGTTGGAGAATCGTCTCTTCTTCTACGAGTATTTCTCGGTGAAATAGTTTCATTTTTCTTACTGGATGACGCTAGCGACTGAATTTCTCTTCCCATACGGGTCATACTCGCCGATTTCTTCGGCGAAACTGTGTCATTTTTTTTACTGGATAATAACGAATTAAGAGTATTTTGAGATAGTTTCTGCACTCGCACACAACAATTCGATAGTTTCGATGACACCGTTTTGCTTCTTGAGCTACTAAAATTTATTATAGAAAACTCTATTTGCCGAAACAAAATGAAACAAGGACCTTACGCCTTTCTTCTTGTCACATGCTTCAATGGCATTCTTGGTGTCCCTGACTCGTCGCTACTAACACCAGGACTTTTTTGCGGAATTTTTGGACTGTACGGTGTCGATCTGTAAGTAAAGATTTTAGTAAACTTTTCACTATACTCCTGTTTATTTCAAGTACGTCTCGTTTGGTGTAGGTTTAAATATGGTAGAGTTCACGTCCGGCGTGTACCTCCAAAGGTTACTTGGTCCTTCCATTGGATCATAATCCTCCGTATTGGTACTGGATAAATTATTCAAATTAATTGGCAAAGGCGTTGTCGAATTCTGAAGATAACAAGAAAGTCGTCATATTCCTAGATAAAGCACATAAAAAGAGTACATAGGTGTGTAATAGTTGGTTATTACATTAAGACCACAAGAAAGTTGTATCCATAAATAAAACATGTATAAAACAATATTTCTATAATGGTTTATTATTTTTTCTTTTACATTTTATTTATTTATTTTTATTTGGATCTATAAGATGTATGTTTTGTCTGGTGTAAGTTTTTAACTGTAATTTTCAGCTTTCCAGTACGAAAGCCGACGTTACGTTTATGTCGTCCCTGTCAAATCTGTAGTCACAATACGATCGAATCTCCTGAAAAGAATTGACTCTATACCCGAAAGAGATGTGGAAAAAAAAAGAACGCGGCTCGTACGTAGACAATACTGCTAATATAGATGCTTCATCGGCATCACCTTTCTGCTAGACAGAGCCGATTACTAACTTTAACAGTGCTTCAAATCTTAAAATTACAGAAAAGAATAAAAACGTAGGCTTTCACGGCCAGAGTCAGTTGAAATTAAACGAGTTCTGGGTTTGAGCCGTGAGGCTTCTTCAGTAGAGTGATGGCAACAGTTAGCACGGTAACTCAACGTGTGAACCACGCCAGAGGCGAAACTAATTGTACGGGAAGCAGTTGATCACGGTAACTCAGCATGTGAACCATGCCAGAGGCGAAAACCAACGTCGAGTTTTTATTTTAACTAACGACATGACACGGTTCAAACCCGAAACACGTTTAGTTACACAAAAGAAATTGAACGTCCGAATATATGTATAACATAGACAGGAGAGGAGAGGAGGCAGGCAAAATAACAGACAAAAAAAGGGCGGTTCAGTATTAGTATCCCTACGACGTCTCTGATTACGAAAAGAAAATGCTTGGAACTTTGTCCTACAAATCTTATAAGAGCAGACAAACTTAGTCATTTGCCTTCTCGTATTAATAACAAAAAAAGATAGTTGTAAAGGGAAATTTCGCATATGTGACAAGTATAAAGTATACTAATGTCTGAATAAAGACAATAATCGCTTTAAGAGTTCTCAATTTGCTTAGATTATAGATTGTACAAGTTGTAGAATGTACATTATTTCACCTTATAATTATAATACCTTAACCTCCTTCATACATAATGTTCCCAATTGGGAGCAAAATTTATCAAAATAATTTTTATCGAAAATGATGTTTTTCTTTTGAGCTTAAGTGTTTTTGACATAAATTTCGGTGAAAAAAATTGTTTTGGCAATTTTTATATAATTAATAGACATTTCTAGAAAATGTAAATATTAATATTAATATATATAATAAATATGGTTAGAAATAACAAAATAAGAAAATAAACAGGTACTTCCTGTATAACCAGAAGTCTTAAGCAATTAAAAATATTTTAGCTCAATCGAGTTTTCAGAATTTTCCAATTTTTCATATATCGATCGAAGCAGTTCCTCGTGAAACGGCCTGTATATTACAATACATTTTCATACCTTTATTAGGGTTTCATTCTCGCTGTTATCTGTAGTACTATCCGACCTTGACATACTACTCTTGATTGACGTAGAATTATCACCGGTACTGTTCGCAAGAGTCGTAACAGACGAACTAGAAGTGGTACTGAAAGTATTTTGCTTGAATTTTCGAGGAGTTTTGTGCTTAAATTTAATAAGATGCTGTGGACTTAAGGGCGAAATGAATACCTGTATCTATAATGAAATTAAAAGAATGTAGTTAATGCATAGTTGACGTTACAATAAATATTCTACAAATATTCTTACATCTTTAAACACCCCGGATAGTAATGGCTGTGAATTGCTGATGCTAGTTTGCTCTTCCTCCACATCATCTACCTCATGCAGCGTTTCCAATCTGAAAATAATAATAGGAATCAAAGTTGCAAGTTGGAAATGAATATGAGATTATACCAGATTTATAACTTAAGGTATCATTGGTTATTCGCTCATTTATGATTATCCGGGAAAAAAAAACGACAAGATACATATCTACAGTAAGAATTGGCAACTTTTTACTAAAATCGTAAAAAAAAACAGGGAAAATTCTATTGTTACCGACAGTAGCGAAGTGGAGATAGCCCACAAATTAAAAATCATTTACCGGAATTTAATTCACAGAAAGAATTTACCTGGCGTTCCGCTTCCTGCTTAGCCCGTAATCACAAGGGTGGGGTACATGGCTGAAACCTACTATTTTTTATAGCAATCGTCACGAAAAAATAAAAAACAATTATTACCAGTACCTCCTGTGATGTACACGGCCAACAAGAAGAAAACAATACAGGTCATGAGAGGACTGTCCAAAGATAGGAAAGAATGGTAGAAATGGATGGGAGATGACCGAGGACATCAACAAACTCGATACACTTAGGGTATCAAGATCGTGAGAAAGAAAAATAAGAGAAAACAAACAAAATCATATTCCGAAGTTAAACGAGGAAAACAGTGAGCATTCTAAAACGCTAAAGGATCTTGCTAGAATCTTTCCTTAAATGTACTTTGGAGCTCCTAAACCAAACTCAGCAGTTACCGAAAACCATGTAGAATGGTGCAGATCTACACTGGATTCCTTTGACAACAGATTGTCTCATTTGGTGTACGTCACTACACAGGTAATGGAGCGGGGCTATACTGCTATGAACTGGATAGAAAGCAACAATCGATAGTTTGAGCTTTTGAAAACTAATTGGCTCCAATAAAATAAATAACCTATTGCGAAAAAAATGCAGAAAATATCTTGAAGAATGTTAAAACCGAACGACTACGGAGGAGAATACTGAAATTAAAAAATTGCCTATTGTATTTTTATTTAAAGTTACTTTCTATTCATACTAACCTTTGATTAGATCGAACACTATTATTTTCAAAGCTACGTTCTGATAAATCTTCCTGATTAGATGAAACCTACAATATACTTCAATATCTTAGATGAAGAAGGAATTACAACGTAAACAAATTTACATTATCTGCAAATTCAATTTCATCCGTTTCCATATTGGCATTTTCAATATGTTCAGAATTATTGGTATACATCATGTCTGTCAATTGCTTCACTGTAACCCTAGGTAAATTAACTTTGGGACTTAGTATAGTATGACCACTAATCATCGGCATAACAGCCATCGTTTTATTACTGTGCGTACCGCTTGTGCTCAGATTCTGTTCTGACGAAGGACTATTAATAAATCGATCTACAAAAATTATAATGAGAAGAATATCATATGGATAATATTTAAGATTACATACCTACCACTTGTGGAGATTGTGCAACCATTTTAGTTCTGCCAAGCATGGTTGTCATTTTTTCCGTTAATAACAAAAATTGTTGAATATAATTCTGCATTTCCATACTCTGAGCTCTGAGGAATTCCTCGTATTTCTAAAAGTGTCCCTTATCTACTACATTTAGTTTTATGAGAGGAATTACTTACCAGATTTTCTGTATCTGTCAAATGTAACCTCTTTTGCAATTCAAACGTAGTTTGTACCAACTTTTGTTGTTCCATTTTTGCCTCAGATAATGCTTTGGCCAAATCTTCATTTTTCTTTCTTAAAGATTGATTTTCTACAATACTCTTCAATTAATTAATTATCGCTAATCTTACATTATCATTTACCAGATCTTAGAAATGAAGTAATGCTTTCCTGTTCTGCTAAATGAGAAAACTTTGTTGTTCGCCTGCTTACCATTTTAAATGTGGGCGATGTTTCCAAATCTTTTTGAAAATATTTAGCCCTAAACCATACTTGAACCATGCAATTAAAACGGAGCAATTCTTACGTTTTCAAAAGAATAAACGGTTTTATTTTAACTTTGCTTTATGTGCGCAAACTCAGAAAAAAAGAATTAGTTCATGGTTGTAAACACAGATCCAGCGAATGAAAACTTTTGGAATAGAGAATAGCAGCAGAATAGAAAGAAAAGCTATCTTCAGACCTCTGGTGGACATATCGCAAACTAAGTTGTTTCTTTCTTCCATTAATTTTGTAATTAATGTCATGCGCTGCCAGTGTTACCAATCATTGAAAATTTCTGACATTTTAGGGAAACTTTAATGCTAAAACGGAAAATGGGAGCTTTATTGGAAAAGAGGAATTTTTCGTTTAAAAAGGCGATTAAGTCCAAAGACTAACTTTTACTTCATAGAATTAGAGAGCTCCTTTCTTAAAGTGAATAAAATTGAGTTTGAAAAATAATGAAATTTTCTTGAAAAGCCCAGTAATCGCTTTTATCGGTTTCTGTCGTATCAGAGCGTACTATTGTACTATTTTAGTAAAATTAAACAAGAGACATGAGAATAGTGCCTCTTAGTCTCTCTTAACAATTCAATATAATTTTTCATGCATTTTTAAATTTTAAATTAAAGTTAAATTTCACCCTAGAACGTCAGGGATGCCAATCTAGGGTAACAATTTTACCTAATAAATCCCATCCAATTTTTAGAAAGAAAAATTGTATAAAATAATGAAGTAACATCTGCAGATGCATAATTTTAAAATGTATGCCTTGAAACATTCATGGGAAAGGAATTTTTTTATGAAATTGGTTGGTAAGCTGTTCACTGCGTTTCTGCTTAATTTTGTACGAAGAGTTGGGAGCACTTGTACATTCATACACACATAATAAATACTCGCACCTCGCTTTGTACACGTTTACAACTTACAGAACTTATTCTTTTCCTTTTTTTTTTAATTTAAAGATTCACATTTTGTTAACACATCTTATTTAATAATCAACAATCTCAGATTGTGATAGTTGCCTTCGCTGGGGGAAATATAATTCCCTATATTTCCCTAAAGCGATCAAAATTAAATATTTCTGCTTTCCTTGGTTTTGTTTCACGATGATTAAAAATGAAAAATAGTACTTATAATATACACGGTCATAATTTTGACACAATAATTCTCAAAATTAGATTTCCACCAAGGTTAGCACAAAAAAATCCCATCTGAAAAGTGAAGAACAAGCACGCCATTCAAAAATCATTAAAAATCGTAAATTTTTCCCTTTTAAGATGTATTTCCCCTTAGATATAACGAAATTTCTCCTAGATTGGCAACGCTGGCATATAATGGCACACCAACAAATTAATTAATATGTTAGATTTTTTTCACTTCCCATTCATTTAGATTTGTTTTTTAATTTTTGTGCTTTCATTTTTGTGTTAAATAGAGCATTTGGAAGGAAATTCACAGTAACAGGTTTGTTCGGCTGATAGTACGCTGATACGCCCACTAGAGGCGCTGATATAGGCGTGTATGACCATGATTAGAATTACCAGGGTACTGCCCCGAATTACATTGTGAATTATATAAGAATTAAATAATGATGAAGAGCTATTCATAAATTTCATAAAATTGACGTAACAGAGTATTTAGGTTACCTTCTATTGAATTCTAGTGAATTACAAATAAAAATTCTTCAGTTTTAATTAACTACTAAAAGTATTAAAATATACAATTATTTTTTCCACGTGTGCGATAGGCATGTTTCCTAAGATTTATAATCGCTTTTAAACAATTGCCATTCATAGGAGGTCTTATTAAACTTAAAGAAAAGACAAATGAATATTTCCAATTTGTTTTCTTTTTCAATTCAAAAAAATACGTGGAGATTTTGCTGCCAATTTGCAATGCCACTGGTTTTCCTGTTGTTTGTTGTTCACGTGTTTACACAAGTCAACAAGTATTTTGTATCTATTAATTCTCTAAATTTAAAGCCGATTATATATATAATTGTTGTACAATTCTTCTTGAATACTTTCTTGAGCGGGAGCTACGTTTAAAAATCTATATATGTATATACCGGATATTCATGTGAAAACTTCCCACTCAAAATTTTTGGAAATCTGGAAATTGATGAAAAATGTCCTGAAACACGTAAGAAGTATTATCGAGGAGAACAACTTTTTATGCAAAAATTAATTCACCCACTTTAACCCCCTGCGCCCGGGAGCTACCCGCTTAAAAATCTTAAACGGAAAGGGATACCGAGTAATACCTCATTTTAATGGTCTTTTGAAACAATACATTTTGGTATCGAAATCAATCGATTCGTTTTCAAGATTTTTAAGAAAATCTTTTGGATTGGTTTGTTTTGTATTTCTAGCTGATCAATCGAGCGGGGGTTAAAGTGGGTGAGTCAATTTTTGACTAAAAAGTTGTCTCCCTCGATAATACTTACGTGTTTCAGGAAATTTTCAAATTAACACCTGGTATATATACATATAATTGTAGACATGATGCAAACTGTAGCTTCATGCATAAAAAAACAAGCTTTATCAAATGCGTATGGAAGCATAGATACAAACGAGGGCATGCAACCCAAATAACATGAAAAAATCAGATTTTTGAGATGAAATGAAAAACTTGCAATTACATTCATGAGAATTCTTCAAGGTTTAAGGAATTAATTAGAAACGTCTTAACTTTTTTAATAATTTTATTACACCAACAATCATATCATAATATATTCATAAGTTTAAATAACAAAAGTTATTCATAATAATAATAATAAAATTTAAATAAAAAAATAATTCCTAAAAATAACATGGAAGCATTTTGATATTCGTAGCTGAACTAAGAATCCCGCAAGCTTCTAGTATGCAAAAAATATTATCATCAGTTTTATTATCAATATTTACAATAATGTATCGATGAAACGGAAGATGAACAAATAATAAAATATAGTAGAAGTAGAAGTAGTAGTTGTATAACGCCATCGTAACCGAAACATTTAAAGTTATAAAAAATATACAGTTTGTTTTCGTTAAAGGTGTCCATTCGATTTCCGAACTATCGAGCCATTTTCTATTATATTGAGTGGCAGTTTTGTTTCATCGCTAGGAACTCTACATTGTAATACATAAAAGGAAAATACTCTCTAGAAAATTGCAGGGTTGCATGTTAATAGTTAAGAAATGCGAAGTCTGTTAAACACTTCTTAGGAGGCAGTTTCTATCAAAGAGGTTATAAAGAAAATTCAAATATATTTATGTAGTGCATAGAATTCTCAAAAAATGTTTGGGAATACATAATAAAGTAATGATAAAAGATAAATTATGACTAGAAAAAATTAGGTTTTTTTTTTTTTAATAAAAATCGATTAATCAACAATTTTGTCTTTATGTCTATATATGGTTCATAATGCTTCTTTAAAATATTTATAGGTATGATAAGTCTATATTATATTAGTGAAACGGCTACTTAAAATGTCGAAAGCTTCGGAAATCCAACGGACTAGCAATTGTAATTAAATACACAAGCATGATCTAAAAGCTAACGTTTCATGTTTATTTTTATTATTTCTTATTTGTTCTTACAGTCTAGGTACGATATATTATAAGTACATCTGTGGGCATCTGAGTATTGAGGTATAACAGTAATTTTTCTTACTCACTTGTAGTTTTATTTATTTTCGTTTTTTTTTTAAATATTAATAAACGGTATGTTGTACTGTATCAAGGCATCTTGTTGCGATTGTGGGGGGGCCGGAACTAAAATGCTATGACGATGCGGGAGCAATGCGATGTATATACTCTAACCGTTTTTGTACAAAATTGACTGCTCAAGATTTATAAAAAAAATCTTTCCATCCATCCATCTATGGAGTTAATTCAAAATTCTTTAAAAGAAAAAATGTTCAATCTTTCGTTAATAAATAAATCCTTTGATTTTAATAAGAACAACAGGATCTATTTAATTTCCTGTAACGGTTTTTAAGATATGTTTACGATATGCTACTTTGAATAGTGTTTCTCATGTGACTTTTTTTTGCATGATATTCCTATTTTCGAAGACTTAAATGTTATAAGCAAAGTGAGGTATTCCGCTATCAACCGTCTCTTCTTAGTCTATCTAGCTCTATTACTAATCCGATTTGTTTGTTTGGTCACAGGCCCAATCATGGGCTTAATAGATGTACAATGAATTATTCAATTGCGCAACCCGCCTTGGATCGGTTTTAAAGATAAAAATATATTACTTTCGTATTAAGTGAAAACATAACATTTGTATAATTAATTATGATATATAATATTTAATTGTATCTTTTTAATTTCACATTAAAATTGGGGAATAAGTATTGAAGATTTGAAATTTTTCGGGTTTGGTACAGAATTAATTACCTTATTTCAAAGGTAGCCTGTTGTGATATATCCCGAAAGATATTAAAGATAATTAAATTAAAATCTATGGGCAAGATATTCCATTTAAAAGAATACAAATCCAATTTTCTTTAATAATATAATATTTAAAATTCCAATAATTAGGAGTCAAAACAACGAAAAACTTAGTTAATTAAGTTAAAACTCCAATGAAGTTGAAAATTTCGAAGCAAATTATTATGTCTCGTAGATATTGAAACAATTATTTTTTTTTTTTCAAAAAATATCTAATGTGACAGTATTCTTTAGGAGAATTTAGTAATTTTTTCAAATAAGGGTACTAAACTAGGTTCAATTGATCCTACGAACAATAGAGAAAATTCCACCTGCGCTCGTTCTTTGATAGAACAAGGTGCCCTTATTTATAAAAATATCGATTAATATTGTAAATAAATGTAATTTAGAATTTCATTTTGTGCACAAATATGAGATTCCTCTTTTTGGGAATATAGTTGTTAGGGAAATAATATTGCCAGAACAATAATTTATAGATATTAGAAATATTTTATTTCTTTGGCGTAAAATGCTTCTTTCAAAAAAATCAATCTCTTTCAAATTAATATTTGTACAGAAAATAATATTCCAAACAACTTTTAGCTACAGCCCAATATTTTTACAAATAAGGGTACTAAATTGTTCTTGTGATAAAAATTCCCTGCATTTCTTGAAATTAAATTTCAGCCAGTCACAGAGAGAATTATACTTCCGCTTGTGGTTTGAAAGAATTAGGTTCCTTATATTTATAAGCATAGCAATTTCTCCAGTAAGTTATTTAGAATTTTTCATTTTGTGTACAAATGCCATTCTTCCAATACTCATTTTTTTCGAAATATAAATGACGGGGAGAATTATTGCCCGAAATAATTGATAAATAACTTATAGACATATTTCTTTAACGTAAAATGCTTCTTAACAAAAAATATATTTTTTTTTCTAGTACTAAAATTTAGTTTTAAAGAATGCAGGTACTTTTGTTTTGGTAACAATTTTCTAAAATATTAACAATAAGAATGCTATGTTTCAAAACTAGTCATCTTGGAATCCGAGAAACTTTTTTATTAAATAACCTCTAAAATACATGGAACATGTAAAACCTAATCTCACGGTTTAATTTTTCGTATTATCTATGAATTAATTAATTATCTACAAAGTTGTGATATTTTAACTCTATTTTAAAAATATATATAATGCGATTTTTCAATAAATCTGCTGATATAAAATTATGATATGCAATAATAGCATACAACTTTTTCAATTTGGTCTAAAGAGCAGGTCAATTTTGTACAAACCCTAAATTACGTAGAAATACAATACAGATACTCTATACTTATGCACGCCAATGATATAACAAAATCTGCTATCTCGTCATTTGTTTACTTTTCTTTTTGTTTTGTATGTTGTACACAGACCGAAATGTTTCGATTAGAAAGATAAAATTTTTAAAATGTATATAATTCCTTCAATAATCTTATAAAATATCTAAATCGCTACCATAGGTACAAATTTTAATACTGTTCAATATTCCTTTTTTTTTATAATAATAATTAATAATAATATATATACTATGATTTTTCTTTTATTATTTAAATTCTTAAATTGATAATTTCTCTTTCATTTTCATTTACTTGGCATGATGAGTAAAGTAGTAGATATGCAAGAGATAATAAAAACCACTGAAATTTTTCATTTTTATCTTACTTAACTCTAGGTTTCATTTCATTTTTTTTTAATTCTAAATCTACGTACTTATTACATAATCGATCAAAATATATATAACACAATCTTTTCGACATTTTCAATGTCACACATGACGTCGTCTACCTTCTCCATATACCAGCAATAATTTTTAACCTTTAATTTTTTATGGCACGAATAAAAAAATATCTTTTTTTATTTTGTTTCCTCTTCCTGAAACTATTTTTCAGTCAACTAAAACGCGATAACTTTTAGATTTTCTTAATTTTTTTTTAGATACCTAATTTTAAGGGCGTGTAATATGTCTCTTTGGTTGGACCTTATCACAAATTAAAAATACAAAAAATATGTCAAAAAATCGAAACAAGACGTAGAATAAAAATAAAAGAATAAAACAAACAAACATCTATAAATAATTGTTAGAATTTTTTTCTTCTCTCCTTTCCTAAAAATATTAAACCTAATCAGACATTTTAAAAATTTGTCTCACAGCACTAAAAATACAGTCGAATGTTTCTTTTTCTCTGTTAATGTAATGTAGCCGAAAAATCACAAAATCCGTGCCCAGATCCGAATGAAAGAAAAATTAAAAAGAGTTTATTAACGAAAAAAAATGCTTAGAAATGTGAAAGCTTTCTTTCAGCTTTTTTTTTTAGGGTAATGATCCAAATTTTGTAGTTTCAGTAAATTATACACACTTTAAAAGTTGAAAGAAACCTTTCATCGATAATATAAAAATTATTCATTCTTAAGTGGGGCATCTTAGATTGAATTTAATCCAAATCTTCTTCTCTCTAACAAGTAAAAAAAAGATACCTCAAATAAGATAAATAACCTGGCTATGCGTTTACGAAGCTACCTAGAGATCGTATGTAACAAACAAAATCCTCACATTCTGCTATATCGGAACGGCGATTTAAAAATTATAAAGATTAAAGATTTATGAAGAGAATTAAAGAAAAGAATATTAAAAATGAAATCGAATATAGTGACAATAATGGATGAAACGTAAACGAAATATCGACAAATTATAAAAATTGTGGTTGGCACATATTATATACAATATAACCCTGGAAAGATATGTGTACTTCATGATATTCACAGCTATGTCCTCTTTCTCATATTAGCTACACTAGCAAAAAAGTTTTAAATAACATCATTAACATAAATAGTAAATAGTACATACAAGTTCAACACTAATTTTCCATTGTTTCTCTTGTTATCTTTTTCTTTTGTTAATATTTTGTTAATTACAAGTCCTTCCTTGTTTACCTCTCCTTTTCATGTAACGTCCATTTGCATTTTTGCATTGTTAAATTATACGTTATATTTTCTAATTCTCTTAATATGCTCGTCGGGTAGTACAATTTCTTACGCGTTTCTTTCATTTGACGGGGCTTTTTTCGGTTTCATAGACCGTATTACATCAAACACGTTTAGGGCACTCACCGCTGAATTTTTTTTTTTTTAATTTTCTCAAATCCATTTCATTAATTGGGGTACACACACGAAGATTACATGCAATTACCACTATTATAGATAATTTGAGGCAGGAAGGTGTGTTGGAATTTTTCTTGTACAACAACGAATTTCACTGAACGAAGATATCTCAAAATAGAGCTGGTGTCGGTGATTTTTAAAAATCAAAAAAATCCAAATTTGTTTTTATTTATTATTATTATTCTATCAAGGTACTTTTGAAACTTGTTATCTACATATTATAACTATTTTTAACATGTAAACAGTAACGTTACGTTAACAGCAAACATTAACACTTTTTCCTTAATCTTAACGGTACATAGACAGTGATCCACTGATTGATGGAACTACCGTTTTAAATGTAAAAACTTTTTAAAGTGTTACTTACACATCTAGATGGTTGGGAATAAGATCTGGAGTCAATGATGGTGCCTCGGAATAGGACAAATTCGACGAGTAACATTACAGCTACTAATTTTGCTTTACCATCACCAGGTAACACACGTAATTTTCCAACACACCTCACTTGCCTTTCAAACAAGACACTTGACATCGATAATACCATGAAAGTACTATATACGTTAGTTATTTATTTTAAAAACCAGTGTGTGCTATCTTAAGAAACATCTAAGACATCGACCACATCGTTATCGGCGCAAAATACATCGAAACAATTCCCCAAAAAACAGTGATTCTTTCGAAAAAACTGGACCAGTGCAACGTTGGCCACCCGCCTACATATGTATATATATTTTTGTATATATATAATATAATATATAGTAATTATTTTAATAAATTTCATTTGTACATTGAGATTGGTGCTGTTTTCGCTTTACTTTATATATTATTTAAATAAAGTACGAGGGCCAGCGTTCACCGTTGTAACGCCATCTGACGTATCGTGTTTTCAACATGCTTGTTACGTGCGGGGGTGCCCCGGGTGTGATTTCATGGGAGAAAAATGGGAATCACAGAATATATATCTATATAAATATAATATATATCTATATATATTATAAAACTGGGAATGATGTCGAATTTATGTATGAATCTGTTTGTTTTGGGTATATTTTTCAAAAATACAGGGCCCCTTTTATGTATTTATTCGTTTTTTGTCATGTAGGTCATATAGAATCGCTCAGCGAATGCAGGTACTATGGTTAAATAACTAAAGGACAATTGTTAGTAAAAAAAAGAAAAAAAAAAGAAAATTATACACCGTTTATTTAGAAAACCTTTAAAATTAAATTTAGATTCACAGCAATGGTAGAATGCCGTGAGAAAGTTTAGTCTACAATAACATAACTGTTGTAAGTGAAAATTTCCTCTTCTAGTGCCTTCGCAATTAAAAACCAACTTAGCCAGAGTACCATAAATTAGTTAAATGGTAATTTAAAAAAATGTCTAGAAACTTTTATTAATCTTACTAAATTCATTAAGGAAATGCGTTCAAATCAACGTTGCTTTATTATATTATACATACTAATTTGTTACTTTCGAACTAATTGCGCAAAACCAACTAAAAGGAGATAATTTGCAGTTTTCAATAACGAATCTAGGAAAACCAGAAGACAAGACTATTTATTCACTACTGTATGTGTGTGAACAAAAAATCAATAAAATCGATCAAAACCTTAGATTCCTCAGTTAGTAATTACTTTAAAAAACAATGTTTATCTGTACAAAATGTATATTTTGTACAGTGTGAGACATTGTAAATGACTAATGAAAAAGGTCATTACTTAAAAAAAAAAAATGATCTCGCGCGAAGGTATGGATTACTGTTTTTAATAGTAACAACCTTTAGACAAAAAAAGAAATCATATTGAAATACATAAAAGAGGTCATTTAAATTAGCAAACGTGATAACATGTACTTTGAATTGAATTATTTTTGGTTGTCGTCTTGGCAGTCGCCATGAGTGAATATGTGTGCTTTTTTTTAATATGGTCACCTAGTAGTAGGTCATATCGCGGTGATTTGGTGCAGCAACACCATAAGGTCACTGCAGGCGCGGGGGAGGCGGAGGTCCGAGCACGCTCTTGATGGCTGTAGTCTTGAGCAGACGTTTGAGCATGCCGCTCGATCCACGATGCTGCAGACTCTTGTGCGTTGTAAGTGAGTTTTTGGTGCGGTACCTCCTGTGACAGAACTCGCACACGTACAGCGTATCCGACTGTTCGTGTTTATCCTGGAAGTGACGTTTGAGCGAGTAGTAGCAGCTGAAGGTCCGACGGCAGTACGGACATTCCTGGGGCTCGTTGATGCCTCCCGATGTGGGAGGCGGCATCCGCACAGCGCCTGCAACAGCGGACGGTCAGAGTGCGACTGAGGGGGTGGTACCCGGGGACTTTTTTTTTGTAATAACTTTTAGTTTTGTTTGTATTCATTTGAGTGTAGAGTACAGTGTAGCAGCAGCAGAGCAGCAGCAATCATGCGCCATCAGCCAGAGCCAACCAACCCATACACATAGACAGAAGCAAGAACTCAAGTAAAAAATTAAGAAAAAAACAAGATTAAAATAAAGTAAATGAATTTAAAAAAAAAAGAAATAAAGAAAAACAAGCGAGAATGAAAAATAGTATACATAAACAAAACAAGTGTACAGTAATCAAAAATAAAAATCGAGCGGGAAAAGGTTTGGTACCTGGGGAGCGGGGAGGCTAAAAGAACTTAATGTCGATGTCTCCAGGTCGGGACTTGTGGTAGGTGTAGATATGCGTCATGAGCGAGTTCCGAGAGCAGTACACGCGCTCGCAGATGACGCAGCGGTACTCCTCCTGCCGCTCGGCGTGCTTGTCCGCGATGTGCCGCTTGAGGGACGCCTTTGAGCACAACACCTTACCGCACAGCTGGCACGTGAACACCTTCTTGGGCGACGCCCCTGCAACAGCAAAACCAAGCTCTCTGTGGTGGGTGTCCGCTGATGATGGTGTTTTGTAATTCTCGCGCGCCAGCGGTCACGAGCGAGGGTGCCCGAGCCCGCCAACCCCCTCCCCTACACCGGATATATAACTATTCTCTATTACGCTTAATTTAGTTATGTTTACATCGTGCTTTTCGTGTGCTGTATGGTATCTATGATCTCTTTTGGATAAATATACATGTCTCGGATTAGCTGTATGAGAATGGATAATGATCTAAATAAAGTTTCAGCGAATGAATATCATTGATTTACTAGGTGAAACAGGACTCAGGATTCACCTTAGCAAAAGTGTTGAAAAAATCGTTTAAACACAAAATGTAGATATTGTAACACTAGAGCATACGCTACACAAAAATTGAAATATATATTACAATTACAATGAAACTCCTTAATGTGGAAATCGCCGGTTCCAAAATTTTGTTCAATTTAAGGTTGCCGTTATAAAAACCACTTGTATCCCTTTTACAAAAAAAAAATACAAGTAAGACTGGGATAAGACAAACTTACTTGAAGTGAGGCGTAACTTAGAAATTCTTTTTACTTCTAGACTCATGAATAAAATTATCAAATCAAAATTACTTTAAAAAAAACTTCAAAATATTTCGAGGGCAGCCCCTTAAATGTTTAAAAACGATCGCTAGACGTTTAACATTTGTTAGTGCTGAGGCAGGGACAGTACAAAAATCGGCCGAGCAGTTTGTTTACAGTGAACGTTTAAAAAAATTTGACATGAAAGTTTTCATTGGATGACTTTCGACGATTTTATTAAAGACTAACACAACAGTAATGTCTCGAATTATCTCGTCCAACTTCAAGTAATGTGGTATCAACAGTAAAAACTGTTACAACTATTGTGAAGGTCGACCAAAATCGGTTGTTATTTCAGAGAACGTGATTGAAGGGGATCCTGAGATGGAGGCATTTTTAGGCATATCGAAGACTTTCATTGTACTGAACATGTCGCAAGCACTTTTCGGGAGGATCGAAGAACTGTTGAATACTGAACGGTATACAATAATTTGTTTGCCAGAACTTGTAGATGAAATCGGGAAAAACAGTCGACAATGCCACATCATCCTTCTTCATGAAACTCTTATACAGTACGTCAAACAATTGATTATTTGAAGGAGAAAAACATCGGATCAACGTCCCACTGTCCGTATTTACCTGGTTTATCGTCTAACGACTTCTTTTGTTCCCGAATGTCAAACGAAAGATGCGGAGATAGCGATTTTTATCACCTCAAGGAGCTGGTGAAGCCTTCCAAAACTATATTTTGAAGATATCACGTTCAGGGTGGAAAACATATTTCGAGAATTGGTTGTATTTTAGTGGCAGACAAAAAAATAATTTGTACCAAAGAAATTGTTGCTCAAGTCAATCTACAGAGCCACCAATTTCACAAAGATATCAGGAAATTTTAAACAAAAACCCGGTTAAGGGAGGAAAAGATGTACGGCAATAGTTGTTGACCATTTTACTTTTTGACAAATAAATTCCAAAAAATTTTACGAAGAGGTTAAAACCAACCATGGATAAATCAGGGATTTATAAAACATCATTTGCCTAAAGTTGGTCAAGTATATAAAAAGTTCAATCAGAGATAGGTACAAGGAGTATTTCATTCATCTTAAATTCGGAATGTTTGACAAATCTAGCCACCCTAGATATGCTTGAAAATCAAAAACAAATACATTTTAATGAATTCAGATTCGGGGGATTCGGGAATTCCATCCTATTACCACAGTGAGACTACCGCATCTTTAAAGGTGTATAAATAACTCAGTTTCAGGTTAGTTTATTGGTGACGTAGGTGATAGAGAAGTGGTTCTTTGCAGTTTTAGTTCAAGAACCGCCCAGAAGCTGTAGAATATGAATTGTAAAAGCTGAAAAGTAGATTTATAATTTACAGTAAATATACAACATTTTTGGCACTAGTTACAAAAATTGTAATTGATTTAAACCCTCATTTGTAACAATTTCCTATCTAAAATATTCATTCGCTGAACATTTATTTGGCTATTACCATATATGATATATAAAAGTGTGTGAGTGAACTGTTCATGTGTGTAAATGTGTACCAACCATAAGAGAATCAGTATGATCGTTACAGAATAAAAAATCAACTGCGTTCTCTTTTGTTCTTTCAGGAATTTCTCTCTACCTTTCTTTCTCTCTTGCATAACTTTTAGGTTATGTACAGGTATTTCCAGAAAATACAAAACGATGCAGTTACTGAATAATTACCAACTTGTAAGATTTAAAAATGCAGTCTCTTGATCGAAAACCATTGATAAAATTAATGTGCCAAAAATAAGCTCAAATGATATTAATTTTTTACTTCTAGATAACTGCACCGTTTTCAAATACCCGTACGTAAATGACATTCGAATATATATATAAAAAATTAAAAAAATAAAAAAATTGAATGAAACAAAAACTAAAATTTAAGGGATCGTAACAAGCAAATAAAACCCAAGCTGCTGCCGTATGTAAAAATATATTTCAACATAAATACAACAGTACATAAAATATCAGATATATATATTATATATATGTAATGTAATATTGCATCAAACAACATGAACATGCGCAATGCAACTAATAACTACACAGGACGAATTTATCAATATTATCAATAATAATCATAATATGTAATAATATAATCAATCAATGAATCAATTATATTGTGTTAGGGGTTGCCAATCGTGGAATTTCTAAGACCTTTCAATTCTATATCTCACCCTTTTCTTTTATTATCCGTTTCTTTTCCTTAATTTTAAAACTTCCTCAACTTTATCCTTTCTTGTTTACTAACTTTTCGGCCGGAAAATAAAAACAAATTATGCTTCAGTCTTTGAGAATACTCTTCAGATTCATACAGCAACGAAGGTGACATTTTGGGACTGACTATGAAAGTTATAATGAATACTAGAGATAAAATATAGCGTTTTTTTTTAATTATTTTAATAATGTTGATCAAGCTTAACGTGCGAACGAAGTTTTATAATTTTTATTTATAAACTGAATCCGTGAAATAAGCAAAGATTTCTCAATATTTATTTAGAGATCTACTCGGTCCGGAAGCGGAGGCAATACGAATTCAGAACATAAGCAATCATTTTCGATAACATCACCGCTAGAAGCTGTTTATAACTACAAAAGCAGGGACAACACAAGAGATAACAACGTAGGGTAAATATCTCAATGTTCTAACTTAGAACTGAATTTTCAAATTTTCAAAATGGGGTTGAGTTTTCGAATCTTTTAGAATTCCAAAATTCAATCATAAATATACAACGAAACAAAAAACTGTTCGTATTTTGTTCACTCTGGATGTATTACATACCGCCAAGCGGGATGAAACCAATTCTTTAATGTGCATGGCAGCAACATATAAACAATTAGCTGTTTTCTACTTACAAACAACCGTGATCCCGAAGGGGCAAGTTAAATGTAAACAGTAATTTTCCATAAATTATTAAATATCGAAAAGAAATCCTTTTTTTTTTAGTTAGTAGTAACAGTTAAGTCTGTCGTCCTAACCACTCTAGATGATTATATTCAATAAAGACTGTCTCAAACAAATTTGAAAATATACTTTTTGTGTGGTTTTAATTGCAATTTTTTGTAAAAAAAAGAAAAACTCAAAATAATAGGCTAATGTCGATCATATGCTTTTCGCCGAATTTTGTTCGGTTTTGAGCTTGTATTTAAATTAAGTTAATATTTTTTTCTTAAGTGCTATGGTGTGACGTGTGCTCTTATTTTCCCACACAGGGCCTTAGGTAAACGCCAAAACTACTAAATACTTTAATTTTAAAGCCAAGATTTTTAGTCTCACCGTACAGCCCTGATCCAGCGACTTTTAGTTATCCGAAAAAATCGTGATGTTTTTATCATCCTGATTGACGGTATATCAGTGTAAATCTGCCACCTCTGAACATAGCCTCCATACTTTGGTACGGTTTTTGTTTTAAACTGAACCTAGGGTGGATCCAAGTGCTATGGTAGCATAAAAATAAACACTTCAAATGTTTTAAATTTGACAGCTTGAAAATTTGTTTATTTTATGTTACGTTTCTAGTCAGTAAAAAAAAAAAGAAAAAACACATTGGAGGTGTAACTTCAGAGATAAAAGACGCACGGTATACCCATCTGCGAATATTAACTTTTGGTTCGGCTTCGAAATTTGAGTGTAAAATCCGAACTTTCAATTCAAATTGAATTTTGAATCTTACGAATTTGAAGTCATAGGAATTTGAATTTTCGGATTTCACTGCATTTGAAATGCAACGTGGAAAAATGATTCGATGAAGTAAAAAAAAACAATGTGTATAGATGAAAATTTTGCAAGAAATACATTTTAATAATCAATGTTAATGATGTGATAAAATCATTATGGAAAATACATTTATGCTTAAGTTAAGATTTTAGGGGTCAATTCCAAAATATCAAATGAATTCTATGTGCGTATTATTAAGGTTTGATTAACTTTTCCACCTATGAGAGACTTCTCTTTTTCTATAAATTTTCTATATTTCTATATACTAACGATAGAAAAAAACTAACCAATAATTTCCTACATTAAATATCTTCAAATTTAATACTGAAATATTCCAATAAAAATCACCGCAAATGAGATCCATAACTATATCAAAATGATACTGTCAACAGTCGATTGAAATACCTTTATATTAAATAAAGTATTCCATTAGAATTTCTAAAAAAAAATTAATTAAGTACAGTAATAAATAATTCATCTGCAATTGTGATATTCAGATCCCAAAAAGCACCATCGTCAGCCGATTTTTTGCAAATTTTCGCCTTTTTTTCTATAATAGCACGCAAATTACTGACAAGAAAATAATTTGAGAAAAAAAAACAAAAATACATTATTTCTACAAACTACATATCCGATTTCAGTCTTTTAATAAAGAAACAATAGCGTTAAAAGTCCTGTCCTCTCCAAAATAATAGTAAAAAAAAATAATAAAAATTAATAAATTATAAACTATATAAGTGACAAAAAAAAGAATAATACAATTTCTATGTATAATATATATGTATATGTAATATGTATGTATGTATATAAAAAATGGAAGAATCCCTCTCACCAATTAAATATTCTTATCGTTAATTATTATTATTTATTAAGAAGGCTTTCATTTTTTTTTTCTTTCAACCTCTCATTATCAAATATTTTCGCAAAAATCACATTTTTTTCTTAAATAGTACAAATTTTAAGCAAAGACTATCACAGAGCCAAAATTAAATTTCTACGATATGGACGATATGAAATTTGCGAATAAAATTAGTTGGAATTTTGGGAATTGTCGCATTTTTTTTTTGACACAATCGTCCAATAATATATTGAAAATATTTGATAAAACTGTCTAAAATGTGTCCGATCACCAACAAGTAGAAATTATACTTGCATTATTCCACTAATAAAACAAAACTTTTAGCATATAAAAATTATTACAACTAAAGTTAATTGAAACAGCATAAAAATAGTAACATTATTTGTTGCACATTTTTTCTCTTCATTTATTATCATTATCGTTTAAAAAGTACCATTTCCTATAAATTCACGAAAAAAAAAAAAACAGACGAATACTTTAAAAACAAAAATGTGGCTTTGATCGTCTTCAAGTAAATAATTAAAACTAAGGTCAACAATTATTTATAGAAAATTGAAAAACAATTAAAAATTAATATGGTCGGAGATGATTTTTTGATTTCTGTTAGTGTAGTGAGTGTTTTTAAACGCGATTAAATTATATAAATATATGAGAGATTCACTTCTTTTTTATATGGACAATAATTAAAATCTCATCTTTATAAGCAGTAAAAATTGTAAAACATTAATAGTTAGAGGTAACAAATATCAAAATTAATCAATCTCCATTTATCTTTGTAACGAAACTATTAAGAACTATTATGCGTCCACAAATTAACAATATACAGTTATTAGTTAGCTTATCTTAATAATTTTGGCAAATTAAAATTACCATTTATAGGACACCAACAAAATTGTGAGCGTGTATGTATGCTTATTGATTAAAAGATTATTGTATAATAGGTTCTGGCAGCTTTACATATGATCATCAAACAAAATCTAAAAGTTAAAGATTTGTAATTATTAAGATAAGTTTTCATTAAAGTACGTTAAGCACTTACTCAATAATATAAATGTGAATATTTTATACAGAGGATATTTAAAACACGGTCTCTCGACAACCGGTCACGTTAAACTCAATAATATTGTACTTAGCCTTTGCACTAAAAGAAAATCTTTATGAACAGGAACAAAACTTGTAAAGCTTTGCGCGTTGAGATTCAAATTTCGCGACCGATTTCGAAATCAAAAAGAGAACTAATTCAAAATGAAAAAAAAAGATATAAAATAAACTAGATAATTAAAGTAATATATTGATTATTTTCTATTGAAATATATTAATAATATAAATCTATAATTAACATAAATATATTTTGTAAGCATTGTGTGTATTTGTGTATGTTTGTGTGGCGTCTCTTATTGAAGAAAAAAAAATAGTAATAAAAAAAATCTCGTCTGTAATATCAGACAGCTTGACCGCATCCAGGTTTTCCCTCTCAAACAGTGCGGGGGGATTTCGCGCCTGATTTGTTTTTAGGTCAGTCGGTCAGTATTTTAAAAAAAGATTTTTTAAGGTCATTTCAACATTCTCCTTGTAAAGCCTCATTCCGCCATTGGTGCACTGAATTTCTGCCTCCTGTGATAGATACTTCTGTGATTATTTAGGGAATTTAACGTCCTAAATACTTTGTGACACAGCGTGCAAACTGCGGTGTTGAGCGGTTGGAGGTGCTGCTGCTCCTTATGTCTTTTCAACGTCAGCTTGGTGCTGAGTAGTTTTCCACAGACATCACAGCGGTGGCTGGCCGATAGGGGGAGAGGTAGACTCAATCTTCGCGCTGTCCAGCCCGGGAACATAACACCAATTAATTCCCCCGCACTTATTTTGCGTTTTTAGTCAAGCATGTCTTATACTACAAAACTTTCGCTTTATACATTTTTAAATGTATATATATAATATATAGACAGGATAGGTATATGAACGAATATATTTATTAACAGTGCATTCGTAAATGCCATATATACGAATACTCAAACGAGTAGGTCTACATGGCATCTACGCATGCATTCAGAGAATCCCTAGTATTTAGTAAATCGTGAAGTCACTTATAAGAGCGATATAATATTTATATCTTTCTTGCGGACAAAGTAGATGTTTGGTAATATGAATTATATTGTTTTTATATATTGTTGTTTATTTTGTCCCTAAAATTTCGCAAAGAATATAAATATGCTGGATGCAACTGTACGTGAAAAGCTGTTCTGTTAATACAACAAAATTAAGTTTAACTCCGTTAGTTAGATTCTTTAAATTCAGAAAAAAAAACGTATTTGTTTATGGGAAAATTGAGCATTATTGTAGTATACAACCTTATATCAGAGATAAAGACGGGAGAAGAACACACTTCAATCTGCGCGTAGAAGAACGCTGCCATTTTGAAGGTTGGTGTTATTAAAAGTTGGATTAACGCCGATATTTGACAATAAATCCAATGAATAAATTCACAAACTTGTCTTTTCTATTCATTTAACTTGAGAAAAAGAATTCTACCTAAAATGATTGTTCAATTATACAATTAACACACAAAAATAAAATCGCGCGTAGCTCTTATAACGCTATATCCTTCAAAATGGTGACCCCCATGTATTCCCCGTCTCTACATCTCCGCATTAAAAGTCGCGAATATTAAATAATAGTAAAAAGGATAGTCTGCGTAGATTGGTTCTCAAATTCACACAGCAAGGTGGTACATATTTTACAACGTCATTAAAAAGAAAATCTATTGAATAATTCAAATTGAAATTAATTAAATAAATGTTCTCAAACGTTTAGCGTTCTATTTCGATGAAATTATGAAAAGAATTACCTACTTAGATTTATTCTGAGCTCTTCGAAATTTTGAGCAGAATGAAAAGAAATTAGGCATAAGGGACATACAACTATAATTACAATTTTTTAAAGTATCCAAAGAGAAAAAATTGTAAATTTTAATAAAAAATAATTACGAAAAAAGGAACAAAGCGATCATTGAAATAAGTTTAATAAACGCATTTGTATATTGTTCACCTTGAACATGTTTAATTAATCACTAATACACTGATACAAACATCTACTTTGTCAGAATCATTTACATATTTTAAACGACATTTTATTTGTGTAACAGTGGCAAACAAACGGGTTCTTAAGGCGGCTGAATTTTTGCCTTATTCCACTCTAAGTATTGATAATTTTTATGTACACAATATACGCAAATTAATTAGAAAACAATTTGTACATAATCTAAAATGCAATATCATTAATAGTCTCGAGTTATAGCTGACTAAAAATTCGCAGAAAAGATTGACATTTTACTCAACATTCACTTCAAGTGTTTGTTTGAAATTTCTCGTTCGAGGGTGATACCGCCGGGGTAGCTATATTAAAAGCCTAAGAAGGTACAAAATTTCTAAAATAAATGACACGTTTTTGTTGTAAAAAATGGACCATATCACAAATCGTAAAGTCTGGAACTTTGATGCACAGTCGGAAATATGTCACCACTATGGGACGCACGCGAAACTCAAGGAAAAAGTTTCTTTTTTGCGATAAACTGGATTAACTGACCTGTACTACTATTCACTTTATATAAGCGTAGTAATCGGTACAACACTATATTCGAGATTTAGAACATTTTCTTGGAGTCATTGATTGGCATATTGCTTTTGATTTTATTTTGTATGTATGTATACAGGGTCGGGTATTTCTTCCTTATCATCTTTACTGTAGGTAATATAAAGAATCTCTCGATATGAAAATTTTGAATTTGCATTAATGCTACAAATTAAAAAGAAAATATAGTAACAGAAAAAGAAGATACTATCGACGGTAAAAAAAGTTATTTTCTTTATTCGAAACAGGAAACATTTTCGACTGCTCTTTCAGCCTTCATCAGGGTGACAATATTAGAATTTTTTAATTATTTAAAAAAATATACCATCTGCATGACAAGCCATCTCTGACAACGTGCTAAATGTTGTATTCGGAAATGACTTTGTCTTTGTCACTACTATAAATGGGGCGCCCTGTATATTTTTAATATTTAAATTTGCATTTTGGATTTATTGTTGAATTAATTTCGCAGCGCTCTTTAGTCGAATAAATTTCAATATACCACGCGTAAATCATTGCACGTTTTACATAGACACGTTCAACTAATTTTCTGTTAAAATCGGCCGTGAATACTACGTATTCAAATTACAATGCTATTTTCAATAATAGATACGAACTTTGATTCCTTAAAATGTATTATTTCATAATTGAACGAATAGAGCAGTAGTGGTACTAAGAATATCGCTTCCTTTTGTAAAAGAGGACAATTTTTTTTATATGCTATTACCATTATATGATAATTAGATGTTAGAAATTTCAATTTCAACACATTCTCGTTGTCCTTTATCTGATATCTCTTCAAACATTTCATGTTGTGCTCCCCATGCTTTGAATTTGGAGAGGAAAACAGGCAAGATTTTGTTGAAATCGAAGTTTTTGATATCTAATTACTGTGAGTCAGGACAATATATCGACTAGCTTTGGATATAGAGATTGCTTCAGATAATTAAGACAAAATGTCGTTAGCAATTCGAAAATTTTAAAAATTTGCTTATCCCATTTAAGATAAGGACGACGGCGTCCCTCGAAGAATAAAATTTTTAGCACGTTGTCAGAGAAAGGTCCATGATCAAGAGTTCCTTTTCTTCCAAGTGAAACACAAAAAGCTCTGTTATGTAACTAAAATAATTGTAATTTGTCGCATTAAATCAAACATATAATTTCCGCATCGGGATTTTTTCTATATTACCACTAGTAAAGGTATTATCGAAGAATCCCACACCCCACCCCACATATCCTTAAAGTTAAATGGCTTGCTCGCTATATTATGTATAAATAATAATCTCTTACATCTCTATAAAATGAATCTTAATACAGAAACTGAACAGTCTTTTCGCTATTTATTATTTAGTTATAGTTATTATTGTCCATTGTTATCGTTCGTAATTTCACAGATAGAAAGAATGCGGCGACATGACGTCTTCTGTTTTAATATTCTTGACGTTTCTGTGGTAAATGCTCTTGTGGTTCCTCAGAGAGTTCAAACTGCTGTAGACCCGCTTGCAAATGTTGCAGACGGGTTCCCTGGACGGTCTCATGTGTACATTCTGAATATGTCTCTTGAGTCGGGTCAGCGAGGACAGGCTTTTGTTGCAGGGTTGACAACGGAATTCGTCCACACCACCTGGCGGCAGAAAGGCCCCATTAGCCTCTTGGTTGCCGCTTTAGCGTAAAAAGCTATTTACACGCGGAAAACTATTGTAGGTTTTCTAGTTTTGATACTACGGTTCTCAGTACATTGTATTTTATAAATGGTAATTTCTGTTTTCGAAGATGACGATTGATAATCTTTGCAATTTCAATCAAAATATTAATGTTACGTATTTGATAGATATATAATAGATCTTGTATTCAACAACTATCTTAAAACATTTTAAAACCAAAATCCAAAGAATAACTTCTCAATAAACTACCAATCAGATATAACATAAAAAATTATTCATATTATGGATGATCAAATCTAAGCAAGCATTGAAAATCAGTTATGTATTTGTAATAGCCTTTAAGAGCAATTGTTTCAAGCTACGTAGCATTAATCGGAATGTTCTTTAATGATATCTTTAAAAAACAGTTGTATGATTAAAGAGAATTAGAAAAATTCCAATTTTTAAATAATCGCCAAAACACCTCTAACGTCATAATATTTATTAGGAGATTTTTGATAGGAAACATACCCTCAAAATATTATTGTGCAAAGAGAACTATATGGCGGTTAGCACCTTGTGAAATATGCAAAACGTTAAAAGGCAAAAAAAATCATGTCGTTACCACATGGAGGAAAATATTTTAAAAAAGCGAAACTTATGGTTACCGCCTATGAGCGATGATGCCAGTGAGTTTTCGCGATTTTGTAAAAAACTAGATTCCGGATCCGAATAAATAAGACTTAATTTTGGATGAAGTAACTAAGATTTTCGTGAGTTGGTGTTTTATTTTATTTTTGTTTTACTATTTAAATGTAAAAAATAATTTCTCACGATATCTCACGAATTTTCGTAACCAATCTCATTAATTTCTCATCTCCTGGTCTGACAACAATCAGGCGTCATGCATTCATTACCACTCGCTTCTAATTTTACGTATTAATATATATCTCATCAACGTAAAATGAAATTAAAAATATGAATTATTAAAAAAAAACTTGGATTATATTGAAAAACTGCTATGCATAGTACCATGCGATAGAAGACCATAAAATTTTTTTGTTTTCTAGATATAGGATATTAAAAGTTTGAAAGTTTTGTCAGAAAATTTTCTAGTAGTGTTCAGTTCATTTTTCAAAAAATTTTGATAGAATTCGCCTGTCAATCTATTAGACAATCGAAATGGACCAATTGGGTAATCATCGATTATACTTGTCCATAGAAATACCCCAATACTGAAGATTTCGTATTATAGTTTGGCGAGCTACAGATAGTTCATATTATGTAGATTCAAAACACCATCATGACCGAGACTGGCTTTATCGGTGAACAAGATTAATGACAAAAAGTTTTACCCTTGGTTCTGCAACCACTCGCCATATTGTACACGGAATAAATAATCCTGTTGTAATAGGTGATGAATTTTTTGGAAATGAAACGGGTGAAGTAATTGTTGCTTGAGAACTTGTTTAACTGAATCATGGCTAACATTTTGTACAGCTGAACTTATTTTTCTAGTGTTTGTTCTCGGATTATTTTGATCATTTGCAAGACAACTTATTTGTTTGCAATAGTATGATTAGTTCTGTTAACCCCACTAATTAATAATTTTTGCTTTTTGAAACAGCCATCTTCTTCCAAACGCATATGCACGTCAACAAATGTTCTAATATTAGGAACATGTCTAAGTAAAATACGTTAATGTCTCCACAATTGCAAAAAATTAAAAAAAAAAATGACATTTTCTAAAAAGATTCTGTATCTTGAAAACAAAAGGCTTACGGACATTAGTGTATAAGACCTTTTTTTTTATTATGCTATGTCCTCTATCACGTGGTACTATGCATTGTCACCCGCTATACTTCCTAATTGGTTTACTAAATTTATACGCGATCGATTCCGGGTAAAACCCTTCTTCACGCCTTATAATGATCTCTTGTTACAGGGTATACCGTAAAATTGTAGCTTACCCTAAAATTTATTAGTTTAAAAAACCTGTTAAAATTGAAAATCATGAAAATTGTGATTGACTATGGTGAATTTGACGGTTATATGTTTTTTGTGTTATTGTATTTTTAGCATTGAAAATACGTAGAAAACATTTACAAACAATACCATAACAATTAACAGATAAACTGATATATTTACTTAGAATTACATCAATGTGAATGCGTCTACATTTGGTAGATTACCCTGTAATAAACTCCACGTACGTCCATTTTGTAGCATTTTGTTACGAAACAACAATAGAATAAAAGAAAAATTGAATGTTTTTAAAAATAAATCGGATGGAAATAAATATTATGACGTCATTACGACAATAGTATCTATTCGGACATATTCGAAACGGGTCGTTTTGCTAAGATAATATTTGAATTTGAATCTTTTTTAAGCATTATTTAATAAGTCATACAAAGTTTAATTGTTTTCTTCATAATATATATTAAATTACATTTGCTTTGAGTGTACGATTTTCAATTATAACCCTTATTAACTTTATTTTAATCTGATTCTATAAAGCAAATAATTCTTGTGCATTTATTCTTGATATTAGTTTGTTAGTAGTATTAAGAAGTTTAAATTCTTTTTTTTTCCTTCGAAGAAAGAAAGCATTGTATTGCTTTCATGATTTTAATTTGATTAATGTCACAATTGAAATACTTACGATTAATGATAAAATTAAGCCAACAGGTAACATTAAATATTCTGTACCCTATTTTGAAAACATATATTGATATTCATTAACTCAACATTTTGTGATAAAAGATCAACCGAAATAAAATTAATTTGAGATTCAATTAGGTACAAGTGATTTAAATCTTCAAACTGGTATAGTTCATGTTTTGTTTAATTGCTACAAGGGACCATAGTTATTATCAATCGTCATCAGAATATATGCCAAAAAAGAGGATCAATATCTAAAGTATCAATTTATGTGAAAATAGTGTAAACGTTAGTGATTATATTAAAGGTAAATTACGTGTTAAAATTTCTGGTTTGCGATGAATTCAAAAATAGGAACAACGTTGAAGAACTTTCTACAAGGAAGCCTAATAGATGAAAACCCTCTGAAACAATTAAGGAAATAGCGTAAGAAGATGCGATGACACTGACTTTGGTAATGATTCTAATGATGAAACAGTAGTTCCCAAATGAGAGTCATTTAAAAACAAATTATTGGAAAGGTTGCAGATTTCTGCGCCTCAATAGGTAGCAACTTTAATTTTAGATCAAAATTATCTTAAAGCTAATCCACAAATGAAAACAGTAAAGATACATTTTGGGGATTAAAAATTAGCGCAAACTAAGGTGCAAAATATAGATAGAAGAATATTCATTAATCTTAACCTATGGTTCAAAATATGAATGAGGTAAGCGATTGAACGACTCAGAAAGTGCTTTCTCAAATCAAATCGATGGGTAACATGGATTAATAGAATCTTATAATTTTGGACCTAAGAATAATTCAACCACGAGTAAGAGAAATTACTCCAACGGTTGCGAAATCGTAAAGCATCCATTTTTTTATACGTACGTGGTCTGTCTTGGCAATTTTGAAATATAATAAATATAATCAAGTTGAAATTTTGAATCTTAATATTTCCGAACAGACCATGTACATAAGTAAGACTTCTTTAAATTTTCATTTACACCTACAACAATGTAATTCAAATGGAATACCAGGTAACAAAAACGATTGAAATATTAATCTATTTATACTAGATGAAGAGAAAAAATTACTTCTTTTTATCATTTTCTATTACAAATTATAGATTCTAATTTTAAAGTGTAGTATTGCTTCAGTACGCAATAAATGTTGGAAGGATTCTTTTACATTCGATTTTCGAAACATTTAATTTAATTTAAATATATGTACAGATTGACTTGGTATATTTAATAGTCCCCGAATAAGTTCAAGTAAGCAAAAATCCTTATAATATTTATACAATAACAATGTGGTGAAGTGTAGTATAAATAAGATACAAAATTATCGATAAATACACAAAATGAAGCAGGCGATCTCTGTGTACGTAATATTTACAGATCATAATATGCTTTGCATGAACTCATATATGATTTATACAAGGCAAAAGGGAACAAAACAAAAATAAACAAAAAAAACCGATGTACAGATATTAGTTGCATCGTAGCATAGTTCATTTTGAGAAAAAAAAATCAAAAACAAAAAATTTTCGAAAAAGAATATTGTCAGTGCCATCGTTTGAGACGCGTAAAGAACTAACTTTATAACTTAAGATTCCGAAAATTGTAAATCTATAATACAAAAAAAACTATTGGGACACTGTTTGCAAATCATTAGAAGAACAATGACATCTAAGCAGTCAACTGTATTTTAATTTTTAGTTTTGGTCATTGCTGAAATTGCATTTTTGACAAACATGATTCAATATTGGCTTCCCCCAAGTTAAAAAAAGATGTGCGTGTGTATGTCAAAAAGTATGTATAAATATATATATAGATATAAATAAAAACAAACGAACACAAAAACAACAAGGGACAACTGATAAACGAACAAACACAACACAATATTATTTGTTAATCATTCCGAAAAAACACGACATTAATGTAAAATATTAGTTTGGAAACACTTGGAGATTTCAGATTTAGGGAGCAAAAATAAAAAGTAAAAATAAAACAGAACTAGGTCTAATGTTAAAGCGTATAAGAAGCGCTGAACATAAGCACAATTTACGTAGTATATGTATAAAAAAAACCGGCAATCTGAAATTTCCACACCTAACTACTTAAAAATCCATATTTCATTTAACCCGTATTTGGAAACTGCAAATCACAGAATTAGCTGTGGACAGTATATTGTTGCCAATTGGATGGGAATAGAATCGTTTCCAAAAAATGGTAGCTTCGATGCAAGACAATAATAAGTTTTTATTGGTACATCGATTTTTTTTATTTATGTTATGATAAAATTCATTGCTTACGAAATAAGATTAGTGTAAATTAGTTCTCTTACTTGGCAAAAAATGTAATGGAAAAAGTTGGTTTACGATCAAACGTTTGAGTGCATCAAACATTTTTCCCAATTTCTAATAACTCTCACTTTTAAAAATGAAAGACAACCACAAAGGTCAACATGCGGCTAATGAAAGTCGACGAAACAAACCACTTATTTATCTACTGAATATGTTTCATTAAGTACGTTTCAACACTATGCCTAAGAAAAAAAAAGTGTGAGTATGCCAAGCGGCAATATTGTAAATAGAAACGTTGGTGAACAATTTTCCATTGTTGAGTCTGTTTGTGCTAATGATTTCTCAATGGCCGATTTGAGAAAACAGAATATCTGTATGAAGTTTTTTAAACTTAGTAAGAGTGCCGCAGAAACGCACAGAATTGTGTTAAAGGAAGCATTAGGGGACGATGCTTTGGGTAAAACACGAACTTATGACTGGTTTAAACGTTTCAAAAAAGCACGACCAACGTTGCAGAAGACCATCAACCGATATTACAGTAAACCATTAGGCAAACCATGCAAGATATCTGTAATATTGTGGGATTATCTTACGGAACACGTCAGTGAAGTTTATCAGAAGAACTGAACATGAAAAGGATAGCAGCAACGTTCCTGCCGCAAATGCTAAGCGGTAAACAGAAACAACAACAGTTTCGAATTGAATCAGAATTAATTTGTAAAATTGTCACAGGTGACGAAAGTTGGGTTTATAAGTATAATCCGGAAATCAAACAACAATCGTCGAAAGTTGGGTTTATAAGTATAATCCGGAAATCAAACAACAATCGTCCATCCTCACCGTTAGTAAAGAAGTCTCCGTTAAGTCATGAGCAACATTAAGTCCTTATTGATCTGTTTTCTCGAGATTGATGGAATTATTCATAAAGAGTTCGTATCTCAAAGTTACAGGGTTAATGCAGAGTTCTATGGTGACGTCTTAAGGTAGCTAAAGGAGGATATGATACGCTCAGAGAAGTGGGCTAGGACCGACAAAATTCTCTACCATGATAACATGAGACCACATACAGCAGCTTTTTGGCGAAAAACATGACAATTGCCTTTTAATCTTTCCAAAGATGAAAATTAAGTTCAAGGAGCGAAGATATGACGCGATGCAGGAGACTAAAGTTGTGTAAGTAGTCTATTTGAATAGATATGAATATGAGCGAGGGAAAAAAACAAAATAAGTCGAAGACTGCGACGTAAATGATACAAAATTATTTATAATATAATTAAATGATAACAAAGAAAAATCAAAAATATGAACACGTGTGAAAATAAGCCACGATGTGAACAATCATCCGAGGAACCGTTATCATGCAAGTAAACGAGCGATCCAAATTGTCTCCCCAATTAATGGCGAAAGAATTTCAGGAGATGGTGGATATTAACATACATCCAGAAACTATTTGTAGATGTTTCAGAAGGTAAAAATCGCAAAGCAAAAACCATACCAATTCATAAAACTAATTTCGAGTTTTGGCATAGGCTAATATTCCTGACTACAACAAATTTAATATTTTTGCAAATGACTCGAGAAGCAAAATGTGGCGAAAGAAGAACAAGGCGCTCGAAATAAGATTCCCAGAATAAGCTATATGAGCGGATCGGTTCCTTTAGTAGTGTCGATAACCAACCTGCGCTTATTTGGAACTATATTTTGCAATACAACGACCCGAAGCACACTTTGGGCGTTGTAGAGGAGTGGCTGGTTTATGATGGAAAAAAACCAACCCCAATCGCCAGTCCTTTAATCTTACAGAAGACATGTGGAACGAATTGAGGAGGAGGCTATGAAAACTTTTGATAAATTATAAGACGGATTTACAAGAAGCTTTATCAAAAGAGGCAATTAATTCCGAAAAATAGAACTGAAAATCTTGTAAACAGGTATATGGATGCTGATCTCGAGGTGTCAATTATAAAAATATATGCTGACAAGACTGTCTGTAGTCCTGGACGGAAATTGCAACCCAGCTTAATGTAAAATGTTGAAATATAGTTAATCAAATGTATTTAATAGAAAAATAAGTGGATTGTTACAATATTTTTTCTACAAAAAAGCTGGCCGTATGTAGACTTTTATAGCTAAGTATAAGTAACAGGCATTTATATTAAATGACGGTCATTTAAGCATCATGTATGGTTTATTTTCTTAAAATATCCGCACAATTAAGAACAACTGTTACAATTGCTTATTTAAAATAAGTAAATTTGGTTACCCAAATAGCATTTGCTTTTTATATTGGAAGAATGAGGTTATAATGACAGTAACCGTTATTTTCACTGTTGCATGAAAGACATCGCTAAGAATAAATATGACGCACTAATCTAAAATCTTTAGGCAAAAGTGCTTAAACAGATCGTTCTAAATTCCTAGATTAGAATCAATAATTTCATATTGATTTAAGATCAGGAGAATCAAGGCTCCCAGAGGAGATTTCTAATGATTCTCAGGAAAAAAATACTTTCCGTGGCGATGATATCAATATTTACATCCTATTTTAAACGTTTAGGGAATTTAGTGAAAGCTTGTCATTTTAGCTGTAATTTGTTTGTGTTTATTCCATAATTTCCATTCTTTTTCGTTTCCGTTCTTCACTTATTATCTCATATAACTGAAACGCTGTTTTCTATTGAGCATTGAACCAAGCTTTACATCAATTTGTTCAATAAATAAGGAATTCCTGTGTGAACATATGGTACATACGTGGTAATGCATATTAATCATTTTATTGTAGCTTTGTTAGATAGCACGTAGAGCACTGAAATACAATTTACACAATCACACATATATAGTCTCTGTTGTCCAAGAGCTAATATCCAGAGATTTGGAAAGAAGACTTGATTGGTTCAATCAGAACTTGAATAATGATGAGACCTTAAATATATCCTTTTTTTTATGAAGCATGGTTACACCTCCCAGGCTAAACCCGCAGAAATATAGAATTTGATCGTCAGAAAATTGGATCATCGCCATGATTTTCATGAGACACAATTGGATCCAGTAAAGGTTGGTGTTTAGAATGCAATGTCAAATAATTAGTATGATTTTCTTTGAAGAAACGGTAATAGCCGTTCGCTACAAACCAAGGTTAGAACAGTTTATTGGGCAATAAAATGTTGAAGAACGTCAGTATGGGTATTTCCAACAGGAGCTTTTATGGTGACAGGATAATTAGTGCAGGATGCTGGCCAGCAAGATCTGACTTACTTCATATTTTATAAATTTAAGTCTATTTCGTATTGCTATAATTAAAAGAATAAAAATAATGTGTTGGTAAAATCGTTTAAAAGTAATTTAAATTATTGATATTAAAAGCATAATGTTTATTTAAGTATTATAATAAAATTTTGGTAATATTTCTTATATTTTACATAATTATGAAAAGTGTATATTTAGTAACAAACCTACTGAATACATATTAAGTTTACACCACTGATAGTATTTCAAAAACGGAAATAAGTATTGATATCGTCGCCATAGAAAGTAGTTTTTATCCTCAAATCTCCCTGTATTTACTTCGATTAACTGGAAAAATATTAAAACTGAATGAATGTGAAAGCAAATAATATACCCACGTGATCGTTAAACAGGGCCGCAATTATATAATACATGAATGGTGCACAGATTATCTTAATCTTATCGTTATCAAAAACATATTCCGACTTATTCTGTCACTACCTTTATTCAATCTTTGATCATTAATTAGATAGCGGAAACACTGTTATGATGCGGTCTTTATTACATCGTTGTATTCTAACAAAGGTTTTAACAATTTGGGGTTATAATGATTATTATAATAATCAAAAAAATTGAAACCCTCCTAGTAAATCATATTGAATAAAATCAATCTAAAACTAATCAAAATGAAGCAATTACATTAAATATCACATTACTGCTTAATCTTAGAAAAAATATTTACTTAAGTATTTAATATATAAGTACAGCAGCAACTACCTTATTTGCTTGTTATATTCCCATAATTTACACAAATTTGGTCTAAGCGTATTATACGTATGGATTTTTAAGTATATCAAAATCTATCCTGAGAGTAAAGTAAAAAAAAAAAATGGATAGATTTGAGACACCATTGGATTTATCCCATTAAAACTAAGCTGAAAAGATTAAAATCCTTTAAAAAGATGTATATCTGAATCTTTGAACTGAAACAAAAATCCAACGGCATCTTGAACTAAATTTACAAACATAGATTCATTGGACCTGTTGATTTAGATAATCACAAATTATTGAAAACAAAATCAATCCAATGCATCTTTGTTTGAGGAAAATGGTTCGAAAAAATCAAATAGATTCTTCTTACCTTGTGAAGTTCCTGCTAATGAGTCCGCATTCGCCAGCGACTGGTTCAGACCTGGAAGAAAGAGTACTTCAGTTTAAACGCAGTTAACCAACTGTTAACTGCCATGCCCTGATATAATTAGAGTCCTATATTATTGGTTCTGTGTACAATCAGTGTAGATATTTCTTCTGTTAAGTTGTAAAAATGTAGTTGGAAGAATGAACAGGATGATGATGTCAAAAAATAAGATCCGAAGAAAACGAGAAATATTCCAACAAAATACAGGAAAAAGTAAGAATAAAATTAACAAAAATGTACTTCATTTTACTGCAAGAAAATAATTTCTCTAACAAAAATTTTAATATTGATAGCATATACTGTGTCTATAGCAAACAAGACTAAAGTATCGGCACACTCCGCACTTAATTAAACTTGTGTGGTGCGGAGTATGTCGATACTGCAGTGTTGTTCCAGCAATTCATTAGCTTAATTCCAGTTTTAAGAATAAATCTGTAAAGTAAAGCGTTATAAAACAAATAATTAAAACGCGCAATTTTTCAAAAAAAAAGTATTAAGTGTTGAAAAGAAGACGAAAAAATATTAGGAGTTATTCATAGAAGCAAATAGCTAGGGTTTATGATGTATAGTAATAAGTTGTTTTATTTCATTGTGTAGATAACTAAAATAATAAAAAAAAAGGATTATACATTTATGAAAGTACCTTTCTTTCTAAGACAATTTATTCGTTTGTGCCCCATGTAACGCAGCATTAAGTTGTATTTGCATTGTTCGTAATTATCTACAATAATCGGGACTATAAACGATTATCTTTAAAGCTGACATAATTCTATACTTGATAAACCAGAAAAATTTTAATAATCCACAATAATTGTTGTTGCCTCGCAAAAACTTATAGAATATTATTTGAAAAATGAAATCAGATGAATAAGTCTGTCAATAAAAAATAGAGTTTTACTTTCGTGTAATAAATGAATCTTCGAAGTAAAGTTTGTAGGTTTTTACAATTGTTATGCTATAATAAGTGCTTTTCGGGGCTCTCTTGTCTGACATTCATGGATTTCGACACAATGACAGACGATAACCAGAAGATTAATTATTTAAATGTTTGAAGTAAACAAGTGAAGTATGTGTTTTAAGATACAGAACATTCCGCTTAATAGAATAATCACTTTGTTTCTTCGGTGTTTTGCCCCACCTCCCAAAAAAAAAAAAATACCGTAAATACGCTTTAAGGAGATTTAAACAATATAGACACGCGCAGTAACAAAGTACCGCCTCTTTTACTTAGCAGTTAATGAGATAGAATAGAATTGTTGAAAGTAAGATTATTGTTATAATTATTATTTAAAATCAGCAAAAAATAAAAAGAATCGATTTTTTTTGTTACACATGTTATTTTTTTCCATTGAATTAATAAACATTACAAACCTGAGACAATTTGTCTGACACTCTTTTATGGGCTTAGTAGTCGCACGTGTGCAGTTCACTTCCTTTTCTGTGCGCGCACATGTAATTTTGAAAAATTAGCCGGATATTTGAAAACAAATATTTATAAATCTTACGTTAAGTTAATAATGCTTTTCAGCGTTATTCGTACAAAAAATAAATTAAGAATTAGAAACTAATATGAGCGGTGTCAAACACAAATTCATATTCTCCCACAAGCTCAAGAACTGGGAAATAATGAAAAACCTCGTATTCGATTGCTAGAAAAATTATCGTTATCGTTTGAGAAGTCCCCAACTCTCTAAAACTATTTTCAGTCGCCAAGTTCTTCATGTCTCAACCTTATCTATAACGGAAAAGATAATTGCAACTCTCTCCTTACTACATATCGTTGGAAACTTAGAGCACGTTTGAGAGGATTATCCTATCAAGCCGTTAGAGCTAAGTTTGCACGCAAATTTAGAAAACTCGGTCCTGCAGAAGCAAATATTCTGGTACTTGTGAATAAATTCCTAAGAACGGGAGACGTAAAAGATGAATAACATGGGCAAATATCGCAAAGCACTGTCCAAATTATTCGGCAAGAAATTGAATGTCGGAATTCGGTCTATTTGGAATGTTTTACATTTCATGTTAAAAAACCGAGCTCATCATATTCAGCTGCTACATAAATATGAACGTAGGTAGTCTGAAAAGCTTCAAGCCTCAATATGAAGATGGCGTTAAATGTTCTGGTAATATAATTACGCATAAGTTGAAAGATACATTTGAAAATTTCAGCCATGTTGAACATTCAGTTGTTTAACAGTCGCTTGTGTCAGTCGATGTTAGTATTTCTGTAAACATGGAAAAAGTCAAATATCCAGCCGTCATTCTTGTATTTGAGGTGCAACCCATCTACACAAATTAATGCCGAGATAGGACTCAATCACTACTGATAAGATTGGAAAAGTTCACTAAAAAGTGCTAAACGACCGTCGAATTAAAGTAAAGAGATAGCAGAGGCCGTGGACATCTCGAAAAAACGTATCTATCATATATTAACAGAAGATTTGGACATGAAAAACCCAAAAGGGATTTGACTGAATATTTTTAAAGCAATTTAAGCAAAATAAGACGGAGTTTCATGTCGATTAATAATGGCTACACCAGTACACTTCTGAAGCCAGAGCACAGCCGAAACTGTGGACTGCGAAAGGTTAATCGCCTCCGAAGAGGACGAAGACTGTTCCATCGGCCAGAAAAGTAACGGCGACTGTTTTTTGGGTCATGAAATCGTGTTAAGCGACTATCTGACTGAAGCAGAAATTGGTAGATACAGTCGCGTTTAAAGAAAAAAATTCACCATGGCAAAAATTCGCGAACCTTATTCACCAGATTTTTCGCTCGGAGGACAGAGATTTTCATTGAATAATAATGCTATCACATTCGTGAACGCCTACTCAGGACAAAATGTCAACTACTATTTGGGCGGATTAAAGAAATGAGGGCATCGTTGGCAAAAATGTATAGACCTACAAGGAGACTGTCGAGCAATGAAATTGAGTTTGATCAGATTTTCAAGCTCTAGCGCATCGCCAACATTCGAGGCAACATTTCATACATGTCTATAGCACATTTTGTACGTGTAGAAACCGACATCTGTCAGCATTTCTGCCAGTATAGTTTCTAGAGTGGCAGTTAATGGATGATGGAATTTTTGGGTTCATACTCTTTCAACAGGATGGCAAACTTCTCCATTTTGAAAACATTGTTCGAAGACGAACAAGAACTGTGATCGCTGCTTAAGGCTCTTGGATTTCCTGGTTTCAGGATTTATTAATTATAAAGTTTTTCGGACGAAAGTTACACTAGAGAACGTTGAGAGTATTATTTTGAATTGTATTATATGACTGTAAACTTGATAACTTTTGTTTAACAAATTTTGCCTATTTCTATGGATGGAAACTTTCTGGAAACACTGCATAATTAATTTTCATAATTATATTTTCAAACTTCCTAGCGGTAGTGGTTATATTTGTATCAGAAAAAACTAACTTTTTCTTGAAACCGTTTTATTTTATTGGGATATAGATGTTACGGCCACTTATTGTCAAATCTCCCTCACGTGTATACTTTATTTTATGTATCATTTCAATATTATCTCGATAAGCGGAATGAACGGAATCTTTCATGTAAAGAAGTTACTAACCTCCGAGGCCAGTAGGATCGGCTGCCAATGCCATACCAAAGTTAAAGTTTCCCGCGAACAGTTTACTATCGGTAGGCGTCAGGTACGGTCCCATGGGACTGTCATGGTCTTCGTGATCTCCGCCACTGCTTCCCGAGTGCGGTCCCTGAGGTAGATTACTAGGTCCGTTATCGTTCGCCGCATCCGAATCGTTACTATTGTCCTCGTGCTGGTTACCGCCGCCGCCGCCACCACCTCCACCGCTACCCGAACACAGCAGCTCCATCGGTTCCGATTTGACCGGATCTTCGCTCATTCTCGACACCGCATTGTTATTCGTTGGCGACGGCGAACAAGGCCTACTTTCGTTCTCCGTACTACTGATGCCGTTACCTTCGACGTCCGCTTTTCCTATACTACTCGTGTTCAGATTGAGAGGGGTAGCTTTCATGGCGCTCGGCGAGAAATCCGCCGGTTGCGTTTGAGGCGGCGGTTGATGCGTGCTGAGGTTGAGCTCGTTGTTGTTATTGTTGCCGATTATGTGCTGCTCGGATCGGGCCCGCTTGTGTTCACTCTCCGGATCGGTCGAGATGCGGCGATCCCGTCGATTCTGCATGGCCGCCCTGCGTAATAGCTGATGTACGGTGGAGCCATGTGGTGGCGAAGTTGGAGACGTGAATAGGCTATCCTCTACTAACTTTTCGGGAAACGCGCCGAGTGGATGGTGATGATGATGGTGATTGGAGGTTGGGGTCTGTTGGTGCAATCGCACCGGACTTTGTACTTGAGCCAGCTGGAACAAAAGTTCAATCTTAAGTATACCATTAAATGATGCACATATATATTAATAGCATTCCTTTCAAGCATTCTACATACTAGAACTCTACGTCCAGTGCAGCACGGAGTTTGCTCTGAATACAAGGCATTATACAAACACTACGTCAATTGTGTTACTTAACCTAATCTACGCAATGCTTGATTTTATTACAGTGGGAAACAATTTCTGTTGAGTTTGATTTTTAAACCTCCCTCGATTGGGAAGTAGGGTTGCCAGATAACCGGGAAATCTAGGAAAGTCCCGGAATTTTGTGCCTCGTCCCGTGGTTAGTAAGTATACGTTATCACCCCGGATAATCAAATAACAACAAAAATGACATGTGGACGTACTAAAAAGGCCTCTTCAATCATACAGAGTGTTTTGGAACCCTAATCCCAATAAAAGTTGATCGTTAACTTAAATGAATCTCATTATTTTTTAGTAGCTTAAGATGTATTATTCTAATTTGGCCCGTAAACTAAAGCTAATTAACTAAAATAATCTACAAGTAACTATATTTACTTTCAATACTCTATTTAAAAAATTTAAACCAAAACTATACTTTGGGTTTAAACATGTGTACTGTATATTAGGTTCGTGGAACGCTATTTGTTGATTACGTTACGTAGATGCATTTTTATGCAGTTAAACTTCAAACTTTCTAGTATTCGGGGAAAGTTTTCTTTATTATCTTGGTGAAAATGTATTGCACAACTTGCACCAAATTAAATAAACAAATCAATGCTCATAAATCAAACTTCTTTCCGTATATTAGAAACTATTTGTTTTTCTAGATAAATCTGTTTAATAACGTAAATCATTTTTACATATATACGTACTTAGAAGCATATATATCGTATCTTATTATTACAATGTTATTGATGTTTATTCTTAAGACGTAAAATATAACAAATATATGTCTCTTAAACACGTTCATATGGAAAAACCGCAAATACATAATTCAAACATTGCTACTAAATGACAACGTATAAAAAGTGGGTTAGAATCTATTAGAAATCAGGGGTCAGAAGGTTTTGGAATTCTAACCTTGTGCTGTTTACTCAGTAAAAATTGCAGTGTACGTTGGATTCATAATTACATAGAGGATATTCCCCAACCCAACGATTCCGCAAATAAATTCATGAAATGAAGCAGTTGTGAATCAATCCTTTTAGAACAGTGGCTCTCAACGTATCTTCTACAGAACCTTGAGGTTTTGTTTGTCATAAAGCTATTTTTACCCGTTATAATTATAACCTTTATAAAAACCCTTTTAGTTCTTATTTTAGAATTTAAAAAATAACGCAAAAAAGTACTTTTTGATTGGAGTAAATGCATAAATGTTGCATAGCAACAATTTGTTCATTTAAACTAACCAAAGCAAATCTAATAGCAAATAGAGCGTCGTATATACATAGCCGAGTAAAGGGGCACTTTTATAAGTTGGGATTAGCCGAAACACTAGAACACTTTCTTTGAGCTGACGTCAATTAGAAGACTGGGTGACGAGTGGCCACATCTTGCCTTGTAAGGCAGTGAGCTAGTTCACAGCCTAGAGGGCTCCCCAGCATAGAGAGCATGAATTAAATAGTTGGGACTTAATAACTTAATAATTATTTTCACAAAGTGGTAACCGGCAAACAGAAAAAGAAGAGAAAGACCAAGGTCTATGTGGATCCAGGAAGTGACAGAGTTTGGGCAAAGGACTGGAACCTACGGAAACGAATCAATAAACAGATGATAAAATTATATGATCAGCTCCGAGAATTTAGAGTTAATAAACCTTTGAAACTCCACGAGTGTTAGGCCACAATCTGAATCCCCACATCTAGCTCCAGGTGGGACACTACCTCATTATCAATCGGATGTTAAAAATTATATTAATATATTATCTACTTTCAATTCTGACAAACACTGCAAGTGCTTCCTCCCCCCTGTTAGAATTTATTTATATGAAAGGACTGTTTTTTTTTTAGCAAAAAAAATTCTACAATATTTTCAGGACGGTTGCGCTATCCTAAAAATATTGTAAAATTGGAATACTGGATTAGAGTAGGAAGACAGATTCGGGACATGTGTACCCCGTCGAAACAACTTAGGTGAACTTGCTGCGGCGTTTCAGGCAGAATAGGAGCAATTGAACTGAAATTATGTTCAAAATTTAATTAACCCTATATCGAGGCGTATGTAAGCTGTTAGAAAGGCCCTGAGGTGAAGCTACTCGGTATTGGTTGCATTAAGTAATTCTAATTTTTTTTTATCTGGCATTGGCACATTATAAAATTTTGTTATTATTTGTTTTTATTAATGAAACCCTTTCATCATGGCAGTTTACTCTTACAACTTTTATAGTAGTTAGTGACAATTTGATTTACACGAAAAAAATTATTCAGAAGGTTCTATGGCCAAAAAATTTGAAAACCGCTACTTTAGTAACTCATTCATGTTTAATTACTTGTATTTGCTTTTACTTTTGTTGTAGTAATCCGTGATTAATGGAGAAAGAACAATTACAACTTGTGTTACTCTTTCATCGGAAAATTAAGTAGGGTGATAACATCATTCCCGACTTACTTAATACTTACGATTATTCATCAACCGAAAAAGCTTAGGTGACAAAATAACGCCAGCAACACATTTACGGAACTTGTTAAAAGATTATTTGCGGTTTATTTTTCGTTAGAAACCGAGTTTCAATGGCAATCCAAGTTCAATGACTTTCGATGTAAGATTTCGGACGTCTGATGTTCGATTATTCTGTCGGTGCCCAATCTATTACACAGAAAGATCTTACATATGCATGTAGTACATATGTACTGGTATCAAACAAAGAGATAGTTTTGTTACGTTATACCGGCCTTTGTTTGGATTATGTTATTTTTAATTTTGGTTTTTGTAAATGAACGAATTAATTAACAGCTTGTTTTAACAAAGAAAATGGTTTTTGGTCTTGATTTTTAACTATTTAGTTAATCCACATCGTGCTTGAGCAATTTCGAAAAAGTTTTCAAATAAAAATCATTCGGGGCAACATAAAATTATGATCAAGTATACAGAGTGTTCAATTTCCACTATACACGACACAAGTTACAAGTTACAACTGGAACATATTTTTTCCCATTTTTAGATATACTACTATCCATCTTAGCTTTTGAGTTAATTAAAATAATTTAAGTTATCGCTGCTTCTTTAGCAGTTGACATCTTAAATAGAAGTACTTCTTGGTGCTTTTAGCAGCTTTTTGAGAAAACAATTATATGAATTAGATTGTGCAAGATGGAAATTCGAAATCGTTGCCAAGTCTGATTCATGTCATTTCAATATTTTTTAAATGGAACATGTATAATTTCTTTTAATTTAATAGGGAAGCTCTTTTATATATATTTTTTAATGTTTACGTATACCAAAAATGCTAGACAAAAATGTTGAATTTCTTAAAGCAGTGCCTAACGCGGACCTTCTACAAAAATATTACTCCTGAAATGTTAGTAAATGTCAAATTTTGCAAATTATTTTTAATGAATATTTTGGAAGAACAAAAATTATACTAATACGACGTATTACTCATGCATTTTTGGAAAAAAGTTAGCTGCATAGCTTCATAAAGAACACAGTTGAGAAATAGCATCGATTTTTTTGTGTTCAATGCATTGCCGAAAACTAGTCATCATATGAGTCACATAGCATGCAAGGTGTTTAAGAACAGAAGCTATAAAGACCATTTCTTATAATTTTTGTAATATAGAATAACTTAGAAAGTAGTTGCTCATTTTCTAATTTAGAAATGTTCAATATTTTACTACAAGTTTAAGTTCTTATTTTATGTTATATTATCTTTAATTCAATTATAATATGTGCTAAAGGAGCAACATCTACTGCTACTATTATTGACGCAAGTTAGTTATTAGTTTATTTTACCAAAGCAATGTTACGAGGGGTCATGTTCCTGTCCTGGGCTTATCACACATGCCTTGATAACGTGTTTGACAATTTACAATTGCAGCAGTATTAGTTTTAATATGTGGCAGTTTGTCACGTATCAAAATGAACAAACTCGAATATAAAATTCTTAACAAAATAAAGAAAATCTCAAAAAATTATTCGTGAAAAAATAAGAATCAATGCAGTGGCATATTAAGTCACCCCTTTTGCGGAAAAAATAATAACAACTATTTATTGTCGAGGAATTTTAATGATTCATTGTCTAAATAATAGTGATACTGTAACACGAGATATTATGCAAGCTTAATTCACCACCCCAGAGGTCCTATTAAGGTGAAAGGGTGCGCAAAACCGACACAAGGTATCCTGTTGCTGCCAAGACAATCCGCAATAAGTCAAGACTAGGATGCACATTTTTTACACGACAGTCTTTATTATTTCTTTCTTTCTAAGTTCTACTAGCTTTATAAGCCAAATATAAAGTTGTTTCCGCCATAAAGACGTATAACTGGAAGAAATGTTTTCCATACAAATATAGTTCATGAAGAATGTTATTCGTTTAAATTTTGACATTTATCGAATGCAATATTACAGGGTGTAAAGTATTTTCTGTGTCTTTGACAGATTTTATTTGATTAAATAACAACATAAGTTATATCAAATCATTGTTTTTAATTTGAAACATTCGAAGAGAGATACATTTCATAATTTTCAATAATGCTCTAGTTGGGCGTGTCTAGATTTTCTGCACAAATCAGTCAAAAACAAAACATAGATTTATCATACGGAACTGTTAATACTTTTAAAATTACAAGAAATTAAATTTTCCAACTCTGTTAATATGTATAAGTAATATAAGAAAGTGTATAAAATGATTCTGTGTTTATTCATTATACATCAAGCAATAGCAATTATTGATGAGTTACTACGTCTACTATCAATGCAATGAGACTGATGGAGAAGACTTTAAGATGTTGTAAATTATAAATAAAATATTAATTATAATTAGCTTCATAACAATTACTAAAATGCATTTATCATTTTTAGAATATTTCAAAAAATATTACAATGGAAATCTGAATTATCTTACAACAGTATTGCCAAGTTTTCTCGTCTTCTCATACGCCTCAAAGAAAGCTGCTTCTAACATTAATATTTCAGTACCACTAGGTGCTGTCTACTTCTCATAATTCTACAATACTATCGCATGCAAAATACAGCGATTACCAAAAGAATATGACACATTAGAAGATAATAAAGAAGTGATAAATTCCTTCGGAATATACAGATGGATCATATTCTTTTGATAAACCTTTATTATTGAAACATAATTGACATACTGGGAAGGTCATTACCGATTCCCTGTCATCTCCGTGCTGCTGCGTAAGTCCGCTAACTCTAAGGACTTCGGCCGTTTTGAGGAAGGACGATAGGGAACGTTGATGAACGTTAACTTCCCCGTGGTAAATGAATTCCACGAGGGCGTGCAGATCCGTCCATGCCACATCTTGCAGGACTATCACAGGGTGTTTACAGGGAGTCGACTGAAACAAAGACAAAACTACACTTAAAAAAAAAAGTTTTTTTGTAAGTTAGAACATTATATAAGCCGCTGTTCATATGAAGTAGCCCATTAATAACAAATCGCTAAAAATCAATTAAAAAAGTATTTTTTCTGTAAATTAATTGATGTTATTTTTACTTTGCGTTATTGCAATGCATAATGTACCAAATTTTAACTTATTATAGTTCATTTACCGCACAAAATCTAATATGAATTTGTTCTTTTTAGTTGTTGGAATATTTCGCCTAAGATAAAAGGTTGGCATTAACTTTTTGGCATTAGCTCACATCCGTTAGTTTGTTACTAAATTAAAACTATGTTTATGTTACTTAAAGTACTAAAAAGGTCACGTTATAGCGACGATATTATTAACAATCTCTTATCGTGGTGAGCTCGTGATTGGAAAAGATGCCCTTTCTCTGGCGACACCAGATTCACTCTGCGTCATTCTGATAATAGGCTTTTAGTGTGGAGAAAGACATCTCGAAAGAAACCTGGCTCCACATGTGCCATTTGGAGGTGGAGGTCACCCCGAGTTGGTGATTTTTTTTTACAATAACTGTTTTATTTCATTATAACATATATCTATACATGTGTTGAAAATAATTAATGTTAATGAAAAAACATGTCCATCAAGAATACTAAAATTACACAATAACAAGTGACGTCAAAAACACAAAAAATAGGTTGCTTAGAATCTTTCAAATCTTATTATAAAAGAAGTCCTCGACATTGTAGAAAGCGTGTTTCACTAGATATGCACCCAGATTTAATTTAAAATCGTTGTGTTCTTAATGTCACAGGTTATGCATTTTTACGCAGCTGGTTAAAACACTTTTGTTTATTAACTTTTTTTTTTGTTTGTGGTTGTAGTAAGCAATGCATTTTATCACTGGGACTATCGTAGTCCTGAAGTATTTTATTATTGACAAACTGGTTTTGAGAAACCAGAGACGATACTGCTCATCGTCACCAAGGCCTCATCATTGTTACCAATGATATTGAAAAAATTCAATTGTAATTGCATTAAGTTTCTCTGGGAAAAACTTGATGACTGGATGAACTTGCAGGATTTATCAATACGCTAATAAAAAGCATACTCAGAAGACGCTTCGCTGTGTCACAAGCATGAGTAAAATATTAAAATTAAAGTATTATGTTCAATGAAGAGGTTCTATCTAATGTCACTGTATTACAGTGGTGCGTCGCACAAAAAGATATACCAGTTCTTAAGTACAATACCTTCATCAGCATCTTTTCGACGAGTTTTCTATTTTTTTTGGACTTGTGCACTCCAAACTAAGAAATACGCTGGGTACTGAAAAGACTCGAAATTGATATTCTTATTTAAATATTACTTCGTTTAAATAAAACCAATCAAAGCAAGAACGAATTTTTATTTTTGTCATATATGTATTTAAATGCTCATTTGTTTGTTTCTGTTTTATGAAAATGAACGCCATTAAATATCATTTAACTTTTAGATATTATACATAGTATATGCAAGCATATTTTTATTATTAATGCTTTTGTGGCAAATGAATACATTTTTCACATAATTTAATTTTTTGTCATCTTTAATTAATCAATGATTTTTATTTTAGAAAAAGCACTAAATCACGTACTCGAATATTGTGGCACTGGAACACTGAAACACTTCACTATACCCTCTACCACAAACACTTCACTGACACTAAACGTACGTTTCGATAGCCAAACTGAAGAGTTCTGTATTGCTGCTGAAGATGATAGCTTAGCTATCGAAACATACGTTCAGTGTCAGTGAAGTGTTTGTGGTAGAGGCTATAGTGTTTCAGTTAGAAAAAGCAGTTGATTAAAATCAGGCCAATGCCAATTACATGAATTGAAGAGAGGCATCTATAAACGTAATAATATACATCAAATATAAGAAAACAAACCTGTATCGTTAGTGGGGGAAATTAAACACCCTCTATAGTTTTATATTATGCTCAATTTATTTCCGAATATTTTTTATTTGAAAACTTTATCACTAAATCGCTCAGGAAAGGAATTAACCTCCCCCACGCACTAGGTAGACTAATTCATTGAATATATTTCTCGCACGCTTAACTTGTCATTTATATAAAATTATGTCAGGGTATCCATATATTTTACAGAGAATATCACTCTATTATCTGGAATAACTGGTATTGGTAATTTGGTAACGTGTAGGTTTTATAGCCTGAGCTTCCGTTATATCGTTTGACTGTGCGTACTATTTGACATTTACATTCTTATCACCCGAAAACACTTTAGAGACAGGTTTAGCAGCCTAAATAATCCGCAGATTGATTGCAGCATCCGCTATTTTTCTATGAAGTCTCCAATTCCAAGAAAAGTTCCGGCAGATCTAAATAGAAATTATTTAAAGCTAGGGATTTTGCTAACAATTATCGTCCAATTTTTGAAGGAGCAAAATTGAAAAAATATATGCTCCTACCTTACTCGCCTAATAATAGCATAGAACTTGATTACGCAATTAAATCAGAGAGGGTGAGGATATTACTTAAAACACTGTTATCGCTAGAGTGGGCAAATTCGGGTGCGCACCATCGGCATAGCTAACGAATGGACTCTCGCATGCGAGTTCTTCAAATTTTTGCAATATAGTGCGATCATGAAAGCTCACATTAAACTACAGGATTATTTTTAGATATGAAAGGAGTTCGACAAATACCTGGCCTTGACAAGAAAAAACATTTTTATTTGTAAAATTAATTGTATTCCTCAACATGGTCTTCTTTGCGATCGATATACTTTGTCCGACATTTTTCAATCTCTTGTAATCCATCTAAAAAATTCGATTTTTCCAACCTTGCAAAATAGCTTGCTTCTGCAATCACTTCATCGTTCGAACCAATTCTTTTACCCATGAGCCATTTTTTTTATATCCCTAAATGGGAAATACTCATTGAAAAATATGAGGAATATGATATCATTAGACGTTTTGCCTATTTCAAGGTAATCAACGTGGATTATGCCGCTTACACTGTGGCCATGATCTTGTTGGTCGATAAAGTGGCTTTGAATTTTTGGCATCGGTTGGCCACGAAAAACCCACGGTTTGGATTGTTCTTTGGTCTCCAGTGTGCTGTGATGAATCCATGGTTCATCGAGCTATGAATCTACGCCAAAACTCATTCGGATTGGACTTTAATATCGCCAAACATGCCTTCGAAGTTGACACACGTGTGTGTTTATGGTCAATTGTGAGCAATCGCGGCACCCATCTTAAGGTTGTAAAAATGTGTTGCACCCAGTCAATTCAGATGTCCACAACCTCACCTATTACGCACTTTCAATCTCCGATCATTCATTACCATATCGTGAATTTTTTCAATCATTTCTGATGTGGCGATCTCATATGGACGGCTTTGACGAAATTCAGTAGTCCAATATTTTATGGTCGATAATAAAAGTGCAGCCTCTATAGACTTCACTGAGTTCCACTTTTATCTCATTATTCGTTTTCTTTTTGAAAAGCAAATATTTTAATTTCCATGCTCGATTTTTTTCCGTTGTTGTTAAATCACAAAAGTTGCTCACTTTCAATGCCAACTGACGTATCTCCCTAAACACTTCACAGAACTCTTGTCAAAGGTTACTTTTGCAATTTATCTTATGTCGAGACTAGGTAATTATCGAAATCCCCTCGTATTACCAAACATTAAAGTATCTATAGAAATTCATAATTAACTTTTGTTAATAGAATAGCGTGTGTTACATATTTGTGAGATTATATTCGCCTTCTTTTAAGGTCATGTTTACATAAAATATTACATTTACCCTAAAGATTTCACCGTAACTGTGATGAATAACACCGTGATTTGTTCTTAAGGCATTTACATCAACTCCTAGAAGCAACCATTCGACTATAGCTGTGGTCTGAGGTTTCTTTGAAAAGTTCTAGACACAGACTGATTTTTATATTACCGATGTCATTGTTTCTTTTAATTACGCATGTCGATGTTTTACGAATTACGAAGTACGCATATGCGCATGTACAGACACGTAAATGGAAAGTACATAGGTGAACAAATTAATTCGTTTATCGGTATTTAATCAAAGAAAGATAGGTTGGGTTTATAATTTTTGGATCGTTATACGAAGGAGTATCCAAAAGATCCGGAAATGTAGCGGTAAATAAATTTGAGGAATGTCATCCGCTACCCTGAAAGTAGTTCTCTTTCGCGTGCAAATACTGATCCTACCGCCTTTTCATGAAGGGAATCTGTTCTGGCAGTCTTATTTTGAAAACTCTGTTTTTCTTTTACTTCACCGATGTTATTAAATTTAATTAATAAAATAAAATTTCAAGACAACGGTTACTTAAACTTACTGCGTAACCACGTTGTACCAGACATTTTGAATCTTTTTCCTAATAGTAATCAACTAGATATGCCAAACCGTGACCTATATGGTTTCAACAAGTTGGGACTCCACGTTATGCAATTGATGTTCAACAGTACTTCGATCTTTCCGAGTTTAAACCTATTTTTTGAAATATACGGATAAACTAAGCTAAAACGAACAGACTTGTGTTGGCTATAAAAGGTATTAATTTATTTGAAAAAATACATTAACATCTTTTATAGCCAAATATATATAGAAAATAATTGTAGTTTTAATAAACCACAATTATTTTCTGCAAGTCTTCTGAAACCTCTAAAATTGAACAAAAATGTTGAAATCCACCTGAAAATGTATAGGATTTTATCAGCATACCTCTTGCGTGTTGATATATGAGAGAGATCAAGTCAAACCGAATATTTTCAAGACATTTTTATCACGTTAAACATAAAATATGGAAACGACGGGTAATTCTGATGCCGTCCTTTATTTGTAAACACTACCTACTTCCTTTTAGTATCATACTCCGTGGAGCTTTAAAGGAGATCCGTAGTATATTTTAGTAATTCCGCAACGGATAACGCTTCAATGAAAAACATGTTTGTATGTAGCCAAAGAATAAGAATTTCATTAACTAATTTCTCGATGTGGTTGTAGATTAGAATGTGTAGAAGTATATATTCAAAGAAAGTTGTTTATGGCATTTTCGGAATGCGCTTGTGAGGAAATTCCAATCTGTGCTATCGTATTTCCCCCATTCGTACCGATGCAGTGACACATCTTCAGAAGAATAATGGGACTTTCTGATAATGACGGTTTTAAGTCGGACAAAAATATGGTCCTAAAGAAATTTTTCTGAAATAAACTCGATTCCTTCAATCAAATACAAAAGTTCGCCGTTACCAAAAGTAATAGAAAACAATACTCTGAAATTTTTGAATTAATTCCACATAAGGAGAAAATGGAAGAAAAAGAAGCAAAAAAACTGGCAAAGCAAACAAAAAATAAACAACTTTTTCTGAGAGAAAATGCAAAAAAGAATATATTTACACATTTAAAAACTGGAAAACTCATGAGCATGCCCTGTGGCAAATTTGGACGTGGTAATGAATTGTAGTTTTGCTACGGCACATCGTTCATTCCAGTCCAGAAGGATATACTTGCGACAACTGCCGTTAAAAAAAGTCATATCTCATTTAATTAATTCAATAATTTAATTTAATTTTTTTTATATGTATACCCTTTTTATAATATATGTATTTTCTGATATTTTTTATCATTGTCTGTACGTATGGCATCAATTATTGACCCTACTAAACTACTTTTTTCTGTTTTTTTTTACATCATGGGCGTATTTAAATAAAACCGTAGTGACCCTTTATCATTTTAACGTAGCTTATTCTTATGGAGTGTTCCCATTCCCCTTTTATCCTACTCCAATCTACGTTGAACTACCAGGACACTATCTATCCCAAATTCATTAGTTAATCAAACACACCTTTCATACAACAAAGGGGCGCCAGCTAACGAACCATCACACTTTTTACAGAAATAAACGTTTTTTCTCAACATTTCCTTTTCAATTGTATATTTTCTTGTTGTAAAACGGTTTAGAATTTTTTTTCTACGCCATGCTACGACGCCCGATTACATTTTCATGATTAATGATATTTTATATTTTTGATTTTATTTTATTTTTGACTTAATCCAAAATACAAATTCATATGGCGAAATTACGTTTTTTTAATAACTTTTCGAAAAAAAAAAACAATAATTAATATTCGATATTACTTGCATACCACGGTTTTTTAGAACTATTGAAATTTATACCAGCAAGCATACGTATCTGAGCTTCATAAGTGAAATTTGTCAGCATTAAGCTTCACTGTTAACAGATACTCTTTCATGACGATTACCAAAATATAAAGAATCCGTAACCTTTGTATATAATACCTTTCTAAACTCAAAGACACGCACAAAGAGATTGAGACGAAAAACATTTGCTCGGAAAGGCCGAAACGATTTTAAGATTTCCGTGATGTTTCCGAAGGTTCCGCACTTGTTTATGTAAACGGTATCCCTTTTCGTGCGGTTTCCCTCCAGACGAAAATACTTCGACCGTCACCACCGCAGTCTTCAAAGCAATTGTACACGCAAGATACATGTATATACATATACAACAAAGTTATTTCGTGTCTCTCGTTTCGTTCGCTCAAGATCTTTTACGAAGGACAAACAACAACAATCGAAGACAATAAAAAGAAAAGCGTAACGACAAACAGAACCATGCAGTACGAAGAAACAAAAACGAAGATGAAAAAAACGACCGAATTGTCTGGCGATTGCAAAACAAGGCGGAACGTAGACACAATTGTCGGGAAGAAATATTGTTGAAGGTGCAAAATTATTCAATGGTAATTATTAAAATCAGAAAGGCGCTACTGTTCATGTTTTATTCGATACAGTCCGTATGGTAATTGTAAGTATGTGATTATAATTCAGGAGCCCATAATCACAGCGTAGCAAGTATGCATGTAGATGTAACTGGTATTTCAAAGGGATTATTTGTGTGTATATTTTGCCTTTTCCAGTGCAACCCCCACATCGGGGGTATAGTGGTAGGGGTGGCAAAAAATTTCGTCCGGGTTAGTTTGATAGACCTATGGAATTTTATTTTTTTTATTGGTAATAATTGCAAAAATCTGAATATCGTCGAAATTTCAGAGGTAGCTTTCATCCCTGAAACGTGAGGTCCCGCAGAAGCGACGTTTTATAACACTCGATGGGTTCTAAAAATTTGTCAAGAAGAATATAGCGAATTACAAATTAGATTCTGTCGTACATTACTATCATACCAAATTCCAGAATTACGTTAGAGTAAGCCTACAGAAACGAGTACACTTTCCGTGCACTTCACGAAATTAGCAGAGACTAGAAAGACTCGTGTTTTATCGATTCTCGGATAAACCAGTAGGCAACACGAACCCATTCTCATGAGACGAATAAACACGAATTTGTCTAGTCTCTGCTAATTTCGTGAAGCGCAACTCGTTTCTGCAGGTTTAGATTAGAGTATCATTCCACTATGGTATAAAGACCATATTTTTGACTGAAATTCGAATTTGTTATTGTTAAGTTTTATAAATCTATGACACTTATGTGACTTGAGTACAGTACAGACTTAATCCAAATCCAACACTATTAAAGCTAATCCGCCAGAATTATTGTCTTTTATTAATGCTAAGCAAGAAACTACGAAAATACCGGGCAAATTATCCTTCAACAATACTCAGTGAGATAATCCCTGGTATATTGTTGAAGCATTCGCTATCATCTCATTTATCTATCATCGTTCTCGATTGAGCCTGTTTCAGAAAATAGCCTTGTCCGTATTATGTCTACAACAGCCAACAAGAATACACCGGGTGATGATATGATTCCCAAAATTTTTTTTTCGAGATAGTAGGATATGTCCCTTATCTATTATTTGCAATATTGCTGTAGAAACGGCAACAATCTCTGATCTGGAAGCGTTTTCAAAAATGTAACAGCTCGGATGTGGCCAACTATTGACTGATAGATACGCTACCTAATTTTGCAAAAGTGTTTGAATAAGCGTTGTACTCAAAGATATATTGTAATGTTCAATCCTATATATTCCCGTAGCAGCATGGTTTTCTACCTGGATGCTCCACTGTAACAAATCTAACTATTTTCACACAGTATGTGCAACGTTAGATAATAGAGGAGAAATAGATGTTGTCTACACCAATTTTTTCCATGAACCATGAATTAGTTACACTCCTGTGAATTGACGTCGTCACTGGTTACTCCGCTTAAATCGTATTTGTGTAATAGAGAAAGTTATGTCTTCTGCAATGGATAGAGATCTAATGAATATGTCTGTGTATCAGGAGTTCTATAAAGCTCTAATATTTTGCCTTTTTTCCATTTATTGCAATGTATTAAAAAAAAATGTTTCCGGTGGAAATTGAATTTGGCAAAATGTGGTGTTCAACAGTTATTTACGCTAAAATGTATTTGCATTTCGGATTTTTTGAAAGCAATACATGCATACATTGAATAAGATTGAAAAATATCTCGAAGCCTGTTAGAAATCGTATTACATTGATTTAGTTTTAAATCGAGAAAACAAAACCGTACTAATAATCAGAGCGTTCCGTTTAAAATAACAAAATACGTGTTTAACTCGCTACTTATTGTTCATCCTGTATGTACACAAATATTTCTAGAAGATACTCCTTTATATTTTAACGAAAATTTTAACCTCCTACTATTTAAAGAGCTGGTGCAATTTTACAATTCCAGAAGGTTGGAACACCTTGTATGTATTCATGAGTATCATATGTAATGACAAATTTATGAATATAATTATTTAACCGCATATTGTAAAGAACCTTCTATGATTCATTGTAATTTTTGTGGATCATAGCTCTTGTCTAATCTACCATCGACCTCTTCGAGAATTTAAATATTCTAGTAACGCTTAGATTGCAGACCAGAACTGTTGAACATTTCTTCTATTCTTATAAAGGTTACTAACATATACTTCGAACCAACATATCGCTGTTAGGAGAAAGAATGTTTGAAGATCATTATACACATGAAAATCAACAACGCAAAACAAACCGTAAAAATTTTGTCTAACATAGAAGGAAGTCAATAAAATATATTTTCATCTGAAAAATAGAAAACCGTTAAGTATTTTAAACACATAA
>LR736877.1:3183635-3268065 GCA_902654985.2 Oryctes borbonicus
TTAAGTTGCAAATGAATAACGTTAAATATGATCTATTTATAGTAATATTTATAAAATAAATAACCAACCCTTCCAGTAGAAGATTTTTTCGCAATCTTTGTTAATATTGGAGCTCTATCTTGAATGTTTAGTCTACCTTAGGGAATGAGTCGCTAACAAAATATATACATTGGATGTTACCTCAAAGACAAGGCGTATTAAATTAACTATGTTATGTAAGGCTCTTATTGGACAATAAATAAAAATATATATTAGAAAATCTGCAATGTAAGCATATTACAACAAAGTTCTAAATCTCGCAGTATCACTGTATGTGTTCTATTCATATCGTATGTTTCTTATAAATTCCTCCAGTGCATATAAACCACAAACAATAGAAGTTATCTAATCTAATGGAATACGTCGCATTAATATTTATTAAACGACTAGGCAAGCATTCATATAAAACTTTGATACAATTATTTAGGTAAGTTTAGTATGTACACATAAACTATTAACATCATAGAGATAAAGATATGATTCGACCAGTAAAAGAGTGCAACATTTCAGTATGTATCCGAACATATTTGTTTCATAAACCATCAACGATGTTACCGAACCTAAGATTATTCTTAAAATACAGCGTGTTCAAATGTTATGAAACAATGCATTTACAGCCACTACGACACGTTATATGCAGAATTATTCTACAGCAAGGTTGCCAAATGAGATCCTAGAGAGTTTTATGTTATGCAAGAGGAAAATATTCTTTTAGCAGTTTGAAACTCTTGTAATCCTTACATCGAAACTAGATAAAAAAAAATTAAATCTTTTTAGTTGGAGTAAAGATATTTATAAATGAGTAGGTACTTTGCAAAGCGCAGTTCTTGACAAATAATCCGAATTTCAGCAAAGGATATATGTAGTTATAATGGTAATAAAGCTAATGCTTTATTCAATTCAAAGATATCCGCACTATTTTTCGAATAAATGGAGGCAAAAGATCAGCGTTCGTATCAACAGGCTACTTTCATTTCAAAGTATCCGTTTCAAAGGGCATTTATTTTACAAAGTTCAAGTTTTCATCATTAACACGTTATTTGTGTGAGAATTTATAGTGTACTTTTGTTTAATCATGAACGAGAGTATCGAACGATGGATTTAAAAATGCCGCCCCTTAAGATACTATTTCCTAATAATGATTATTTTATAGGACCATTTGAAAAGCTGAATTCTATTTAAAAAAATGGAGTCAACAGTGACATTCTTTTTTTTGCAACCCAAAAAAAAACTCTAAAATCTCGCCAAATAAATTCTATACGAGACATTTCTTCATATAACGTACTACAGCGATTGTAGAAGGAATAATTATTTCATACAGTTTGAACGTTTCAAACAACCCAAAAGACAAAAACAAGGTCTTCTTAATACTTCCGAAAAAAAGCTCTGCTTTATTTTGTTCTACAATACCCCATCATTAATAGCAACGTTGTGTTTCTCCATTGTTATTGTGGTTAGCCTTAAAACCTAGCTTTGTCTGTAAGCCTTATACAGTGTGTTTCAGCTATGGTATAGTATAACCCATTTTTATACAATAAACCTTTGTGTATACTATATTGATGCATAGGCAATATTGACCGCATTGCCAGACAGAAATATACTTACCTTTAAGATTTATTGATTATACAATATAACAATAATAATAATGTCGAATTTCCCTTTTTATGTTGTTACGATACTCTTCAAAATGAATGAAATTAAATATTCAGGGTTTCTCTTGTAGACTCAATTGTAGGATCTACTTTTTCTGGGAAATTGAGAGATAATTAAAAGATAAATTAAACAATTTTAAGAGTGTGTTAAAAATTGAATTTATGTTTATTTTTGGCGAAAACATTTAATTTTCAGTAATTAAAATCCGATCTTGGTGTTCTGATCTTGAAATTCTAATCTTCAAATTCTTATTTTGAAATCGTACTCAAATTCGCGGTGGCAATTTTTTTTGTTCAGTAGAAGGTCCAAATGGTACTAATAGATGTTATGCTTAATTTTAGTTAATTTCGAGAAATGTTGAAAAAATTGTCGTTGTCGAGAGGATTGCTCATTTTCCCTTCTTATTTTTCTAGTCTCCATCTATCGATTCACCCAAATAGTACCATTGATGAATTAAAGACCTTTTGAAAACCATGGGGACGATATGGACATTTTTAACAAAACTTATTTTATTGTGTAAGAGAATAAAAATTCAAACTTAGAAACTAGATGAATTTCTTAAGGCACTGCGTAACGTGGACATTACACAAAATATTATTGCCAAAATATTAATAAACGCTCAACAAAATACAAGTAATCGAACTACATTTTGTATGTTCGTGAGTTTAATTCGAATTAAATTCTACGGATTATTTTTAATGAATATCTTTAGAAAAACAAAAGCGTTATAGTATTTCGTTACAGTACTTCATGGATTTTAGTAAAAAAAATCTAGAACAGTTTCCCCATTCAGCATCTTGAATGTGTTATTGACTTTAAGTAAACCTGTGATCTTCGAAATCACGTAGTTTTAACCAATATAACGACTTATTAAAAAAAAATAGACAAAATTTTTTCTATCGCCAAAAAAATATTTTTTTTTCCTTTTCTACATTTTTTTCAATTTGAATTTTATGGAAAAACATCTTTATTTTTTGTTGTACACCACAATTAGCGAGAGTTCAAATTTAAAATATTAAGTTTCAATGATACAATTTAAGGGACGATGGTACTTTTTAAAAGGACAGACACAAAATGTGTCTGGGTCTGTAGGAATAAACAAATTCCGAAACGTAAAAGAATTTTTTTGTTTAAACAACGCAACCGGTATAACCCTCAGTATAAGGCGTGATCTAGTACAGAAGGCTACGACCAATAGTGTAAGAAGACGAATTGTACAGTGCTTGCAGCAAAATGGTGGGCACTTTAAACACTTATAGTGAATACATCTGATCTACTTTATTCTTGTATTTTTCATTATTAATAAATAAATTATATTAAAAATAATACTCCATCCACGGCCTAATGTTTTTTATTTATTTATTAGGATATCATGCAAGGAATTAAAAATAATTCAAAAACTGCGGTAAACTTTGGTGCTAAATAATAAACATTATAGGATGAAATAGCTTAAACTTAAGATACACATACATAAATTTTCAAAAAATTCGAAATAACTCAAAAACTAAAATTTAAACTTAGAGTACTTCAGCTCAAATTGTTGCGAAATAATGTCTGCATTTCAGAAACGCCAAAAAATATATAGCATTCTATTTAAATTAAGAAACTTAGAGGTAATTTCCGGTTAACGGGGAATGCCACGTGATTATTAGAACATAGAAAACTTCTAATGAACGGGTTGCGTGAATGATCGATCCTATGTAGATAATAAATAAAATTATATTTGTTGACCTATCCTAACTATTAATATTGGTTCCAAGTACGAACTCAAATTATCAATACAAAAATGATTTTTGTGTAACTAGTAAATCTACGTCCATCTACACAAATATAATCAACGCTATAAAATTAATGTAAATAAAATTAATTAGTACGTACAAACTTATCATCGCTTTTAATTAGTTTAAAATTAGTATAGTGTTTGCTAAATCATGGGAGGTATTATGCAACCTTGCTTCAAATTAGACAATATGTTACATTTGGCAAAAAAAGGCGAATAAAGTTGTCTAGATATTAAAAAGACGATAAGAAATATAGAATTGAACGTAAATAATCTAACGTGGACGGAGAACGGTTTCGAATAAAATAGATCCAAGCCATTGTAACAAAACATAGTTAAATACATTAATCATAAGCGTAGTCTGCCATTGTTTAATGTATTTATACATACATAGTATGTATATACATATATGTATGCAGTACTATCAGTGTTATTCTAAAATGGAAAAATATATATAACTTGGCACTATTTTAATCTGCGTAAGTGACCTGAATTGTATTGTAACTAGATGAAGAAACAAGTGCATTTATTCGTGTTTACATATTCTCATTTTTAATCACATCTAACCTACAATTGTTTCATACGCAATTCTGCGATTTGAAAAATTCCATTTGGATATCAAATATTTGCTTCTATTCTAGGTTTCATATTTACTCTAAACATGATTCTCTATTAGTCACACAAGTATGATACTTTATGAATTTCTATTATTCGTCTATTATTTGTTATCATAGTTATAAAACGTAAAAGATAAAAGATAATGAAAACGCATTGGGTGTGGTATTACAGTTGCTGGTTATCAAATTAGGACCACTTCAAAAATCTTATCCAAGGAATGTTATTGTTGATAAAAAAATAAAAGGCGTCCCACCATGAACTTGGGGATTTCAATTTTATGTTACTTGTAAACACTATTACTTTGAAGGTTTATATTTGACATACGTCATCTAGAAAGCTGTACGTGGCATGGTGCAGCGTTTCATCGTCGAAGAATGCATAAAAGTTGTCCAAACATATGCGTTCTGTTACGAACACTATTCATTGGCTTCGCGTTGTTTTTGTTCGAAATCATGCTTAGCGATACAGCAATTACAGACTCCTAATTGCTGTATCGCTAGGCATGATTTGACACGATTTGGGAGATATCAAGAAACCATTATGAAAACATAATATTCATTCAGCTGACCGAAAGTCCAAAGACCTCAATTCATCAAAATGGTCCCTGCAACGAATTATGATAAAAACCTTCGTCTATATGCGTACAAGATTTAATTGACACAAGAACTGAAGCCAACTGCCGTGTATTTCAGAGTAGCTGCAGTTGATAACGAATTTTTTTATTATTTTTTTCAGATATTCTGTATCACACACAATTTGAGTTCTGATGTTAATAAATTGATAAGTTTCTAAAAACTAAGAATTTTATTCACAATTTAAAGCCAATATGTTTGAAGATAAATAAAATATTTAGTGCCTTCCAAAACGGAGATAAATAGCTTTCTACGGTTTTATATCTTCAATTTAATTTTATTTTGTGATAACAGGATTTTTAGTCGCGCTTCTGCTGCCGGTAAGAAAAGGAAGTGTTCCCCTTAAACTCTTACAAGAATTGTCGAATTAATTAAAGAACAGAAGACAATGGTTTGAGATGATGGGGTATGTGAAGTTGGTCCACATACTTCCGACTTTGTAAATTTAACGTTCACGCTTTATACCCGTTCTATGTCAAACAACAAAAAAATGTTGCGAAATTTAGCTAGAACACAGAAGTATTATCAAGTTCTTAACGAAGGAGGAAGTGGAACCAAGAATATTTATGACACAATGACCAATATCCATGGAAAAGATCCGCATTTATAAAATTTTAATGTAAACAATTTCGATTGGGCAAGAGATCAATTCAAGATGACCCAAGACCAAATTTACAAAGACCTTTTTTCAAAAACTATAACAGGTAGCAAGACATCGCTGGGACCCCCGACAAAATAAGAATCCACGCAATGGGTTCATAAAGGATCTCCGCCAAGGAATCAGGAAAACTGAGGGATATGATGTTTTGGGATGGTAGAAGGGAAACAATTACAGAACTCAAAACAGACCTCAATATTGTGAGCGAAAGATTATGCTGCTTCATGACAACGCAAGAGTCCACAAAGCTCACAAGCTCTAAAGGTAATCAACGACTGCGGTTTTATAGAGATGAGACATTCACCTTACAGTCCGGACTTGGCACCGAGTGATTACCTCTCCCCTAAATTAAAAAAAAATACTTGAGGCGTCGTTTTTCTTCGGATAAATGCTCGAAAGCGGTGGTGGAAGATTTTTCCGAAGATAGAGATTTATTTAAAAAACATTGGAATAAGTGTGTGACCGCTAGCGAAACATATTTTTTATTTACGAATGCACATCTTCCCGATACATTTTCCAGAAATACACGTGCTCAGATTTATAGGAACAGAGTTCTCGGTATTGGTCTCCGATAAGTTGAAATCACGGGACTGTTTTCGGGAAGAATTGGGGTTATGTTATATATGTTGTTACGATTAAAATGGACGTTAAATCCGATAGAAAACGCATCGTCTTGTCTGCTCAATTATTTCTATTGATTTTTAATTAGTTACGGGGGTGTGGGCGATATCGTTCTTTCAAATTCACCGAGTTTAAAAAGAATATCTGTGGATTGTTTAGTTACGTTCATATAAATGAGACTGAGCTAACCGCTAAATTTAAATATTTTTATTTTCTGTATATTGAACGGTTTGTGATATATCTTAAGTTCTCCCGCAAACTTAAATTTATCCCCCGAAATCACGTGGTTAGCGTTATCCGACTCCTATCGAGATACTTGCGATAGCTACTTCTTATTTTAGTAGCAAATTGTGAAAATCTGGAATAGGTCAAATAAACTTATGTGCACCGTTGGGCCGATACCCCTACATAAAATAAAATAAAATAAAACAATACAGCTGCAACAATCATCAGATTTATTCAGCACTTATGCAACGCAAAATAATTTTGAATTGTGCGCATGGAAATTCAATATTACGTTCACGTACTTTAAAAACTGTCGCACTTTTTCCGCCCTTTATGTAAGTAACAAGTAACAAAGTAACAAGATCTATTTTAAAATAGAAAATAAGGACTCTGAAAGTGACGCATTTTACAATGAATCCGTTTCCAAACAATTGGATGGTGAATCCGGATAATTTTGTATGAGAATACCTCTTTATTTTCCACCTTGCCAGCTCTACAAGTATAAATTGCTCATTGAAAAGTTGAACATGTGACATCCGGGGCTTCAAAGTTAACCAATACTTAATATACTACTTATTTTTCCTTTTACAACCAGAACCATAAAAAATACAAATGAACTTGACACTGCAATAGTTCAATGCATAAGTGAGTATTTACTTACTAAATAATCCTATTGTAATCACATTATTCGGCGTATATCATCCAGAATAACAATTTTTCTATCACAGAAATTCTAAATTTGCAGGCGCTATTTGTCACTATTAAACAGATAAACATTTTAATATTCAAACTTCCTTCCGAAAAAATCCCCAAATCATGGGAAAAGGTGCGGAATATTTGTTCTATTTACTATTACTTGAATAAATCAAGCTATTAGCATGAAATTAAAAACATGCAATAAATGCATTATAGACTCCTTATCAAATATATCGATTCCTTCATTTAATTTTTTCGTTGCATACACGTTCTGCAATATATTTGGACGTGTGTCACATCCTGTTGATTAGATATGTCTTTGAGTCAGAGTTTCCTCAACGTTATTTGAGTGGTGTACTCCTATTTACAGAACATGGTTTTTGCATGTTATCAATAATCTTGCAGTTGCATACATAGTTTAATCACCTCGTTTTAAACAAATTTTCAAGGCAAATACATCCATAAGTTACCAAGTCATTTTTCACAGCGCAATAAAAGTTTTGTAAAGTTGTGAAATAATTCCTATTGTATAGTCAGTAGATTAAATTTCTAATCAATATTTGACCGTAGACGTGGTATGTACCCAAGCATTAAGAAATAAAGTACTTTGATGATTGCTGGCTTAGCAAAGTATGCCTCACGTAACAAACAGTTGGATAAAAAAAATTCCATAGTTTAAACTAGAAGGCAGTTTCAAGTCAGTACGGACCAAACAATTGTCAATAGATTAATCAGTAAGTGCTGTTTATAGAGTCAGGGCGCCTAACTTTCGATGCGCGTCATGTATCTGTATCTGTATGCGTGTGGAAAACAATAAACGCCTGACTGATCCCAAATTAAATCGAGAAAAGTTTAAACTTAAGAAGCTGGTGGCAGTGATTTTTAAATGATTTCATCGTTTGGCGAAAGTCCATGAAAGTAAAGAACTGAGTAAAATAACGATGTGAGGAGATTCTTCCTTTAATATATTGCTGCAATATCGCATGAGAGCTCGTGAAAGATGTTAATGTTGACTATTGAAATTATATTATAAAAGGCAAGAAATGTTAGTTCTGGCATCTAGTATATATCTCCGAATATACACGATTGCCTTCATGACGTCATAATATTTATTTACACTTGATCTGATCTACCTCACGTTTACATCAATATGAATCATTTGTATCTGTTTTAAAGACATGATTCTACTTTGATTTTAATATTATTCTATTATTGTTTTGTTAGGATGAGATACGAAATAAACCTATGTGGAAAATATCCATGGAAGAATATGTCGTAGAGCAAATTGATAATTTATCAAATATATATATATATATATTTTTTTTTTATTATTATTAAACATATTTATATTAAGGATAATGGGTCTATGAGACAGCTACATTAATAAAACTTGGATACGTAAGTAAGTAAGCAAGATACGTCATAAATGTTTACAAACCGTCAATCTTCATAATAATTTTTTTTTAAGTACAATTGAGCAATTGGCTTAAACAAGATTTTGATTTAATCATAATTTTCATGTATTAAATTATATTTTATATTACGTAATTTGGAAAAATCCTTCAGCACCCCAAGATAAGTATCAGAAAAAGAAAACTACTTTTCCTGGCGGCGATTTTTTTAACAAATTTAAACTTTAGGTCAATACAATTGAAATGCCGTTCTCTATTTCATATATGCCGAAAAAAAAATATTTTAGACGTTGATTTTCGTAATTGCCAACGAAACGAAGAGGGTATCCGGAAATACTTTGTAGCACCTTGTATAGAATTTTTGTTTACTCAATATCTTGATGAAGAAATCGACAACGCAAAGTTGGAACGTCATGTTAACAGAATCATTGTAACCATTCATGAAACAGGAAGTATCTGACAGAGGAAGTGATTGAAAATATTCACAGCCATTACATCAATTGGCTCAACAAAAAGGAAGGAATTATTGTATGAACGTATGGTACGCTGTAATGCATATTAATCATTTTATTGTAGCTTTATCAGATAGCACAGATCGTAGAGAAGTGAAACATGAGTTACGCAATGACTAAGAGTTATTATCACTAGGTTTGGAAGGAAGACTTGAATATTATCGTTGGTTCACTCAGAACTTGAGATAAGGCCTTAAATATTTTTTTCCGATGAAACGTCAGGCTGTATAAATTCCCAGGGCAATAGGAGTTGGTTTCATGAATTTCATGAGACACAATTGCATTCAGTAAAGGCTGGTGTTTGGGATGTAATGTCATAATCTAGAATAATTGATCCAATTTTCTTTGATGAAACGGTAACAGATGTTTATTGTAAGACAACGTTAGAACAATTTACTGGGCAGTTAGATGTTGAAGAACGTCAGTATGGGTATTTTATGGCGACAGAATAATTAGTGCAGGAGACTGGCCAAAATCACCAGATCGGATTGTACTTCATTTCGACATTTAAGGATAGAATAACTAAGAAATGAGATTATTGCTGCAATGCAAGCATCTAAGAAAGTACTTTTCTTCCTGATGTTTTATTTCACCAAAATTCAATTTGTTTAAGCCAATCAGGAATTATTTGAGGATACTTTGTCAAAATATCCACAAAAAAAAAAAAGAAAATCCTCCAAATTTCTAAAGTAGTCTTCATATCTCCTCTTTGATGGTTGAAATATAAAACACAAAGATTCCCCTTTCAAAAACAATAAACATGGTAATTCCGCGTAGTTTCAAAAATCATCTAAGATCATGGATTCTCGAGATATTAGCGTTTCTCAAGAGCCATACCTATTTTTAGGTCTAGATTTGATAGTTAAGTAAATAGAATGTACTAGGGCTACTTCAAACACATTGTAATTTGATTTTTTACACGATTTTCATGTTCTTTTCATACATTCTGATTTTATCTGTTACATTCTAATAAAAGTATACATGTATTTTGCTGATAAATGTCATCAAGTAATTACAGGAACAATAGATCTGAATTTAAGTTTTAAATATTTTTTAATTTCATTTACTACTCTACAATAAAGATAAAAGAAAGTGAAACTATGTAACAGATTCATTCCATAATTAGCTAGTAAAAAATCCCATGTACTATACAGCGTGGGTGGAAGATAATTTATTTTGTATTTCATTAATTTTTTTTACATATTTTTACCAAAAAGGGCGTGTAACTCATTGATGAAATTAGGTAGAATTAAGAAGCGTACTCTTAAAATTAATAGAAATAGTATCGACTTACCTTCAGTAATTCCCTAAAATATGGGCTACAAGCCGATAAAACTACACGGTGTGCTTTCAAACTCTTCCCATCACAAGCTAGTGTCACGTCGACAAAATCTTCATCATCCCGGAGATTCTCGAATGCTGAAGTAATACTGCTTTGGTAATTGTTCCAGCGCAAACAGAAATGTTGTGTATCTACCATCGTAAATAGTATTCACCTGAAATGTGAAAAAAAAAATAGGGATTACTTTCGAGATTTAAAACAAATTCGTTCTCTAAATTATTTTTGGTGAAATATTCAAATAATAATTGAGAAAAAAGAAACCATTGAAGACCATTTAAAGGGACCAGCGGTTTGGAGTAAATTCAACTTGATTTATTGAGATGACCAAGAAGTGACAACTCTCGTGAGTGTGATATTTATACTAAATCATAATTCCTAGACGTATCTATTACGTGATATTCGTTGTTTGCTTGCATTTGCAAATTTTATTTGAAGGAACAATATCTAACGTAAAAAAAGTGAGGTTAGGTCATTCACATCGCCAGATCGAATTGTGATCAAAACAACATAGAATCTATTCCTAGTAATAATTATTAAAAACGACTTACATAAATAATAATAGAGCACATTATGCGTGATAAAGTCAGCCTGTGTGTTATAGAGAAGAGAGATTAATTGTTTATTACGCTTATGTAGATAAAAGGATCTATTTTTAATATGTAAATAAACCAAATAATCAACACTCTAGCTACTCGATGGTGCTGGCAGGAACCGTGATCCTGATAGAGCACCGGAGTAGAGCAACCGTTAAAACTATCACGGAAGCCCGATAGAGGGAAATGCTGGTGCGCTGCAGGATGCTGCAACGGGAGGTTCTCGCCCCGGCTAGATCATTAAAAATAAACCCTACAAAAAGGAACGTTTAGAAGTGGGGGATAGGGGAAAATACGGGAATATGGCTGATGTTCAACATTACAAAAAAAAATACGCAAACGAAAGCGAAAGTACGCGTGGAAAATGAAATGGAAATTGCACAAGGAACGTAGTAAATAACAAAAAAATTAAGCCTGCGTTTTTTTTTTTTTTTGTAACGCAATTAATAGATTTTTAACGTAAAATTGTGAAATTATCTCCTATAGAATTTGACTGATAAAAATGCACTGATTATAGATTATCAAATAATTCTATTTAAATGAAGTGGCTGCATGATTTTCGCTGAGATAAAAAAAGTTGTATCTATTAAATGCATTTGGGAAAATTTATCACATCATTAAGAGTATTCTTTTGACTTCTATTTTAAATTATTGTTGTATTTTTATATTGTAATATAAAAATGCATTACATTAATAAGTCCGACAAATTTATGTTTTGTCGCCTTTAAATTTTTAATTTAATTATTTAAACGAATTAATAGATATTTTCTTGAAATAATTATAGAATCAAAATCCATTTTTCTTATTTGCAAATTAATAGTTTTAAATTTATAAAAGCATACTTTGCGATACTACAATACAAAGATAAAGCAAAATAATATATGATTTTTGTACACATTTTTATGACGACATACAGGAAAGTAATGCATTAATTAATCCCATAAATTTATTATTTTTTTCCATCTTCAATCTCTAATTTAATTAGTTAAACATTATTATTAGTAGATCCTTTTAAAATAATTATAGAATTAAGTCTATTTTTATTTGCAAATTAATAGTTTCATATTTATGAAAATTTTCTATATGATATTATGTAGAATGTAGAGATAAAGCAAAGTGATATGTGATTTTTGTACACATTTTTGGTTTGATGATATATAGGAAAATAATCAATTAATTAATCTAATAAGTTTAATATTTTCATCGTCTTCATAATTTAGTTATTTAAACGTTATTAATATTATAGCAGATATTCTCATAGAACCAAAATCTATTTTTCATTAATTAATTAATTTAATAAATTTATTACTTTTCTTTTTCTTCAATTCAAAATCCATTTTTATTTGCAATTTATTAGTTTTAAATTTATAGAAGATTTTTTTGCGTTATTTCAGTAAAAATAAAGCAAAATATTTGATTTTCATAAGGAGTTTTGCAAATTTTAGGAGATATATCTACAACCAGTAGCAAAGTAATTATTGATGCAATAAATTTATTTTTGCTTTTTATCTTTGATTTCTATTATTTTTTTGTGATTTAATTGATTCTTTTAAAACAATTATAGAAGAAATATCAATTTGTGTTCTCAATATAATAGTTTTAAATTTACAAAAGTTTTTCTATCCAATAGTACAATATAAAGATTGAAAAAAACGGTGTGATTTTACTATATTTTTGTAGTGCTTCTGCAAACTTTAATAAACCTACAACCTATAGTAATTTAATTCATACAATAAATTAATTTTTTCATCTTCAATTTCCCACTTTAAAAATTAAACAATTAAAAATTAAAAAAACATAAATTAAAATATTCATATCATGTATTTTCAAGTAAAATTGAAGTTAAAGAAAGTCTTAAATAAAACAACATGCAAACGCCATGCCGAATAAGAGACAAAAAACTATTTTTTAAATAAGGTTTTTAGTTTTTGTTTAATGTTGAAATTAAGCTAAGCTAATTCAATTTTTATTTCAGGATTTTTCCCTCAGCTAATATTATTTCTTAGTAATAACTAATCTTTTTTAAGGTATTTTCAGATACTTATATTGGATATCAGACAATTTTAAATTATGTAATTTTTTATTTTGCAGTTTTTGTAGCATGAAATAAAATGTATTTATTAATGAAGTTAATGATGATCTTGGATCATTTTACACCTTTGCATTTGTAAGAGATTATCTAGCATTCTTTATGCATTTTTTTGCTATTATTAAACAATGCAAATTTGTTCTGAATTATTGTTTTTTCTTTACCTGAGAATCTGTGATGCTCTCATTTAAAAAAGCAACAGCAATAATTGGTCGTGAAGCGCTTTTCCTGTCCTATTAAGATAATCCATCATGTCCTCTGAATAACCGAATTATGAACGGTGCGTTATGTTGTTTTCCCGACGCATCGGTGGCCGAGTTGCATGTCTCAGTGCATTTCCGTCGTTGCGACGACGCCACCGGGCGATGCAGCGGATTGCATCGGCGGAATACCCCAAGAGGTTGAGAAGAAATATTGCAGAAGAGAGATGTGTCAAAAGCAGCAGCGCCGAGATGCACAAATGACACGCGTCGTCGTCGTATGATGGTCCTCTTCGTCCTTTTCGGTGTGTGTGTGCGAGTATAGGCAAGTAGCAGCAGCAGTAGTAGTCGTCGATGTATCAAGAGAACACACAACTTGACCGCCAAATACGAATCAGTTCGGAATCGGGAGAGAACCGAGCCGGTTTGTACAAAAAAAAAGTCGCGCACACTTCAACAAGGTAAATAAAAAAGAAACCCAAAAATCAAACTAAAAATCCAAGCGAATTTGCAGAACGATATGCGAATAATATTTATGGTATTATTTTCGAAAATGTCGCTCGCTAAAAAACGTTTGTTATGTATGGTAGATGTATGTATATATTGTATTATAATAGGAGAGACAAACAAATAACAGCGGCGAGTGTAACACATACACAACAGTCAGTCAGACCATCGCAACGACTACTGAGCGAATATTAAAAATTCAAACGCGCAAAAAATGACGACGGCCCGCGTTTATTCTTTATTGGGACATGGCTATGAGACATCTGCCGTAATAAGCCAACACTAAAAAATAGTGCGTGCCGCCCCCTCCCCCTCTCGCTACCGCCACGAATGAAAATGCGCAGAATAAAGAGTACAGGTCCGCAATTAAAAATGTCAAAATAGATGGGAAAAAAATCGAAGTTTATGCCCTTCCGGCATGCGAAACGGGCACTTCTCGTACGATCGACTTGCGGACGGTGGACACGCGAGTGTCCCGCACCATCCTTCGGGCGTTCTTTTCGGGTGCGAAACCGGCGCGAACTTGCAATAAACGAAAGATCAAAATTGCATATTCCTAAGCTAATGAGTGCTCTGCCCCCCTCGCGCGGCGCTCGTGGCAGAACCGGAGAGGAACGTCCCCCTCGTCGCCACCGCCACCGCCAACAACCGTCGTCGCCGCCCCCTCGCAGCACACCCCCCTCGTCGAATTTACCCCAAAAAATCATTACGTTCTTCTGAGGTTATATAGAGAGAGGAGCGTTGCGCGCATGAACATTTTAATTCTCTCTCATAGAGAATAAATACGCGCCAGAGTTGTGAGAATCTATTTTTCTCGTTTCGTTTCGTTATTCCGGCGGCAGCGGCGGCGGCTGCCGCGGCAGCGACAACGGCATTAACCGTAGCTGCGGCAAGCGGCAAAGGCGGTGTTGTATATATATATATATATGTATATGGAGCGGGGGCACACTCACTCGCCGGGCCATATTTTATCGATTTTATAATCAATACCGCAATAAAACCTGCAATGTTTTCATCTTTATTTCCAGCTTCCCTCTTGTCGTCCGCGTGCTCGTATAACCTCCCCATGCTTGCTTGTTTGCTTCCTGTTGTATATAGGATATACTTATTCCATCTACATATATAATGTGAAAAAAATCTTATGTTAAGAATAAAATTTATTACATTCTATTTCTTCATTATTCTACCCTATATTAGTAAGAAAACAAAAGGACCAATCTATAGAATTTACCCCAAGGCGAATTCAATGTTTTCAACAAAACTTCCGAAGAAAATATCCCAAGAATAAAACTTCTCTGTGGGGCTTGGTTTTCTCATACTTAATGTCCGTTACTGGAATTAGTCATTTTTCTGTAGTTTCAGTAACAGAATTGTGGTGTGTTAATTTTGTAATTACACAGGAACTTCTGCTTCTAATAGTTACAGCTCTGAAGAAGGTGTTTCTTTTCTAGACACAAAAGATATTAAATAACTGCGTTAAACCTGATTGCTATTGCAAACTAAGTAGCTCAGATCAAAATCTACACTACAACGCCGTATTTTAAATATTTCACACCGTAGATACCGCAATAAGAACTTTAGACTACTCCATGAAATTTTGAGAAAAAACAATTATCCAACTTCACTTACTAGTAAGATGCTGCATTCCTCTCCGAGACCTAACCAGGAATACTTTCGGTGGCAACAAGTAAGACTTTCAAAGAAGACGTTTATGAAGATGCTATCCCAATTTTGAGCCGGGTACAATATTCGACGCAGGTATCCATTATAAAGGACATAATTAATCCTTCCATACAAATATGGACGCGTTGGTCTCACCAAGTTAGGTGAAAATACAAAGTAAAATACTGTGATCAAGGGGAAATCGATGTAGAATAAGTCGACTTGAATGCTCCCATGGTATGGTAATGGTAAGTCTTTTAACTACGAAACCGTACTGGAAAAGTGTAATTAAGACGTCATGTTGAAGGATATACGACGATGTCTGAAATTGCATGAAAAATTGCAATGGGTCGACAGTTTAGAATGTCAGAGACATCTTCTTTTGAACAGATTCTACTCATGTTTTCTTCCAAGCTCCAGGGAAAAAAAGCCGGAAGCTCAAGCCAAGTTGAGGATAAAAGTGATTCAACTAAAACGAATTTGCAGTCTTTGATTAACATCTCGTTAGAAAAATCCACGAGTTCCTGGAAATAGGAGATGACTATAATGGACCTTGACGGATTCGAAAGAAAACCCTCATATCTAATGAGCCCACATTACCCAACCTACGCCAAATAACCCTGAAAAATTTACAGCGTTTCAAACGCTTTGTGTAGTATTGAGAAGCGTTCTATAAATCTCTGGATTCCAAAGTATCAATAAATGGAGAACATCCACGATAGGTCGGTCGTGAAGATAATAGCAGCTGCTAGGACCTTTTGGGTAATCTCTCATCTTTCTAAATCTCTTAGATTTCATTTTTTCTTAAACTAGAATATGCTATGAATTATTATAATTTATTTTGATTCTTTTTCTTGATATTTCATTTCTTTTTGTTCACTTCTTGCAAAAACAACACATGTCAAATAAAAAAAGATCATTTTAATGGATATATTTAATCTGAAGTTATGTTGTGGAAATTGCCATTTTTAAGAAGACATTCCATTTTTCGACACTGCGCTTTTTTGGCAAATGCTGCTTTTTGCCGCCCCTAACGGTAGCACAAATGAAAAATTCTGTAGCTTAAATTTGGTTATAAATTGCATATTTTTTCAAGCCAGTGTATAGAAAAACTCTATTGCATAAGTGTACACATATAACACGGACACGCATACATCTCTCCATTCCATTCAACAACAACAACAACATAACAACCACCATCATATGCTATCGTCATCGTATACAGCAACCCTTTGCTCGATACGCTTTGCGTGTTAGTGTAGTGCGATGGCCGGTGCTGAGCGTGGACGGTCTACCTTTCTTTCCGCTATCGTTTGATGAAGCTTCGCTTTCCCCAACAACATCCTCGCCGATATTCCTTATTTGTACGCTGACGCAACAAGGGGTTTCGCAATAAATTAAAAATTTATTTACAGAAACTATTCACTTCATTACCGTTACTGTTATCTGAATTATATATTTTCCGGTGAAGGTTTAACACTCCAATGAATAAAAATAATAATTTAAACTTAAACTTACTGCTGATGTATCATATGATTCAATGCTTCAGTAAAGTGAATTTATTCACCAAGTAGAGATAAAATTAGAATTTAACGTGTCAGTGTCAGATTATCTACAGTGTGGTGTAACTAGGATTTGCTTTTTAATAGAACACTCTGTATATTCTGCATTACCTTCTTATCTTATTGGAGATACATTACGGTTCACTCTAAATAGTTTTGGAGATATTTCTCAAGTAATTAAATTATTTTAAAGAAATTTCTATTTTACAATTATTTACAAAGTTTATTATATTTCACGAGAGCGTTGATCACAAGATTGGATCTTATGTATCTCGAAAATTTCCACAAAATTTGGATATTTTCAGCTTTCGAGGGATCAATTATGCGGAAGTCGAGCACATGTACCCTGATGATCAAACATTTATAGCTAAACTTTAGTCAAAAGTTGATTTCAATTCTGTTTGATTTTGTATTTTTTGTACCTTTGAACTGCGACCTGTAAAATGAATTTTAACGTTCGAGAGAATCCATTATTTGTAATCTACGTGTAGATGAACATGGCCGAGCTTTCATCTAGTAATAGACAAATAAAACTAATGTATCAAGCTCGGGTAGATTAAAGTATATCTATTAAACTTATAGAACTTACTGAAGATATAGAGAATAATTTAAATTTATGGCAGGTCTGCAACGATACATATAATTTTCGTTGAAACGGGCGGGCACAAAATAGGAGTTCTAGAATAGAATTCTGTAAGAAATTACACAAGATATCAATCTTCTTCTAATCTGTTTAATGAATAATTTCGTCTATAAGCAGTTGTTGACTTGTTCTTATTAAAGCTTGATAGATAAGAGGATGGTATGAAAAATACCTGTGTAAAGGAAGACAACGTAATTGTTTTGCATTTAATAAATCCATTTCTCGACATAACATTTCTGTAGCCCTAATACTCTTAGTCCAGCGATGTTGTAACTCTGTTGGACTATCCAAATTATAAAATTTGTCGATCTCTGCAAAGTTTAACATGAATCGCACCAATGGGGCACCAATTCGTACCGCTAGTTTTGCTGTCGTAATTGTTGACGAGTGGTCCGGGGCGTTATCAGGATGGTAGAGAATTTTTTTTCTGCGCTTGATGTGGCCTTTTTATATTTTGTAAATAGTAAATCAGCATAGTACTGTCGCGTAATTATCCTATAAATAATCGATTAAGATTATATCTTGCAAATACCAAAATGTCGTCGCCATAACTTTTCCGGCTGATGGAATCGTCTTGGTGCACGTTCGCCAGGAAAAACACATTTTGCCAACTGACCTTTGGTTTCTGGCGTGTACATTTGTCATATTGTCTACAATCACATAACGCCGCAGAAACTTATGGATGTTCAGCCACATTTAAGTTCATTAAACCAGTGTCTGTCGTCGAAGATGCATGGTCCTTGTAAACACCACTCAATTTGTTTTTGATTTCTGCACAGGTTTTCTCTTGCAAAACAGGAAATTGAATCACTGACCCATATTGCTTTTTTTTCCATGATTCCACAAATACATAAACTTGCTCGCTTTCAAAAGCTCTCAAAACAACACTACTGGCAGAATCTTCCCGAAATTTTGGCAGACATCAACAAAGAATGGTATTCAGAATCGGTAATGCAAATTTTGGCAGAAAGCGCCATTTGCGTCCAAATACAGGAACTTCTAATACCGCACTCGTATATACAAAGCATTCCCAAGAATTATATTTTTTAATTTATTGCATTTCTAATTTATTTGACGCGACAATTATATATATAATGATATTTTAATATTCTTGTGTAACTACTTAAAATTTAAATCAATTAACCTATGTAGATTATAGTTTTCCCTAGAAATAGCTTTCGTAATAACTTCCAAGAAGAAATCTTCGATAAAAAACCCACGGAAGCAATAGTTTCGGTTAGAAAAACCGCAAAATCTAATGAAGGTGTGGAAAACTAACGTTCATTTTAGGAAATAAGATAACGAAGGGGAATTTAACAACAACAATTTTTTGTGCGATAATCAGAATGTAATGAAGCTTAGAATGATTGATTCATTAATACATGTGCCCTATTCCAATATTTACATAGAATTAATCATAATTGAAAATAAAACTAAATACGCACAAACGTACAATATTGTCAAAGATTATAAATTAATAGAAGAATGACAACTTTCAAAGTATTTATTGTGTGTTAAATTAATTGATATATCAAGACAAGATACGTTTATTATTTTGTTCGGCGCGGCAAAAATGGCAAGTTAAATATGTAGGATGTAGGGAGCAAGATGCGCAACGTTATACGCCCCACTTCCCTTCTCCAGGACCGACTTAGGGATATCTGCCGTCCTAGCAAGGATATCGCAGAAATACTAGGAATACCAAAAACTTCTAATTGTATTTTCACATTGTAAATGTAAAATAAATTTACTGTATTTATTCTATTCGAATCAATAATTTTTCATCGCTTTATCTCAAGAAGTTCGCACGACTACAGCTTAAAATCTGAAGCGTCTCTTAAACATAGACGCAAATAGTAACAAGAGTACAATTAATTGACAATATCCTAAAAGTTCTTCTCGGAAATGATATAACCAGATTGCAATCGTTAAAATAACAACTTTTATCACTTTTGACGGAAATACGTTTATTAATAAAGAAACAAAACAGTCACTATAAAAACATTTACATATAGACCTTAAAGACAGTTGATGTTAAATATCGAATGTCAGCACCGTATTTTATATAATTTATGCATTTTATATTGCAGATTATAATTTTAATCTAACAGTTTGGTATGTATTTTCAATTTTTTAAAAGATGTCTGTTTTTCAAGCGTTGATAAAGTTTAATAGTACTTTTGATCAAGGACTAAATTTTGTGGTAGGCAACTAGGATAGGGTATGTGATAACACAGAACTATATTGAAGTGCTCTACATCTATACAAGATGTCCCAAGAAAATTACCAATTGTACAAAATTCGATTTATAATGATTAGTTTATCTTAGATGGAACAGCTTGTATATTTTTATAAATTTGTAATAATCACCCTAATGCTTAAAAATTTTACGTATCTGCAATAGCTTAACAAATATTTCAAATTTTTATTAAAACAATTACATTATCCATGATTATCTAAGTAGCTATGGATAAATTAAAAGGAAACATTACGAGGGGTGCTAAGTAATTACCTGTCTCCAGCGAGCGATGGTGTTATTGTAATTGAAATAAGTCTATTTTTTGTAAAACAACATTAGGTCATCATATCAGAAATTCACGATATGGTAATGAATGACGTAGAATGCTATGGCACAAAGCTGGCAAAGTTGGACGATGTACAGTAAACCTGTGCAAAAGCAAGCCTAGTTTCTACTGCCCATACTTGCCAGCCGTCCAAGTATACTTTTGTCCCATCATACGTGAGATTGGTCAGTTTGTGGGCATCTCAATTGACCGGGTGCATGACATTTTAACAACTAATTTGAATGTAGGAAAGTTTTCCGCAAGATGGGTGCCCCAATTGTTTCAAATGAATGATTTTTTACGCCGATTCATAACTGTTGAAACATGGATTTCTCACAGCACATTAGAGACCAAAGAGCAGTCTAAACAGCAGGTTTTTCGTAACCAATCGGCGCTAGAGAAGGCCAACAACATCGTTTTGGGATGTACCCGACATAATCTACGTTAATTGCCTTAAAAAGTGCCAAATGATTAATGGCAAGTATTATAGCCAAATTTAACCCCCAAATTATTTCCTATTTTCGAAAGACGTGTTTCGTCCTCAAAGGAGACTATGTTCAAAAGTAAAATGAATTTTACGCACAAAAATGTCTTTTTTTGGCAACATCAGATATTAGTTGAATTCCGCTCGCATGTTTTATTATTTGCGAAGTTACTGCATCGAGCATACGACACATTTTAGCAGGAATTTCCTACTTTTCTATTGTTTGTTTGGTCTTGGCTGTTATCGGTTACGTTTTGTTACATTTTCTTTTAATATTGTCTCGATTTAAAATGCAATTACTTCTAGAAGTTATTTTGATAGAGATTGTACAGGGGCCTATTTTGTAGAGTTCGACAGATCCTATTATGTGGCTTAGAAAAGTTGGAACATGGTTAGATTAAATGTACAAGATTACGTCGAACAACAACACAAGTTTTACCATACCATCCTTATATACATGTCTAATTATGTTTAATTATAATGTTATCTTTCTTTGAAAAATGAATGGATTTTACCAAACCGTTGACTTGTGTTAATTACGTTTATTCGAATGCAGATAACTATAAGGCTCACATTGCAAAGGATTTGTAGATTTAAAAAACTATCTTTGCATGTGTTTAATAATACATACGTTGTGATAAGTACACTTTTTTATCTATCCCCTTCACCTAACGCTTATAAAAGTAGTAAATATTTTATAAAATAAAGATGCATTGTTACAATAAAAAAGTAGCTTATTTTTCAACATTATCAAAGGAAGTAAAGCATTTATTTGGATAAAGATATAGCGGAAAATAGTTTTCTTTATAAGAAAGCTAGCGATTATCGATTTAACGTTGAAGTTATTACCAGTGCAATAATAATTTGTGAATATATCCTGATATAAAATAAGTTTTTTAATATTTTTACCATCCATTTAATCCAACGTTATTTGCCCACCATTTTTAATTTCGCTATTAGGCAGAATCAATTAAACTAATGAATTGTTAGAATTCTTTCTAAATTAAACTAATAAAATCAAAAAATATATTTTACGTAAACCCTCGTTTATAAATCCCTAAATATCAGTATTCTGTCGAAGTTTTTCAATATTCTTTTCTAACACTTTCAACATACATTCAAATTACGGCCCTTGTATTGTTGTTTCTCAGTTTTCCTTAAGCCATTCTCATTTCGCGCAATGCTTATTGAATTTTACCTGTCAATATACATTTCCAGATACAATAAAGTGTATGTATCATGCATGAGATGCTTAAATATGCATACATGTTTACTAAAAACTTATACGTAATAACACCTATGTGCATATCTTTGACTAAAATAGACGAAATAATGTTTGGGTCGAATTTTAACCACGCAAACAAGATTCTAAATATTGTCCTTCTCCGTATTTTCTTTGGTTTTTTTGGCCGAGGCATAGCGCGATATTCGAGACGTTATTTATTCGATATAGTAACGATTTTTGGAGAGATCTTCGTCGCAACGTCATAATAGAAGCATGTACGATGTACATATGTAATAATTTACTATGTCTAGCACGATCGCGACCGCGACAATATGTGAATTGGCGTTTGTTAGACGGAGATCAACAATGGATGCAGTGACCGTGGCTTCGCCACAATTACAAATTTAAGGAAAGACGTAAACAACTCGGCGAAAAATAAACTTTAACAAACCAAGTTAGAAGGTTTTTTTAAGTGCTGTAAACGGTGTCGTTGCACTTTGGTGCAAAATATCGTATGATTTGCGCCGGTTATGTTTTATACATATGTAAAAGTACTATGTATATATATATGTATTCGGTTGTGCATACATATACCAAACTAAAATTAACATTTTTCTCTTTCCGTTTGAAACGATTTCGAAGCATATGCATCGACATATACAGCGTGATCTTTTTGAAAACGATACACTTGCAGTACTTTGAAAACTAAAACTAGAAACAGAATGGTCCGCTTCTATTGTGACCTATGAATTATGACCTCCCAAAAAAAACTAGAATGACTCACCGTGTGGTACTTCAAATGAAAAGTTACGCTCTTGTGATTATGTTGGTGTGTCATTTGCTCATTTTTTATTTAGCATCCCAAAAATTTCTCATCTTAAAATAGCAGGATCTATTTATTTTGGCAAATCGACGTGATTGAAACACAAATTAAACAAATTTTAGAGTATGTGAAAAGATTTATTTCAATGAAATTTCATATTATATTACTTTTAACAAGATTTTGAAGCCTGATTTTGAGATCCTAAGTTTGAAACTGCCTCTGATCTATGATCAAATCCTTCTCGAAGTGATCCCTGTTCCGTGGATGGCAATTTTGATGATTTGAAGGCCACAAAGAAATAGTTCGAGTTTTCTTATTGTTTACTTGTTTGAAAGAAATCTAGGAAGCTGCCGTTGTCGATAAACTTGTTTATTCCCTTCGATTATCTTAAAATTTTCATCCATAGTTTACTGTTTCAAATTCAATCATGTAGCACCCTGATCTACTTAATGTGATGTGAAATAAGAAAGTACAATCGTGATTTACTTTAATCATTTTTGTTTCTCACACTTAAAGTTGTTTACTTGAGCCTTTTCTTTAAACAAAAATTTTACTTTATGTGTAAGACGAAAATAAAATGCCAATCTGGAGGAAATTGGAGGGAAGAAGTCATCAACACTGCTTCACTTTGCAATAAAAAGGAACTAAAAATATATTGGGACACTTTTCCAATGTATCACAACTATATAAACAAAACCTTTCTTAATGTTAGGTGTAAAAATAATTATTATTTAGTGTTTAAGCACTAATTGCCTCCATTCTTTTCTGTAATTTGCCAACTTGCTTGCTTCGTTCCACCCCATGCGTCTTTCTTCAACTGTGTACTATATTGCACTATTCCACGCTTTCTTCAGCGTTCATTTTGTTTGTTTCATCATCGATCCCGCCTTCCACATAACCTTCTTCGATGACCAAACCGTTTCTTTTAGGGATACCTTCGAAAATATTTCCAGCAACATCTTTCAATTACACTCGTACTTCCACATTCCTTGCATTTAAGGCTTTGCCACATATAAGCATGAATTGTCTTATCTTCTAACGCTAAGGGTTTTTGCAGCGTTACACTTGAATCCATTTGTAATACCATCTCATAAAACTGATGTTAGCTTCCCCAGCAACGAATGTTAGGAGTTTCTTCATTTGCCCATCATTTGCTGGAGATTTTGTAATGATGCTCTAAATTCATCAAAATATCCGCCACAACCTGAATACCAATGAATAACGTAGTAGTAAAAGACAATAATAATTATTATAATATGGTTAACCACGCTAAAGGGAGACAAACCGGACGGGTTTAGTTTAATAAAAATAATAACAATGTAAATATTGCAACCATTGGCATCTTATCGATATGAAATAGAATAATCTTATCCATTATGATTTTAGTTTTATTACCGAAATATCAATTGCATTTTGTTGATAAAAATGTCAGAATTTCACATTAGATCTTGGCCGTAGTTAAGTGAACTGGAAGGCTATATATAATCTAATGAAACACATGTAATCTTGGCCTTTACATACGAAATCTTTGATAAGTAAAACTAGATAAATTGCGTTTTTATGTACTACTAAAGAAAATTCTACGATAAGTACTAATTTAGAAAAAATTAGTGTTGATCTTGAATTTTGATATTGCGGGTCAAAAGGTGCAATTTTTTAAGATACGTACTATTAAGTGTAGGCGTTATAGGTAGAGCGTAGTTTTAAAGATATTTGAGAAAGATAATAAATAAATTGATACGATTGCTGCTTGTGCAACATACGAACATGAAAGTTAAATGAGATTAAAGAACAATGTTTTAAGAAAGATGTTTATTCATTCATTAAGTGGATTAACAACTGACTATAGTGCACAAAATACAAAAAGGCAGCGAAACTTCTTTTCAGTTGACAACTAATCTGAAAAGAAATCAAATTAATCGCATGTCGATTTGATATGGAATTTAGAGTTGTAATGGTGGAATATTGAGTTCGTAAATTTCACAGAATTTATCACTTAGGAATTCATATTGAACTAACCGCTAATTAAAAATCAGATGCGAATCTAGATACAAAAAGAATTAGTAGAAAAGAAGTATTAAATATACATACACGACATGTATAACAACGATGCGGCCGTTGTTTGATATGGATAGGTTTCCGGACTGGAACCGCGTCAAACATGCATCACTTTGCGGACGATTCGCCCCCAGTTCTAGAGAGCTTTCTCCAGGTTGTTACGATAGTGCAACATGCATTATAATATCCAACAACCTGGAGAACGCCACATGTAAGTATAAGCGAAACGTCGGCAAATTAGCACAAATTCCACACGGTTCCAGCCCAGAAATCAATCCACAACTAGAGTAAAAATCGGTTATGACATCATTGATCAACAGTGATTTTCTATAGTTATAACAGAGCGACATTATTGGAGATGTGGGTGCCTGTTGTAGCAGATGTATCGTAAATTCCAAGTACTATGATGACAGAGTTGTCGTTGAATTTCTTATTCTTCTTTATTGTTGCATATATTAACTCTAGCAGTAGTTAATATATGCAACAATAAAGAAGAATAAGAAATTCAGCACAAATAAAATAGATAAATACCATGTTTATCCTCTATTTTTTCTTACTTTACTACAGCAAGAAAAGCACTCATGTAGCGGATTGTTTGCTTCGTACATTATTCAAATTGCAAAAACGTTCTTGTTCTATTATTTCTATGCATTTCTCGAAAACTTAGTCTAGGTACTTACCTCTAAATTTCCTTTTTTTTGTACGATAAATAATATGGCCTCCGTATAATGATTAAATATGATTTAACATTATCACTACACAGTAACACCAATATGTACAAACGTTCACTTATAATTTTACTCTTATTCGGGGGATTTCCCCTAATTCCTGAGAGTAATTATTGAAATCATACAAAAAAAATCAAAAATTTCAGTAAATATTCCTACCCTGTTGCAATGCAGTGTACCTCCTGTCAAACTTTTACATCCGTTTGCAATTTTTTACAAAGAATTTTACTCAGAGAAATGCACAGTTTTCATCAGGCTTTAATCCATTAAACAGTTTCTAACGCAGCAAGGTTCTACAGTAAAAATTGCACAAAATATTGCTTTGAGGATGCGCACAAATATTGTTGTGCCTAATATTACGATTGTAAAGCCTGATTCACCTAGAACGTGTTAATAAATATATTCTTACGGTAGAAGGTAACAAGGGTATTTCTTATACTTATTTAATAGTATTGACACCTCATTTCGACTCCAAGACATGTCAGTATTACGAATAAATTATTTGGAATGCAGTATTAACCACAGAGTATGGACTTTTACGTCGATTCTGTGGTCAAAATTTCATCTTATTCCCCTTTTTTTATAACAAACCTAATACCTTGGGAAAAATCCAAAGATAATATGTGCGTACATGATTTAATATAAAAAATGCATTATTACGCTTTTGTTTAGATTACGTAGATAAAGTTGTTGTCCATATAAATAATAATAAATTCGTCTGATCCTTCTAATCAAACCTCTTGCTCTAATAAGTATTTTGATTTACATTTTTTGTTAGAGGCCATTAAAAGCAAGGAATTGATTAACCACCTACTTTAATTAACTGTCCAACACCTGATAAACAAGTCCAATTCACGTGAAACATCGAATATAATACCATAGCATCTAAATGAATTGAAATCAATTAACTAAATAGAACAGCCCGTCTCTAGCGGGATACACTTTCGTTCTTTTTGCTATTGGTCCGAAATTAATCTCGAGAGGATAAGTTACATAAATAAATATTTCATGTGAGAGATTGAATGAAATAAAGATTAAATAGATATCAAAAAGGAACATAACTATAAATGTTCGCGCTGACGTCAGCATAGGTTCATCTTATCAAAGGCATAACATACATTAAAGTGACATACAGTAACCTAAAAAAAAACTAGCTGTAATAATTATTATGCATATATTATACATACTTATCACGAGAGATATAATTTAATTAAAAAAGTACGGAGTGTGTTATACGAAAAATAGAGATAAGTTTTTTTCTTTAATAGCTAATTATATGTAAAAATGCATATTATATTGTTGCGAAATGTTCCTACGTCCATCGAATTTGTTTTCGAAAAAACCTACTGATTCATCTTACATAATTTTCGCGTTAGACACTACAAATCGAAGAAAAAAGAGTTGATAAATTTTATTTTTCAGAGCGACTTCGAGGGTCTGCTGAACAGTTGCGATAATTAACCAGACTACTTTTTTGAATTTGGAAGAGATAAATAAGTCAATATACGACGTTGGTGTTTAAACGTACGACTACAGCCACTTCCCAAGACAATCAAAAAGATGCGTGTGTTCGTCTGCCTACATTTAAGTAGGGCGCATCCAAAATGCATTTAATGGGTTTTCTTGGTCGCAAAAAAAATGAAATCCCTATAATTTTCTAAATACTATGATGCTCCAATCTGTAGGTTATTTTCTTAAGGCTTACGAGATCCTAGACGTTTTCTAAGAAAAACTAGCAGTTCTTTTTTGTTGTGGTTCTCATTGTAAGCGATCCTTAAGCAATTGTAGCAGTAAGTGTACATTGTAAGGATGTTATTTTTATTTTACAACAGAATTAGGGAACAACAGCACAATTAATTTTCTAGATTTAACTTTAATCAAAAAAGAAAACCAAGTATTATCTCAATTGGCATAGTAAACCGACGTCACCAGGGTGATAGGTAAATTATAATTAATCCAACCATTATGTCACAAAAAGAACGCAGTCATCGCACTAGTTGATGGAGATATTAATCTAACCAAGACCCAATTACAGACCTATAGTGTTAAGTAAAAAAAAAAAAATAAAATAAACAAAATAACAAATACAAAAATACGTTTCAATCCCGTATGTTAATTATTTGTCGGAAAAAATTAGTAAAACATAACACCTAGAACAAATAATAATCTCAATAAATTATGCACAAAGCTAAAAGCCTAAATATCAATACAAAAACAAGGTAACATCATATACCAAATACCATGCCTGCAATGTGCAAACGTATATACTGGTCAGGTAAAACAATATTTAAAAGAAAGACTAATTGGACATGAAAAAACACTCACTAGGTACTGTTGTGGGACTCCGGTGGAATAATACACTTTTTCTTTGTACTACTAATTTTATTGTTAACTGAACTCGGTTTTTATGGTTGTACCCTTACTTGATACAAATCGATACTATATCTGTGTATTCTAATGCTGGAACCAACTATTTATGTCTACCCTTAGACAAAACTGTTTACATTATGCCAGACATAAACAGTTCTGGTTCTGCATAGATACGTTTCGTTTTTCCCACGAGTATTCTGTGTACATAAGTATTAGAAAAAAATGAGAAATTTTAGGTAGGTATATAACAACGGAAAGACGACAAATTCGAAAATTTCATTAGATTTCACTACGAAGCCCGAGATATTCCCAGAATTAAAGAAATATCGTGCGATAAATTTAAACATTTTCCCAATGTTTTGTTGTATTCTAAAGACCTTGATGGTACAAATTTATTTTCACAAATCTTACGCGACACGTATGACTTATACAACACTTTGGAACCCGATGAATTACATTCACATATGGAACTCTACAATTCAAATAAGATTACATACCCTTGGATGGCGAAACAATTTCATTTTGATAATATATAGATAATAATAGATAATATAAGGACATACTTTATTCATTAAGGAATTTCAGAACAAAACTAAATTCCCTTAGTAAGATCAAAGAAATCTACATTCACGATGTTACCACCAATAATAAAAATATAAAAAAGGAGATGTTTTCTGAAATGTTGCATTATCTTTTTAAAGACACGAGCATTTTATTTGTTATCTTAACAAAACAACGGACCACACCCAATACAAATGAAAGATGTTTTAAAAATTCTACAAGAAAATCATGATTCAAAATTAGCTGATCATTCCGGTTTTATGAGAACATAAACGGATTAAACAACATTATAAATGTCCATCTATGAAAAAAGATATAAAATCTTATATACGCAAATGTCCCTTATGCCAAAGTAATAAAACTAATTCAAAACCCTTCGAGGCCCCTATGGAGATAACATCAACGGCAAGTAAACCTTTCGAAAGATTAGCAATAGACGTAGTGGGTCCACTACCAGTTACAGAAAACAATAATCGTTTCATTTTTACTATGCAAGATGATCTTATAAAATTCTCATATGCTATACCAATCCCAAATCATGAATCACAGACATTAGCTATCGAACTTTCAAAATTTATAACCCTTTTTGGTACTCCAAAAACAATTCTGTCCGATCAAGGAACTGATTTCACGACAAAATTAATGAAAGAATTGACCAAATTATTCCAGACTAAACACTTGCTTTCATCTTACCACCCACAAACGAATAGAGCACTAGAAAGTTCACATTTAACACTGAAAGATTATTTAAAGCACTATATAAATAATAAACAAACTAATTGGGATGAGTTTATACCTTTTGCAATGTTTGCATATAATACCCATACTCACTCATCCACCGGTTTTCCCCGCATGAAACTTTATTTCATTATTTACCTATTAGTATATTTGGGCCTTATTTACGTAATAGTATAATATTAATTGCAAATTCAAGAATTTTCTAGAATTTTTTAATAACCTTGCACTAAAAATAAAACCTTTATAAAATTACTGTTGAAAGACAGGTTAACGTGACCCTGCTTAACAAACAACAACAAATCATTTCGCATTGTAAAAAATGTGAAATGAAAATGTGAATTATATATAAATATATTTGACTACAATGTTGAAATATATGTTGTCTCATTTTCACTTTGGTAACAAAAACGTCCTTTATTTTTTACAAAAAAAGAAAATGTTAATTCATCTCTGTTACTTAGATGCATGTAATTATGCTTATTTATCCGAATTCACAAATAATAAAGGGTATTTTTCAGAGGTTATTAGTTTATAACTAAATAATTTATTAGTACTGACAAGATTGTATAAAACATTAAACGTAGTTCATCGTTATTTAATCTGCGTCTAACGAAATTGCAGTAATTGCACTGGTATCTACAATTTTAAGATTTTCTACCCTTCTAACGCATTTAACACACACTGGCAATCACCCCCAAACATACAGCGACGGGCGTACTGTAAATCCCTTCCACATCCTCGTCTTAAAAAGATCGGGTACACATATTTAAAAGTAAAAACACATCTAATTACTTAGTAAAACATGGCATACACTTCTTAGTATGTAAATCACCGCTTCAGTTGAGATTTTACGTAAATTGTATAGCGACAGCGCCGTCTCTTAAGTAGTTACCAACCATGGGATTTGTATGTTGTGTATGTAATTGACCGGAAATATGAGATTCTATAAAGATCATCGGGGTATAACCCAAAAATGTGTTCGTAACTACTGCGTCGTTTGAGCAAATTCTTTTTCATATTCGGAAATAGGAAACAATCTCAGGAGGCTAAATCTGGGGAATGTGACGGGCGTGGAAGCAATTTGTATCCTAATTGACGAAATTTTGTCATGGCGCCACAGATGTGCTTTGTGTTGAAGACACAGAATTTTTTTCTTCGCCAAACGCGGACGTGTTCCTTTTATAGCATGCACATATTCCCATTAATCAGTTTATCCTAACCAACATGGATTTTACCGCGTGTATGCCAAAACACTCTGGCCATGATCTTGTTGGTCGACAAACTAACTTTGGCTTCTTTTGGCGCCGGTTACCGACGAAAAATCCACTGTTTGAACTATTCTTTGAAATTGACACACGCGCGTCTTTATTGTTAATTGTGAGCAATCGCGGCACCCATCTTGTGGAAAGCTACCTTACAATCAAATGAGTCGTTAGAATGTTATGCACCTGGTCAATTGAGATGCCCACAACTTCTCCAATGTGCTTTCAGTTTTCGATCATTTTTGATGTTGTGACCACATTTGGATGTTTTTTATTAAAAATGCTCGTACGGTCGCGTTTAAATTCAACTGTCCAATATTTTATGGTCTATAGCGAGCCTCCATAAACTTCACCGCGTTCCACTTTTATTTCATCATTCGTTTTCTATTATACTTAATATTAATAATATTTAATCTGTTCTACACTCGACTTTTTCCATTGTTGTTAAAACAAAAAGTTGTCCACTTTAAATGTCTGTCATTCCTAAACTAACTGTTTGACATGATGTGAAAGATTGCTTCTAGGAAAAATTGTGGTATTTCGATTCTAAGAACGCTATCTCTCGCTGAGACTAGGTAATTATCGAACTCCCCTCGTATTTCCACAAATGGGGTTTTATACCAACAAATCTACTAATTTTGCAGTAATTTAACAAGCAGGTAATAATAATGATAAGGTATAATAATGGTAAAACATGGAATATTAATTTAAAAAATACCGCGTTTTTATAAATTTATTACAGTATCTTTTTAAAGAAAGTATTGTCACTTTTTATGCAACAACAACTATACAGGCATAACTGTAAGTTTACAGTACGTTTGAATATTTCCGGCCCCTAATTTAAGCCAGTTTGCACCAACATGCTAGGCGTACAAGCTGTAAAAAAATTCCTCTAAGTGACAATAAATCAAACAGGGAATTACGCCACAGTACACCTTGCAAATGTGAATTTGGACAGCCAAAATATTGCTACTATTCGTACATTAAGTCGGTCTATAAGGACACCGAATTTTAAAAATTAATAATAAAGCAAATAAATAAAATGACAAGAATACTGTTAAAATCATTTAATTTCTATCGAAATAGGTCAAACATCGCTGAAATGCCCGGTTATAACACACAGAAATAACAAAAACAAAAAATAGGGGGAATTATGTTATTGTCGTCTTCGCTTTGTTTTCGCGATGTGTCCTGCGCAATAACGGACAAAGCAGAGAAAAAAGAGGGAGTAGAAAAGAAATATGTGCGTGTATCTGTACAGCATGTGTATGTATTGTGTACCTATATCGAGTAGGCATTGACAAGTAATCAAACAAATGTAAAAAATCAATAAGATCATTCGTGCTTATGTATATAGACCATAGTCTTACTCACCCTAATTCTTCGGGTTCAAATACGATCGGGCATCGTGCGAAGTAGAAAAAAAACTTTATCACTATTATAATTTGCGCGAAACTGAAGATGTTCAAAACGGAAAAGATCACTCGAAAGAGCTCTCGTCAGCTGCTCTATGTGTCATTGAATCTCGTTCTCTATGTTCGCAATAACTAATCAATTTTTTTAGCAAGCTACACTACGTGCAATTTTTATGAATTCATATTTGTTTATACATTTTTATCACTAATCTTATCAGAATAGTGAGCGAGTTTTATATACATATTATACATATACAGCACACACATATCATATAAAATGTACGATATATTAAAATTCCTAGGGAAGGCCATAATATGTAGATTATACACAGTCTCCCGAAAACATTATCGCCATCATTAAAAATGAAATCAAACTTCTTATTTGTAGAAATTTTTCCATCATTTACAATTAGCGGTTGATCACCGAGAGGATTGGACCACAATGCTAATATTTTCTTATGGAAGGTAGAAATGAAACAGGGTCCGGGAGTTTTGCATTCACATTTTATCAGGCGATCGGTTTCATGTTTAAAAACACATCCTCAGGCAACAATTAAATATAACAATAGCAGATAATGTCAAAGATAAAATTAATACTTGCCTTACATTCGACATAATCTGTTTTATTTAGTTAGTTTACATTCCTACAACAGGGGACACAACCCCCCCCCAAAAAAATTGCATAATTAACACAGTAGTAAAGTAATCTTTATGGGCGTTAACGATAAAAATTTATTTAAATAAATTTATTGAAGTTGTTCAAATAAACTTCGAGTAATTACAGTTTCAAACGTACTTAAGCCACAATCAAATATGTCGTGTGAGTTGCTCGTTGTAAGTACGCATTTTAATGGGTGAGCAGTGAAAACAATTAGTGCGACATAAGAGCAAGTTGAAATTAAACATTGTTGCGAGTATATCGGGAAGGGATGATGAAACGGAATCAAAGAAGCAAATTATTAAGCAATTCATGCAGGAATGCCAAGCCCGACAGTAGTTTGCGCTTATATGTATATAGGTAGAATACGAAAATGCTTGCATGAAGTCAAATAATTATCCAAAGGTTGGCTTGATTTTAGACAAAGGATTCTGATGAGCTTTCGTTGAACACATTCATTTGGAAATTTTTCTATCGCGTCAAATAAACCAGAACAATTGTCGTAAATAGTTATTAAATCTATTTCAACAGAAGTATATTATTTGGCTTTCGTTAATAGATGCAGCTTCGTCGAGATTGAATTGCAAAACCACAAATTTTAATTGCTCGAAAAATTTTGAGTAATAAAAAGCTGCCTTCAATCATGATATCCAACCTGTGAGAATCGGCACTGGTGGTTCGAGAATATTAAGTCCTTGAATTCGTTTGGGAGATTTGAAAAACATCTTTTTAGTATAAAAACGTAGGCTTCCACGGCCAGAGTCAGTTGAAACTAAACGTGTTCCGGGTTTGAACCGTGTCATGTCGTTGGTTAAAATAAAACTCGACATATTGCCCACAATCGTATGGGGCTTCTTAAGGAGACTGATGGCAATTGAGCGGGAAGCAGTTGATCACGGTAACTCAGCATGTGAACCATGCCAGAGGCGAAAACCAATTGCCAGTTGCTTTTCAGTTAGTTAGTTTCGCCTCTGGCGTGGTTCACACGTTGAGTTACCGTGCTAACTGTTGCCATCTTTTTTGTATTTGAAATTAATACATCCACCTCTGTATAACATTTGCGAATCGTTTGTGCTACAAGATGTAAAGCATGAACTTTACACATCACATATAAAAGTTGTTCACACTCTTATTTTAGAAAACGGCCTACGCAACGCATTGTTGCCGCGCCATCGCTCATAGATATCAACAGTTGACTAGGCGACACTTCAAATTCCTGTAACGCATCCAGTACTATCCATGTAACTGCTTCACCACTGCAATTTTGTAATCTTTTGCTTGCTCTTAAGATTGGAAAATTTGGTTCCAGTACACCCACCGTAACATGTACAGTAGAATTTTTTTTTCGATATATCATTTCGTCCACGCTTAACGACAGCCGTTTATCTTTAACTATTGATGATCTTTTCTTCGTTATCTTTGCGGATCACAGATGGGAGATACCTGCGTAACGAGATTGTAGTTCCCAGTAGGAATCGTATTTATTCCAGAAGTCGTGAAACGGTTTTTTATCTAGTAGGCGAAGCTGCCACCCACGCTCCAGAAAGATGGACAGTAAATCCAACATAAATTGCTCCTTCGATTTGTGTGCTGTGTACTATTGACATGCTTTGTACATATTTGTCATATTTGTACTAGCAAAATAACAGCTTATCATAAAGTTTGCACACTATTTTAGCACCATCATAATATAAATCAGGAAATTCACCGATATGCTGTTTTTCATTTCCAAGCGATGGCTGCCTTTTGTGCTTCTGTACGTCTGACATAAACAAACACCCAAGATGAACTAACACAAAACGTGACTGCTTCACTTCCTGTGTTGCTCGTGATCCTGCGTGCTGGATACGGTCTCGATATATAGACACGCTGGTCCACTCTAATGATAAGTCCAATGGTTACCATGCTTGCTACAGTATTTTAAATACTGCATGTGATATAGTGTGCAGTAATTCAATCACCGACGCACAAGGCAATCGATACCATTTGATTTTAAGAAATATAATTCAGGTTTCCGATGGCGAATTTTATTTTGCTCATTAAATGTTTTTCCTTTCTTTAAACAAAAATGGCTCTTACCCTCGCGAAATGTGAATCTGCAGGAAAATCGGGAGAAGAGACCTCCAGCTCTTTTTCGTCTCGCAGACTTGTGACCATATGCAATTAAAAATCTAAACCTCAGTTTTAAATGTAAGGAAATAAAAATAAATGCATTTTTGAATAATTATCATAATGAAGAAGAATAGAATTCGCTGAGCTTTAGAATGGAAACAAACTCAAAATAGTGCCATGTGTGGATGTAACTTACTCTTCCTCTTGAAGGTTTGGCAATGTCTGTCGATATGGAGATGCCGTGTATGTTTTCGTCTTGGTCTATTCCTCATAGCGAGATTGTATATAAATTTGTTGGACATTACAATAACATTTATCTTTAGTACTTGATTATAATTGTTTTTTTTTTGTACATAAGTACACATGGTTAACCAATCATTTTATCTAATTTAAACATAATGTATTAGTTAGATTTCAAGCAGCACTCCAACATTGGTGATGCGACAAGGATTAAGTCACGTGAATAGGGAGATGGATGCGAAAGCTTTTTAACTTAAAGTTTGTTCATTTAAAGTTGCCTATTGATTCATTATTATTGAATTATGATTAAATATACACATCTCACAAGCAAACTTGCATTAAATTATAGTAGATCATTTGGATTTATCGCTACGGAACTTTTCATAAAATAGGCAATATCATTGAGGAAAGTGTGTACAAATAGGACGTAGGACGTGCTATCAAAATAGATCTTCAAGCCCATCTAACGAGAACGGAAAAACATGGTGGTAAACGAAGAAGAATTTCTGAAAGCATCAAGGAAACGATAAATTGGATCAAAGTAAACACATAACTTTGACGAATATTACCGAACATTTGGTCCAAGAGCATCACTCCTCAAGTCATATCTAAACACTTGTTATTTACCAATCAAAAGGTTCTAAAGTTGCCGGTAGATGTGAATGCCGCTGAAAGTAAAAAATTAAGGAGTAAATACGTTGAATATCGTTTAGAATAAGGTACTCAACCGATATTCATCATTTTTATAGACGAAGCAAATTTTAATGTATCCTGTCAATGTAGCAATAGGAAAAAGAGGACAACGGGCAACAGGTAATTTATCAAATTGTAACATTATTGACTCTATACCTTCAATAGAAATAGAATTTCAAGGAGTAACAATCTGTAGGTTGGCTTTCTGTAGTCTCATGTTATATTCGATGTGTGTCTAATTCCAAAATGAAAAATCAACTTCAGTCATACATTCATCAACAGATTCAGTATGTTTTAATTAGCCGTTCAGCCGTTTTAATGTGAGACGATCTCAACACAGATAGAATTTTTTTTGTGCGTTTTGTTGAAAATATTAACGACGATGCAATATGTTAATAAAGATTTGACCATATAATAATACAGACAACCAAGACTTACATCTACAAATTGTTTTTAAATTTACAAAAGCTCTTGCAATAAAAAATATAGTAAACGCATCAAACGTATATTAATTTGGATATCATAACATAGAGCATTGAGGATGATGCCTCTCAAATAAAATATGCGATTATACACTCAGTTTTATTTAAGTAGTAAAATACACAACGTGGTGGCTTTGAGAATAAAGTAAAAATCCTTAAGTGGGAAATAATCACTTGAAACCTCTATTCGAATGCCAAAATGATTCACTAATACTCTGCATTACCCATTATTAAAACAAATCCGAACTGATATTGTTTACGTCAATGATCTAGGCTCTTTAGATGAAATATCAGATATTTAAACACATTATCTCGTTTATAGTGTGTCGAATTTCTATTTCACCATGGTCCGATTAAATCATTATCTCGGCGAAATCTTATCTAGAATTACTATGTATTTTTGTACGACCTAGTAGATGAGAACAACTTGATTAAATTAGATTTTTTAGTATAAAGTAATAACTCAAATTTTTTTAGTACGTACCTAATATTTCAACTGGTAGAAATGTTAATCCATAATCCAAGATTCCGATTCAGAAAAATAAAACATTGGGCAATTGTTGTAGCAAGAAATCCAGAATTAACATCTATATTTATTCAAATGTTTTTTTTGCTAGATATCACTTACGAAAAACAATTATTTACATTATTCTCCAGCAGAATGTTTGGAATATATCAAGTATGAACTGAGTTTGTATGAAAACACATTTTGAAGGAACTAAAGTGCTTATTGACCATAGATTACGACAGTCTAACAGAATAGCGAAAGCTTTTGTTGAAAGTTCAACTTTTGGTAATGAAGTACCATCAAAAAAGACTGTTTATAACTGGTTTGCAGAATTTCGTCGTGGTCGTATTTTCATCAGTGATGAATTTTGTAAAGGTCGACCAAAATCGGTTGTCCTTTAAAAAAAAAAAAAACCTACGAATCGAAGATATGCAACAATCAACTGTTTGGGTGTTCCCAGATGAACCAAGTCCAACAAAAGTTCATTCACGAAGCACACCAGTCAAATGATTGCTTGTTTCTTTCGTTATATTGGTCATGTACTGTAATGCAAGCATTGCTTTAGAGGATCGCAAAACAGTTAATGCTGTCATCGACAAAATCAGGAAAAACAGTCGATAGTCTTGCATCATTCTTCATCATGATAATGCCAGCTTTCACAGAGTACGTCAAGCAAGTGATTATTTGAAGGAGAGAAACATGGAATTAATATTTCATTGCCTGTATTCCCCTTTATTTATCGTTATATTCTCATTTCAGAAGCTTGGGAAAATTGGTTTAATACACTATTAAAAACTGAAAATCAACCAACTGTACAATTAGGATAATAAACAGAAAAGTGGGATTCCCAGAATTATCGAGAAGTGATCGCTGAATTTATCATAATACGTTTCCTACGTTATTGGGTCTAGTGGCGCACTGGAGTGTCAGTTTCGAGATAGTACGGTCAAACCTCAAAATCAAGAAAAATTTTCCTTACTTAAAAATTGGCGAATGCTAATGATGAACATCTTAAGACGCTCTGCGGATGCAGGCCTAAAAATATCTCATGGCCCCTGTAATTGGTGGCAGCTGTGGTGGATGATCCAAAGGGATAAATTATTATTATTATTATTTGAAGAAGAAGCACTACGACCGTGGCAGAAAGCAAACAAAACTAAACGTGTAGTCGGTCTGAGGTGATTGGAAGAAAGAAGGAGCACCCCCTATCCATAAACTCAATATTTTGCTCTTTATATAGGAGTATAAACTACAAATAATTATAATGAGGTAAAACATTTTAAATTGGTGTTACTTACAATGGAGATGATTGAAGCAGCAAACCTGATCTTTAATGATGATCATTATTACTATTATTATTATTATTATATTTATGAGAACAGTTTCAACAAAATTAGAAAAATTATTCTTTGGCAACGATTCTAAAATTTATTAAAATTTTTTACTTTAGACTTTCTACGTAATCGCAGTTCTTTATGATGGTCGTAGAAGTATATACGCTATAGCGGCTGTTATAACCTCAGAAGCCTTTTACTGTGTAGACATGGTATGTGTAATGAGTGCAAGACTTTATTACTATTACCGCCTCGCACAGTGTGATATTTTTACATTCTAGCAGAACAAAAATATTATAGTGATGAACCCCTTACAGCAATTTTGGTTGGTTTTTGCGCCCTTGATCAATAGAAGTCACAATTAGTTATAATTTTGAGCTCTAAAAAACAATATTAAAAGCATATACGGGGTGATCTAGTACTTCGACAGAAAATTTAGAGATTGTACAATTCAGAAAGCATACACAAAACGCAAAGATACAGATTATGCAATTTTCGAACTGCATCTCCCCAAGGGGGCTACCAACTTCTTCGCGAATTACCACAGGAAATAGGCGGTCGAATTGTACAAATTAATTAATATGGGCTATTATGTATTACAGTGACCGCCGTAAAATCAGCACCAGATGGAAAATTTTTGTTTTCAAAGACTACATACTCTAAGACTTGTATTTAGATAAGAAATTACATTTTTTGCTCTATTTTAGCTAGTAAATGGATTTTTTAAGTAAATTTCGCTGGGATATAACGTTACAATGTAACTGCTATAAGAATGCAAACTACTGATACTGAAACACTGTTTTTTTTACCAATAAAGATGATATTTTGTAACATTACATCCATTTACTATTAAAATGAAGTTTTCATTAAAAAATTATAGTTTGATATAGATCTGAGCACTAAAATGTGTTTTCAATTTTGTTCACCTAGATTGGCCAAAATATTTCACTGAGTTTTGTCGTAAAAATGTGCTACTTAACCCTGCAATTCCCTAACTTTATCACAGTTGGAAGTCACTGAGACACCGTGTCGAAGACTATTATTATTATCATTATTATTAAAATATTCCTTCATTCACCTAAAACAACGTTCCCGGATCAATTTTAGATATTGAAGAACAGTTCTTTAATATGTATCTCCTTCAACATTAATAATTTATTCTCGAAATTTGAAAGTCATTACGCTATCCTATGTTTTTTTTTGTGGAAACAGGTTAAACTTTGCTTTTACACCGGAGTTACACGAACAAAGTTTTCCCCACCCCACCCGCGCAAATTTTCACTTTCGAGAAAGGAAATACTATATTTCACGAACATTATTGACTGAGCATATTTAATATTCTATTAGCTACATCCTTTAGATTAGGGTGTATTAACAAAACTGCCTTAAATTATATATTGTTGTACACACGAGGGAAATGCAAATTATGTATAAATTTTTAAGGGAAACTCTATATTCGCGTACATATATCACATACGTACACACTTCTGTATATATAAGGATACCACGAAAGTATTTGCGTTCCAGTAAAATGTAAACAACGCATGAATACGAGTTGTAAGTCGTATTTACTACCGGCTGCCTACATATTTCCAACTTTTATTGATTTTTCGCAAATTATACTTTGCCTAATTCGTACGCTTCCCGGAGCTACATACATATATTTCTGTACAGGGTGGGTAAGTTACTTTTGTTTGATAACTCAGCAGTTAGAACAAAAAGTGAATAGTGTAATTTCTTCAAGATAAATTCATAAATGCGACAATTATTTGTGAATATCTTTGGATATGGTGGCCGGCGTTGTGAATAAGTCTTTTAATTTTGAATCGTATGATTTTTTTTGATAGTTCTAATCTAACACGTCAGAACGTGTACGGCTGAAATGGTTTGGCCATCTAGAAAGAACGAAAGCTATATGAGAGGCGAGATCGATGATGAAAAAAACAAAAGGGAGACCCAAGGAAACGTGGAATAATGCAATAAAGGATATACTGGAACAAAGATACTTGGGATGGAACGAAGCTAGCATGTTGGTAAAGGACAGGAGAAAGTAGAAACGGAATAAATAATTACCTTTACACTTTTCGGTAGAAAAGGTTTTATATGGAAAAAAAATGTAAAATGTATTTTTTTATATTTTACAGTATAAATAATACAATCCATAAAGTCTAAATGCTGTAACATGAAAGTTATCATCTTAGGTTTATGAAGTAAGTGTCGGTTTATTGCTAGTGAAGCGGTTCAATTAATTAACACTTGCTAACTCTTCTTAGATTCTTAGGGGCTATCGAGGAAGACATATGGTGAATGATTTTAAAATGTTCTAACGGTTTTGCTGCGTTCAGATTCAGCAGATACTTGAGTTGAGTCATATCTTACGTCAACCTCCGCTTACGAAGCTCCGCTTTCCTACCTTCAAAGTTCATTGTGCGCTTCCGAATGTACATTACCATATTTATATTTACCCCTTTTCGCCTTAAAAAATCCCGAATATTACCGGCGTAGGTAGCCGTCGATCCAGAAAGAAAGCGAAACAAAAAGTCAGAACAAACGGAAACCAGTTTTTTCCGTTTTTACAGTTGCTCAGCAAAAGGGAGGCCGTCAGAACAAATTATAAAATTGGAAATATCTTCCGTGTATGCGTGTGCACGTTTGGCGCTCGCTGCGTTGCTAGCCGGTGCGATTCGGACCTCTCGCTCTTTCTTTCCCCTTGCGTTGTGCGCGTTCGTTTCCCTCTTCCTTCCATCTGGGAGCAGCGCGTGTGATTGTTACGTCACTTTAACCCCTTTACTCTCCGGGGAAGGTTGTTTACCCTGTCGCTTGGCAAAAATTATATGTATTTTTCTGTAATTTATACATCTATTTCCCCTCTTCTGTCCTACTCCCTGTTTTCCGCGTAATATGCGCTGTTTTTTTACGCAGGATAAATCAATTACGTAACTGGTGAATGTATATGTGTTAAATTATTGATTAATTATGCTTATTTATAAATACTTTTAATATTTTGGAATCATACATAATCAATTATATTCTGTCGATTAAAAATGTTGCACATGGGCTGTAACAGTGCTGCCAGTTCAAAAAAATTAAATGTAAAATTGCGATAATTTACTGGAAATAAAGGAAATTAATTTTGGCCTGGTGATTTTAACCGATTAAATGCAAATCTGTATCAAAGCAGAACAACAATTAAATTTATTTTCGCAATACTTACTCTTTGTTTTGATTTTCAATCTCGGTTTTCTCCAAATCAGTGTTTTCCTACTTGTTATACTGTTGCAGCCATGTGCAATGTGATTCTTTCATTTTGCGGTAAATTGGGTAAACTATAAGACTCTATATGCGTGTAATAATTTTATTATGTACACGCAGTGAGTGCCTATTTTCACTTTCCCTAGATTCGTACTACTGGAGAAAGAGGAATTGGGAGATACTTAATGCAAGGGTACCTTTCAAAACAATGAAGCAAAAAAATTTTGGTCCAAATTGTTTTATGGTTTTTCATAATTTTTGCCCACTAAGATTTTCATACGTTCGAAACAATTCTTGGAACATTTTTTGAAGGCTTCAACTGCTTCTTGGGATGATAAAAATTGCTGGCCACGCATTTTTTGTTTAACATTCGGGAACATTAGATGATAAATTATATAAATACTAGCAATCAGATATTAATTCGATGTTTTTCTCCTTCAAAGGATGATGCGACGTTGTCGATTGTTTCTCTTGGTTTCTTATGGCGAAAAATGACTTATGGCAAAAAAATTGTTGTATACCATTCAGCGTTAATTGATCTTTGATTCCCCAAAAGTAGCGTTTGCGACATGTCCAGTACATCGAAAGAAATAAGTATGTTTCATTTTCAAGGAAGTGGTTCGTCAACAAATCATTATTTTTTTTTCTATTTTTCTCGGAACGGCTTAGCAATTGGTTGTTGCTTAGTTTCCGGCTCGTACGAATATATTCAACTTTCGTCACCTGCTACGATGTGGACGAATTTCTGTCGAATTTTTTGAGCATTAACTTCCACCAATTAGCATAAGCCGTTTCGTATCCTTGAGTTAAATCATGCGGAATTCATGGGGAAGATTTTTTTCACACCTAGATGTTCATTCAAAGTCGAATGTACTGCAACCTAAAGATGCTTCTTTCTTACGGTAAGTCACATCTCGATTTTCTTCAATCACGTCCCGTACAAACCAATATTTTTTGGAACAACAACCGATTTTGATCGGTCTTCACATTACTGATGGAAGCACGATGGAACAGTTTCTTATAATGGTACTTCATTACAAAGGTGAATCGAGGCATTACTGTTATCTTAAGCCTTTACTAAGATTGTAAAAAATCATCCAACGAAAGCCCTCACGTAAAATTTCCATCCAATCTGTGCTTAATAATAATATTATTCCGAAATTGATTTCCGAATCGTCCCTTTCTCAATAAAGAAACCATTTGAAATCTGTGCATATATTACATCACAAAATTGTGTTAGTGCCTTAATAATTTCATTGATTTTTCCAGATTTTGTCTGACAATGATAACATTTTGCTTTTGTTGAAATGTATGGTTTCTTTGAACTTTTCAAAAATTATTTTCTTGAAATAATCATTACATACAACTTGTAAAACAAATAAAATTTATGTAAATAAAGGGAATTACTCTAGCGATTATTTATTGCTTCTTTTCTTAATTTCCAATATTTCTTTGATGGTACAGCATGACCTTACTTTCTCTGGTAGATCGAAAGTTTTGGTGAAAGCGCTCATTGTATTCATCGATAACGTTTACCGGACAAACACCTGAATGTAAAAATTTTGAATGATATTTTATAATCAAGTTAAAAAAACAAAGGGCGGCAAGAAGTCTAAATATTCTGCAGAAGAGCCTTCGGAAGTGAGATTAGGAGATCCGAGAAAAACTAACCAGGATACTACATTAGGACAAGGTTAGGCATTCGCATCACCTTCTCCAAGAATATCGGTGAAATTACGTACAGAATGTATAAATGTATATTAGTGAAGGTTGAAGATCAACTTTACGTAGGTAATGGAACTCGCACTATGCAAATGTCAGCCTTTCAATAAGATACTTTTAACCCTTTTACCAAACAAACCACGCGTATATCGTACAGTAAAAAACCTTATCTTGTAAAACATTGGATTCTGAAAAGGTTGGTGTTTGAATAGCAACTTCACGGAGAAAAATAATTGGTCCATTCTTTTTCCCAGAAATAATAATTTATTACAACTATTTTTGCACTATTTGCATAATCACGAACTAAAGGCTGAATATTTTCAACAAGGCAAAGCTACAACTCATAAAACGTTACAATATTTTTTTTATTTATTCTGCTCGCTTTCAAATTATTGACTTAGATTGCCACATCAGTCATTTATGCTGTAAACACTTGCACCATGACAAATATGTCAAACGTAATTTTAAATCTCAATCTCGATGTGATTTAGACAGAATTTAAATGTTAGATGTTGCACCTACCATAAAAAAGACGGCCCTCTCAATTACAATTTCTTTATGATCATATTGTATATAAATAGTTTCAAATTGTATTTTCACATTTTATCTTACTAAATGGTGCAAGTGCATGTTAATAAAGCAATATGGGAATGAAAAAGAAATGCGATGTAAACGGCTCGATGGTCCAGTGGTGAGAGGGTCTGCATCTGACTGGGCTGTGTGTTTCAGTCCCGTTAGAATTAAATTTTCTTAGTGGTTCCGGTCCACTCCCGAATCAATTAATTGCGCTTCACCGTTTACGGCGAGGGGGTGACACTAACAACGCCATCGAAAACTTTATACACACAAAGGTGAGGTTATGACGAGCTTTAAAAAGCTTATACACCTCGTTGGGTCGTCACCATAAAAAACAAAAAAAAAATGAGATAAGGTGAGTTAGAGCAAGCATATATCCCCATAAATTTTTCCATACTATAAAGTTAGATAAATATGAAATTTGCCTTACAAATACTCACGTATTATTAAGATAATTATTAAAACTGTATCTGATATAATTATCTCCATGTCGGCATATTAATTCCAGTTTATTTCCTAATTTTCTAGAGTGGGAGAGGTACATTTTAGCATTTTATTTTTTATTGCTTCTATCTCTGATTCCTAACCACGTGTCGCTACACAAGAGAATGTTGTGAAGTATTCGCAATTTATTGACAAAAATGTAAATTTCTACCTTTCGCGTGGCTATTGGATATTACCTCATAACTTGCTATTAAAGGAAAGACAGCAAACATGTAATAGCAGGTCAAGAGTGGGCACTTGGCTATAGGTTAAACTATACTTGAGAGAGTCTGCGCTGAGAAGCTCGAAAATAGACGACTTACTTTAAGAGTCAGACAACCTTCAAAATATTTTATGATAACAAAACAACAAAAAAAAAAACAAAAAACCATTTTATGATAGAGACTCTAAAATAATATGTGAGTAATTGCAAAACTTAATGGCTCTGCTCAAATCTATCAAGGCTAGTTTGGTGTAGATGCCTTGAAATTGCTGACCAGATAGTAAGAGAAGCTTCTAAAATGAATTTCGCAGAATTGGAACCAGTTCTGTATAACAACGTGGGAGAATTAAAGAGTAGGTTAACAAAACAATATCAATTTTATTGGAATCTTTTAAGTAGACGTACTGCAAAGAAATTAAGAAAAAATCTTTCAGGATTTAAATGCAAATATAGTTGCATTAAATAGGTTCTTCGAGAGATCGCAACTTTCGAAAGTTGATTTCTAACTTGAAATGTTCCTCTAAAACTAAAGCTTTGTGAAAATTGATTGGAGCTAAGGCAATTTTACGATAACATTGTTCAAGAAGGAAAGAACACGTTTAAAAGTTATTCTAATTTAAAATTTTATGGGAATTGCGTAATTTTTCGAATTGAATTCCATCGCCGATTAGAAATACAATTCTAAATAGAGAAATACGTATTACGTTAATCTACGCTTGTTATTGGGAATTCACTTTGTGAAATCTTTCCCATTTAAATTATTGAATTTGACACGTTATTGTGATGATGGCTCATTTGTATGATAACAATGGATCATTAAAAACTATGTGCATACTACCTTCATCAACACTTTATAATAGAACTGGTGGGTTAAATCATCTATAAAATTCGATAACATTGTAGTTACAGTTATTTAGCGCGCACATGTATAGAAATATTACTTTTTGTTCGTTGTTCAAATGAAATCATAAAATCGCCAACATAGTTATTATACAGTATGTCCAAGATACTTCTTCACCTTATGCTAAACTTTAATCAACATTTGCTTGCTTATATTCAGTATTTATTATTTACAAGTGATTATTAACTTGTTGGACAACACTGTGTTGATGTTAAAGTTGTAACTTTTATACATTATTTTTAATTAAAATTCTATGTCAGCTATGTATTTAAACAAAAGACATCTGCAAGGCATTATAGTTACCCGGAAATTTTTATAAAAAGCTTTCAGATATTTAATAAATTAAAGCAACACGAATTAATTTTGACAACGATTTCAATAGCTTTGCTGTAGAAATTAATTCTTATAAAAAAATTTTCGACATACTGCCAAAGGTCCCAGGAAGAGTTTACCGAATCACTACGAGGTTACTTTGAAAAGATTCAAGCCAAAATATTCTGGCATCAAAAATGTTTAAAAACGTCAGCCATTTTGGATATTTCGTTGTTGTTTAACACTCGTTTGTGCCAGTCGATGTTTCTGTAAAAATGGAAAAAGTCGAGCCTTCTTTAAAAAGGCAGTGCGCTTATTTTTGGGCAGCTGAATTTAAACGTAGTCGTACTAGATTAGTTGGCGATTAAAGTTCAGCAACCGCCAACGATAAATTACATCGGAAAAGTTCACAAAAGAACATGTTTGTCGCATTCTGACTAACGATTTGGGCATGGAAAACTAACCGCGCCTTGGATACCGCACCTGCTCACTCAGGGTCAAAAATGCATTCGAATGAACACAAAACTTCATTGGAACAGTTTAAACGAAATAAGTCGGAATTTTGGCGACAATTAACAACTGCAAATGGAACTTTGATGCATTCGTACGCTTCTGAAGCCAAGGTATGTGTAGTCAAAGCAATGACTTGAGAAGGGTAAACCCGTTCCGAAAAATAAGAGGACTGCTCCATTGGCCGGGGATTTGTTTTTGGGATAGTGTTAATTGCCTGTCTTCAAAAGGGAAAAAATAATGGGGGTATGCTGCGCATCATTGCATTACAAGCTGAAGGCGGAAATTGCGGAAAACAGCCGAATTCGGAGAAAAAGAAAGTTTTGTTCCATCAGATCTTCAGAAACAAATACGTCTAGATTTACAAAAAAAAACATGTTACTTAAAAAAAAAAGACATTTTTTACGGTGGAAATTATTTTTCTAAATTGCTCAGGTAAGGAATTATCTACCGGTCACGCCGTATTCTTTAAGCGTTGTATTTTAACATAATAGCGTTTATTATGTTTGCAATTGTAATAAAGGTACATAATTTATGCATGTAGAATAATAATGGGAACCATTTCATGACTTAATTTCACATTCTTTTTTGCACGAGCTTGGTTACTTTTACTTCGAAAAGGTACTGTTATAATAATAAACACTTAAAAACAAAACAATCAAAACGTTTTTTCCTGTTTCTTCGACAGCTACTCTGATTTTTCATCGGAAGCGGAAGCTCTAATTAACTTTCCTTGACTACACTGCAATTAAATTTATTTATTACACATTTCAATTTCAAAAGTGAAGCTTAATTCAGTTATATTGTTTGATTATGAACACTACAGACAAATATATATTATTAACTCCTAAATTTTTGATTTAAGATGATGATATGATTAATCACCAATATTAATGACAAATATACAACATGATCATAAAAAAAAGAGAGTAATCTAGAAAGGGGTCATGTTCTTTTTTGAGTTATTTTTTGTTGGTTATAACTATTTCTGACAGTCATGGCTTAGATGCCAGTTATTGTACTATTGTCCTTTCCGTAATACCCTCAGGAATAATGCGTAGAAAAAAGCATACCGCGTAGGAAAATCTATTCTGTAGCCTACATGTATCTAAGAACTGAAGACTGTAAGCAGTTATGTACAATGTGATTTTAATTAATTTTTATTCAGAAATAAGTGTTCGATTTACCCTACAAAACTAAATCTAAATATAAATGTGAGTTACTAGATTCAATACTTTACAATAAAAAAAAATACAATAAAAACTTTCAATACAATAATTTCTTGAATAAGATTATCACATGTCTTGCTCAATAACAACAGGTCTCGACGAATCAAACGGCGATTAATTCACCAATATTGCTCGCTGCTTTTTTATGAATTTAAATTTGATTTGATTAAGTAAACTTTTTGTCGTTGTTATGATGCCCTTCACAGCTGAACAAGGTGCTTTTATTATTATATAAAGGCGCATTACCGTACCATGAAGATGGATCATGTACTTATTCATTACAATCATGCATATAACAAACTCATAAAAATTATCCTGATGTTGTTATACAAAACAAACTGTTTGCTAAACACAGATATAGAATTATTGAACAATTCGAAGGTAAACACTGCATTTTTGCTGGAGGTAATTCCTAAAAAATAGATTCGCAAATTAGCAGATCAAACTGGTATGATGCTTTGTCGATCTTCAAGATTCCATTGTTTTTTCATTTTCATTATTTTAGGTTTATCGTTCAGTAGTGCAAGAAAAAACATTGGTTAAACGTCTACACATGCATCCATATATAGAGTAACTGTAACATAGTAATTACTGCCTATTGATATTCCACAAAAATTTCAATATTGTCAACGGTTTAACGAAAATTTTCGTAATGTTGATATTTTGTCTGGTTTCATTTGTCAAGCTGTATTAATAGCCAAAATGTTAAGACATGGGCTACAGAAAACCCGTATAATTTTGCAGAAACTGCTTTACATCCACAAAAAATTGGAATCTGGGTAGTAATATCTAGACGCTGCATAATTGATCTAATATTTTTTCATGAAAATGTAACTACGGAAAGACATCGTACTCAAAGTTTGGAAGTGTTTATAAACCGGTTACATGATAATGAATTGAAAAGGGGCTATTTTCAATAAAATGGAGCGCCATCTTATGTAATTCATGAAACATTGCGATATCCAGAACAATATTTTGGTGATAGACTTATTAGAAGAAATCGTTGGTTTTTATAGTGACTTTACCGATTCCCTTTAGATTTTTATCTATTTAGGCATTTAAAAAGATAAATTCATCAAAATCGACTTCACTTGCAAGCCGCCAGAAAGCAGGAAGTCCATGCACTCAATCAAAATGAATTACAGCGACTATTTGACAATATTAAGAAACGAGTTAATTTATGTTTGTGGTCACTTCGAACTATGACAAATTTTGAGTTGCTTATTTTAAATGTGTTGTGCTCAATTCTAGATATTCACATTAAATATAAATGTATTTAAAATAATCTATATTTCATTTTACTTTTTTATCACATTTACATTAATTTTGTACAAAATCTATTTGAGACGATACTGGCAAGGAATTCAATACCAAATCACAAAGTTGACAAAAATTTAGGAAGGCAGGAAATTCAAACCATTATCAGTCATTAAAACTCCCTTTGTAGTACATATATCTGCATTGATCATTAAAAATTATAAATTATATACATTGTACTACATTTGGGATGTTATTAAACTTACAGTGTTATAATCTAAAATTCCAATGTTTAGGAGTTTCCTAAAACGAAATTATTCCAGGCAATAAAAGATGTTTCCAACGAAATTTTCAGCATTTGGAGTTGGTAATTATTACTTTTTGGTTGGTTCTTTATTGACCTTAAAATAACGAGCCGGTCTATCTGAGATTAGAAAAGTAGCAAATCTCATAGATACGTGACTATAAAAAAAAGCTAACAACATGTTAATTCAATCTGTTCCTATATCTTATTTTATAGCGCACATGCTAATAATTACACTTAAAATAATTTATTATGACGACGTAAAAAATTATCTGCGATGCGGCTCTTTTATCTAATATTACTAAAATAGAATTTTATAACAAAAACTTTTTATGCAACTAAGTAGTGGAATTTTTTTCATACAGTAAACATCCATCACATGGAATTTTTGACCTGGGAATAGTTAAAGTCAAAACTAAGTACATGCTTTTTATTTCTACGGGTCATGGAGACTGACTTTTTAATCTTACGATAACAATTATTGCAATATTTTCTTTTTAGAAACAGTTTGTCGCTTTGTTGATGCATTTATGAGAGACTGTGACGTGTTTGAGTTTAATTCGATATATACAGCTTGTACATACTAATAATTAAATGTGCAAATTTTTATTCCAATGGAACTTGGGCAAGACTCGATCAAAATCCAATCTCAACTTCTAAGAGGCAAATCAAACTCTTCCTTGAGAAATTTTTTATTATTTAAGAATATTTTTTTAGCAAATCGAGTAATAAAGTATTACTTTATTAGACACGAACGTTAACGAATTCATTATATAGAGTGAATTCTAATTCTAGTATATATGCTTTCCCTGTATCTAGAATTCTACAATGTAATTTTAAGCAAGGAAAATCAAGCGGACATTATCGTATGACACTAGAAATGCTAAAGAATTTTGAGGAAATTAAAGATAACAACCGAAAAACAGCTGGCGAAAACAGAGTAGATTTAGGCATTTCTAAACCTAGAGAAGGCATTTAACAGAGTGCCACAAAAATACTTTGGGAAAAGGTAAAACGTAGAAATATATGTATATTGGCCATGGACGACGTCATATCTGCAGAAAATGGGAGCAGCAAGATACACATAAGCGTATGTCACAATGTGCCTTGCTGATGGCATGATGACTTGTGTCCCAACGGAGGAGACCTTATAAGAAACCTGTTAATATTGGAAAAAGAATTAAAAAGGATTTATGGAATAATACGAATAAAATTAGCGTGTAAAAAAAAAGTCAAAAGCAAAGAATAAAAAGCGAAAGAAGAACTTGGGGGTGATGAGGTAGCTTTGGCATTAAAGTAACAGAATTTGGCTTAGACAATAGTATGGAGTACATGTCAAGAACCATTTTATCTTTATATCACTATTATTATAGAAGGATACAAGCGTTACAGCCACTATATCATCCCATAAATATAACATAACATATATACTCTTGGTTTGCAGATTGGACCCGCTCCGCTCTCGTAGCTTTTGCCGACGTTTCGTCCACAGTCCTTTGGGGACTATTCATTCCGGAGGGATCTTTATAGGACTTGTTGTAGTAATATTAGATAATAGAGCGGAAAACTTGTAGATCAATGAAGCGTAGCAGTTTAATTGGTTGAGATTTCCACGCATTTGATATAAGGGATGGCCATCTTCGAGATTTAAATTATTAGGGTGTTTGAAGATATCTATAAATTTACGGATTTTTTTACTATAATAGTGAAGATTACGAGACAAGATGCGGCTAGAATTAAATTGGAATTGATGGCCAGTTTCCAGCCAATGTTCAGCCAGCGTGGACCCGGCTACACGCAACAATCACGTATACTACCCGTACTCAGTAACACGAGTGTTGACCGGTCGCTTTGTTTCACCGATGTGCACACTACACGATATCTGGTAGACACTATGGGCTTCCAGATGATTGCGGTCTTTACTGGGAAAATTATCTGAGAGTTTGGAATTGGATTTGAAGATGCCTTTTATCTTATTCCCGAAGAGAATCTTGCTCATGCGATACGTAATACCTTCAATGTAGGATAGATACACTTATTAACGCAACTTAGAGTTACATGAGGCGATTTGCTGTAGATAAATGTAGGTGCAGCGACTAATGGTAGTTTGAATATCGGTTCTCGAGGAAACGAATTAGGTCCAGTTCTGAAAATGGCCCTTTGAATAAGAGAATTGATAACATCGCGATTTTTGGCTGGATGATGCTGCGAGAGGCCATTGAGATATCTATCCGCGTGCGTTGGTATTCTATAAACGTCGAGCCGATTCTCTTTTTTTTTGACTATCTAAAATATTTAACTTATGCAAGAGTTCACAGAAAATACTTGTGAAACCATTTCGTGGACAACGAGATTTTATTTTTGCCACACATACAGCCTCATTGCTACGTTGAGCAGGGTCGAGCGCACCTCAAATAAATGGTGTCAACCTTGAACAATTTCTATAACAATGGAAAAAAAATGTTCATTCATATACGACAAATATGAACTTTATTTAGATACCGCAATTCCTCTTTTTTTTTAATTCAAAATATATCAATTTCAAGATTTTATTTTTGATTTAAAGGTGTTTTAAAAGAATGTTTACGACTTTTGTTCCTCTTTAAGTAATAATTTCTTAACATGTATATTGGATGTGGCGTTTAAAACCCCGGATATCCGAATTGTAGGAATTATTAATAGCTGAAGGTTAAAAGAAAGCTTCTCTCATCCATGAAAATTATTGTATGTTCTCTTAATAGAAACTACAAGAAATTAGTTTTTCCATTTGAATTTTTGCTACTAATTCTTCATCAATATGTCAATATTTTCAATTTATAAAGGTAACCTTAGATTAGATATGTACTACATGTATTACAAAAACAATTTTTTAGTGGTTATTGCATTAAAATGCCTTATACCTAAATAAAATTTCATTAAAACAACGAAGTTCAACGAATACCCTGTTAATCACATGTTAAAATCGAAACCATATATCCTAAACTTTATACTTTTTCGCGAGTAACAGCTGCGAAATGCATGTTAAAAACTTATCGAATGCAAGGAGGTAATTTTATATCACTTGGTAGACCCCATCCGAAGCATTCAATACGTCGGCAAGGCTAATAATGTGCATATTTTAGCCAGTTAAACGCGATTTTTAGAAAGTACCTACACAGTACTGTATGCACCACTCTGTTGCGAACGGGTGGCCGACTAAACAACGGCTTTCGTGATATTCCGTACGTTGCAAGCAGCGCTGGCTCTCACCAAAGCTTGGCCGTTCCTGTGTGTGACCTCAATTTAAGTATCGCTTGCCTATAAAAGGACGACAATGACACACTTCTGCGAAGCACTAATTCAACAAAGGAAAAATAACGTATACGTAGCAACAGAGACGTAATGAAAACCATTATTGTTATTATCATTAGGGTTTTGTGTACTTGCATGCGCTAGTATACGTGTCTGGAATATCCAGACGAAAGTTTTATTAATTTGTGTCTGAATTAACACCTAGGAACAAAAGAACGAACATTAATTAAGTACACGGTTAGCGCAAAAATTTATATGTGACATATTTCTGCATCAACTCTACTTAACCAATAATTTGACTCAATTTTATACTTGTGTAATATTTAACGCACTTGTATCTTAGTTCTTGAGTCCAGTTAATTATAAATCTCCTATTATAGTTGATAAGTAATTTACTTCATACTTTTGGTATTTTTGTAAGCGTCCTTCTGATTATGGAACCACTACCTAGTGCAAGTAGTTAAATATCACTATCACAAAAGCAAAAGTCTTAAATTTAGACGTGAAGAGAAATAACGGAGTACTCGTAATTTGCAAACCTCTTAATGGCGCTTAGTTTTGACCCAAAAACACAGCAGAACGAGCATAAAGCTGTCTAAGTTCGATCCTCTATTTGATTTACCAGATTTTCGACTTTAGTTAACAATTCGAAATACTTCGAAATACTACTTTATACCACCTCACGATGAACTATTTTAAATTGTTGACTCGCTATTCAGTTTTGTGCAAGTAACGTGAAATATTTTTGTATTATTTGATTATTCACTTCATAGTCGCCCTGATAAAGACTACATATAAAGTCGAAAATTTCTCAAATCAAATAAACAATTAAACCTAGGCGACCTTTTATTTTTATGCCTGTCCAGCTATGATTTTTGGGTTTAAACTAACCGTCAATAAAAGGTTTGCTTTAAATTTAGGACATACACTTGTCCTTGGTAAGCAGAATGCACCCAACACGTACAAGAAGACGCGAATTGATATATCGTGAATGAAGGTTACTGTAAAAAATGCAGCAGTTACAAGAATATAATTAATAAATTAATAAAATTACTTTTAGTTGTAGCTAGATCAACATTGTATCGTAGCATAAAACAGCATAAGGAGGAAGGAAAAGTAAAAAAGCACAGGATGACAATTTATGAAACAAATAATTCACACTTTATCTTATAAAAATCCTTCCTACGTTCAATAAATTACTGAATGTGAAAGATTTACCACAGATGAGCCGTTCTACAAAATGTTTTTGCTGCTAATTAGGAGGAAACGTCATTAAAGAACGTATATGTTAATTGCATGATATAATTGATGATATTATCGTGCCTTTCATTATTTCCGTTAACACTAGTGATTCTAGCAAGATCGGGAATATACGCAATAATTTGAGTATTTTTAATTATCTTCATCCAAAAAATTAAACTAAAAACGGTGTAATTTTATACATTTAAGGAAACAATTTTGTAATGGTCTAGCTTTGGTACATCTAGAATCTAACAGGAATTTTATTTTAAGAGCAGACGCATCCTAATAGAGAGGAACAATCCATTGCTTTTGTATTCAAGGAATTGACTAATTTTTAGCTGAATTATTTTACACAAATACACATTTAGATATTTATCTAAATTTGTAAAATGTTGTATATAATACATGAAAAAATCATTTGAAAGAACGTACCACAATATTGTAGTAGTCATTAACACAACTATATAATAACATATATGACCTCAGATTCTTGTTAATTACTATACCTCGTTGCCACAGATTATACTTCAAAGTTGTAGTTGTTTACGTTGTATTGCTTCAGATAAATGTAGCATTCATTCCAACAATGTTTGTATCGAGACTTGCAGGACAAAATTGTCGTAATTTTTTATACAAAACTTCTTAATTTGTCTTTTAACGGACACGTGATTTAGTTAGTTTAGTTTGGCATATTTGCACACCCATTAAACACCCACTAAATGATAAACAATAGTATCGGCAACTTCCGCCATGTGGTAATTATAGATACAATTTCAGATATTTCTTATATAAATTTAGCGATCATTAAAACAATATTGTTGCAATTATTATATCAGCTTACCAGATCAGCAGATTTTGAGATTCACAGAAACTGTTTGTCAATCACATACAACTTACCATCGAGAAATTGATACATTGAGAATATTTCTGAATGGAAATTGGACCATCCTCCAATATTCAGTTGATTTGAATACTTTTTATTTTTATTCAATATTTTGGCAGGAATATGGGAAGAAGTCTGCCATTTGGCAAACGCATGTGATATTACCGATACTATTACTAAATAACATAGATCTATTGATGGTGTAATGGCATTATGTTCGGAATGTTATTGTTGTCAATAATAAAATGATTGACGGAACAACATATCTAAAGTTCATTTTGGTTTGTACTATTAGTAAATATGAAACATACATATATTTGTATGTTTGGCTTCAGTGCATTTTATACAGGCTGTGTTATTTAAACTTAGCGGAATAATGGGAATTATTACTAGCTGAATGCTGAAACTTTTGTCTTCAGTGTATTTGATACCGATCTCTCAAATAAAAATATTATCAATACTGATTTATTTCCGATTATACCGGAAACGGAGGTTATCTTGTTCGATTTAAATTAAACACTCTGCATATTTTTTCATTTTGCTACGCCATACATTATTTTACATAAGTTCTGCTACGATTGCCCTGAATACCTATCTGTGACGGAATTTTAATGAATTTGTGATTCTGTTACATTCTACACTCGAATTCTTGAAATAGACTCATTTCAATGAGGCTAATATCAATTTTTGATTCACTTCCAACATACACCACTGTATTGAATGATTACGTAATTTCGACGATGCGACGATCTGCAATTTTGGTCTTACAAGCCATTATATACAGACACATACTACATACTTCTTAAACTCTGCGGACGAGTCTAACAATCAAGATCATATTCACATATACTGCGCTATGAAATATATCCTTTATTGTTGGAATGGGGTGGATCGACCGTTAATTTTCACAACATGGACATATGTACATACTGTTGCAGAATTTGTCGTCGAGATCTTAAAAAGGATCACTAAATTTAGCGTTAAAATCGTTGATCTTCCAACAAGTATGTAATGTTCCATGAATTTGCTGACATATAATAAAACGTATTGTTGTAGGTTGCAACAGTGATAAGAGTAATGTTGATTGGAGATTAATAACTGTCAATGAATCTGTCGTCGAGATTTTAAAAAAGTCGCTAAATTTAGCGTTAAAATCATCGATCCTCCAACAAGTATGTAATGCTCTATCAATTTGCTTACTTGCTGTTGTACGTTGCAATGGTGACAAGAACAATATCGGTTAGAATGTAAACAACACTAGATATTTAATTATCATTATACAAAGAATATGTAGAGTTAGAAGCGGAAAACTTAAAACAAAAGCAAAAATGTGGAAAAAATAGAGTTTGATTTTAAAGATGCGAGTATCTTAAATAAAGAACCGATCCAGAAATGTATTTCAGTATAAAACGTATAGTTTCCGACTTACAAATATGCCTTCTTTTAGTATCAGATAAGAAAAGGATACACAAAGTTTGAAAAGAAAACCCAAAATGTTATATTAATTCTTTACCAGAATGTTTTCGTATCACATCATCTACATGGGTTTTTATTGGTTCCTTCTTGAGCTTGTACCAATACTAGAAAATTGTGTTCATCTTCCGATAGATTGTAATAACGCGTCCTTGCTATTCATATTTAAGATCTTGACAACTAAGACAAATTACAAAATAATTTTTGGTCAATTATACCCAACTCGAAAATAGAAATTCCTGAAATTGGTTATGAAAATCGTGATATATCGTGGAAAACCATTCTTTTACATTCAAATAGTGACAATTCATGTTTTATGCAATGAAAAATTAAGGAATTACATAAAACCAACAATTTAAGGTATTAAAATAAAAGAAAGTATAACACAAAGATCTTATTAACAACATTACAGTTCAGTTCATTTACAGTTCCGGGGTAAAGTCGATCAAGCCGCAGTTTTCACATTTTTTAATATGAAGGCAACAACAGATAAACTATTAGATGTTTTCTACTTACAACAGTGTAGTCGACTAACGAACAATCGTGTTCCCGGAGGTGTGAGCTGAATGTCAATAGTAATTTTTCCATAAATTATAAAAGAATGTATATAAAAATATATGAAATGAAAAATTTGCACAACTGAATCTGTACAAACTAGAACCCAAAATGGTTAGGACCGATCCTAGCCATTTTAGGTGATGACGAGTATATTGAATAAAGTCTACAAAAAATAAATAAAACTAACTTTTTGTGTAGTTTCAATTGTAATTTTGGTAAAAGAGAAACTCCAAAGAACGGGTTGAAATCTCGCCGAATTTTGTTCGGTATTAAGAATAGGTTTTAACCAATTGATTTTATAGGATTATTTTTTAATGGATTTGTTCGTTATGGTGTGGAGTGTGCTCTTTTTTTTTCAAACTACGCCTTAGATAAACATCAAAGCTGCTAAACAATTTAAAGCTCCGTACGATAGACAGCCCAAGAATCCTGTTTCTCAGTTTTCTGAAAGAATCGATTTCACCCCGGCTGACGGTATCCATATTGTCAAAAGCTGTCGTACTTTAGTTTGTAAATTGTAGATTGCATTCCAATGTAGTGATATTTAATTAGTTTAACTAATATTAAACTCCCCGATTTATAACCTACAACAATACAAGAAAACATTCTTGGGCGTTTTTTGGAACTCTGGCCACAATGAACATAGTGTAGATTAGATTAATGGCATTACATTCACCTCGTTTACACTCCTTGCTAACTGATAAACTGATAAAATAATGTAGTGCAGTTTTTTTTATAGCGTAAGAATTATTTGAAGATTCTGCAGAGCCTATGGAGAATTACCAAAAACTTAACTATTATACTCACAAAATTTGAAAGATCACATCACCTTCAAAATTATCACACAGACACTTACAATATAATTTATCACAATATATGTAAACTTAACGAACTAGTAGTTATTCTCACTTTATTTTATCTTTGATGTAATACAGATTTCATTTCTATTTCTCTCATTGATGGGCAAACTATTAGACCTACATTATATCATTAAAGATAAAATTAATAAGGATGCACCTTGCAAATTTAATTTCCAGGCAATTATCGGCTATAATTGCAGAATTATATAATAGAAAATAAACAAAGTTGTAGGATTCTGTTTTCTGATGTGGATATTTTCACATAGATTACAAGAATAATTTAGTATTGTAAGAACTATCAATTAATCCTAATGAATAATTCCAAATTATTTTTAACGATAAAATAATGCTGCATATATGAAGCTAAAATAGTTAAAACCAATTACATTCTATTCGAATAGTACTCTTTTATCTAGTGTATCGTATTATTACTCTATTATCTGTAATTTAAAAAAATTATTATTAAAATAATTTAAATAAATAGAATTTTTTCTTGTTACCTGCACTACTCAGTATTTATGCAGATGTTACATCTACGTATTTTTTATATTTATATTCAGATTATCTATGAATTTCCCACTATCTTTTATCTATTACAAGCAAAACGCGTATTTGTAATTACACCTTGAGGCACTTTAATTGTTATTAACTAATTTACTTTACTTATGTTCGTTTACAGTGATTCCTAGAATACAATAATGTATTTTCTTCTACTAAGTACATATTATTAAAGAAGATAAACAGAGGTTCGATGAATTTTCTTTTATATAATTTAGCAAGGATGAAGCTGCATTTTATTGGGATCTGTCTTATATAAACTTTATTGTGAATTTCATAATTTTAAATTACTAACGATATTTGAGACGGTGCTTTCAGTATTTAATTCTAGAAAAGTCACTATTATGCTAGTAATTTTCAGCTCTCTAGATTCTAAAAAGGAACTCGTGCATTCTCTATACATTTCTTCTGAATAAAACATTTCATACAATTGAATTAAAATGATTTTTGTTCCCTTCATTGTTCGCACAAAACAAGAAATTTAAAATCCGTCAATTTGTGTCAGATATTCCCTTAAGCTTTTCCGAGAAAAAAAAGAAACATTCGTGAAAGCCCTCCTTTCATTTTACTAATTAAATACAAATTACTACACGTCAAAAACGGAGCATTTCAAAAAGAGAAATCTTATGGTCCATACTTATTAATTTGCGCTGGTACGCTTTATGGAATATTGCAGCCTCCGCCATATTTACACGCAATTTCTCTTTTTCCAGACTGGCAAGACGAAACGGGTTTTGTTTAAAATAAATATTTGTAACAGTTGAAATAAAGTGTATTTATAATCCTTACAAGGTTATAAACGAAGGAGACAGCAATAAATTACAAATATTGAAATAGCAATGCTGTTGCGTAGGTAGTGTATGGTGTGGTTTATATGTTCATAGAAAAAATCAAAAAAATCCTAGCAATTTGTATCATTTACTTAACTTATTTTATTCTAATAATAATACTTTTCTTTGATTCTAAAAATATTTAAATAATTCACGGCAACTTATAGTTGTTATAAATCGACTCAAAACGTAACAATATGGTTCTTCTCATTCGAGATTCGTCAACACAAGTTCTATTTAAGGACGAAATATAACATAATATAAATAAATCATAGACTAAACAATTTTGTTTTTTTGCTAAATCTGTATTTCTACTCGAGTAACAATAATAGCATTTTTGATGAAGCAAATATCGCTTATTCATATTAGAATATTTATTTAAATAAGTTTTATTGGAACAGGCACAATAGAAATTTGGTATTTCATGGAAAATACTATCGAAGGATAATACGCGGTGCCAATAACGTAAGGTCCTGTATAAGCTTAAGCTGCTTAGTAGAAAAAGCGACTGAAACGTATCTTATAGCTGAATAGGCAAAATCTAGAATGTGCGGACTGCTATTATTCAATTGCATACAGAGGAGTAAATTAAAGTCCCATTGTAAGTAGGTAAAATTTTTTTTTTATTAAAAGAAAAGGTGTGTTTTGTTAAATCTACCTGCGATAAAATTAGGATCATTAAATAAAGTCAATCACCTATACCGTACGAATTTTGTAAACAAATATTTATAGAAGAAATTCGGTAAAATTTCGTCAATTCAGCTTAAAATAAATGAAATAATAAAATAAAAAAAAAACTTACATTAATCCTAGTGTAAATTGCGATGAAAAACATAAAAATTTCAGTTGGTTGCGAAAAATAAAATCGTATTCTTCGCACAGAAAAAATAAAAACTCGAAAAAAATAGTAAAAATATCTATAAGTTCTATAGCAACTTGGAATTTTTGGACGTCATCTCCATGGGCGCACCAGGTGCAGATCGCGATACACTCGGCGCACTAGCGTCTAACCCGAGAGATAGTCTAGCAATACTCTAACATCACAATGGCCTTAAAACATCCGAAAACCCCCTAAAGTGGTAGGACCACTTTTTATTGAGTTTGCAAATTCATAGGTACCTGTAAATACCTTGGAGGGGTGCGCGGGGGGGCCCCGGCCTGCCATCTCGCAGTACTCGCATCAGAGCATAAGGGGGGCTGGTGTTATGCTGCTGCTAGCATCCGAGCTTACAGAGTGGTACAGTTATGCGAAAATCATGATTTGCAACCTGTATGCTCTCCGTGTATTGCGTGTGCAACGACCACATCCCAAATTTTTCGTGTGGCCAATTCTTTCCCAACCCTACGTCACTCTTTCGACGTACTACCGCGCGGAGGTCCTTTTTGTTGTTTCTATCCTTTCTTCACGTTCGTCGCCGGCACCGAATTCACGCCTTGCTTGACACTCTACCTTCGCGAGATCACCGATGTTATACTTGTACCTCTACGTTACGTTCAGTGAACGTTCAACAACTTATGCATATGCAGTTCCTTATTTGCCAAAATACTACATACTACTACCAGACATTCTTTTTTATTGCACATACAACAATCACTAAAAATATTATTAACCAGTCTCGTGTGCGAGTTTTACTTGAAAATTATTTTTATGAATGTTACCTCCTATCCTGTTTTCATCGTGTATTACGTAAGCTTTCAGAATGTTGCGTTCTTTTGATAACTATCGGAATGTTCGTCCTAAGAACGAAGAAGTAGAATCCTAACAAGTGTTATCTACTATAACTGAAAATAATTCAAGCAAATACATTTCTTTAATCGGATTAATAAATTTTTTGCAGATTTTTGTCTTGCCTTTAAATGCTTCCATTAAATTAAATTTAATTCAATCCTGATTTACCCAGAAAATGGGAAGCTTAGAAAATTAAAATGATTTTAAATGTATTTTGCGTATCATGATAAAGCACGTTTTGTTACCAAACTATAAAGCGGAATTTAATTAAAGAGAGATTAAAGGAGGTGGGATGGCCTTATACATAAGAAGGGGTATAAATTATAAACTGTTACTTTTTAATTTAATTTTACTTTCTTTGGGATTTCCGGTATTTTTTTTTTCCTTGTTTTTTCAATAAAATTGCATTGCATTATCTTTCCGAAGATATTTTTATTCCTTTTTCAACAAATTTTTGCTGTTTACCTATAATACAAACTTGTTTCTTTGTAATTAAATAAGTGTAGTTAGAATTTCTATAAAAAATTATGAAAGGTCAACCTTAGTTGAAATCAGAGGCAAAAAAATTATATATTACCAGTGGGGGTATTAACACTAAATAAACAGATAAGTAGAATATATAGAAAATAGAAAAAATGTCCAAGTAAAGGAGTCACGCTAAACGGAAAAGAAATGTAAGAAATACCATCAAAAAGATTAAAACAGAATATTCCCAACGAAAATTTGAAACTCACCAACATCATCCAACCAGAATATGCAAACTGATAAATCTAGAAATGTAAAAAATGTAGCAACAATAAAAACTAGAACGAGGAGAAATAATCAAGGAGCAAGAGGAAATGTTAGGAAAAAATTGGCTAGAAACCTACAGAAATAAAATCCTAAGCCAGTAGCGACTACAACCAAAAAGCCAACAAAAACAGCGATACTGGAATAGGCGACAGATTAAGAAATAGGAAAAAATCACAATTTGCAAAAAAAATAAATCCCCTGGATTTAATAAAATCAAAAACAACATATTGAAAAAAACAAAAAACTAATACTGATAATCGCCAAATTAGTAAAGAACGTACTAGAAGAAGGTACTTGGCAAAGAATCCAATTAAAACGGTTTAATAATCGAAAAAATACGACAAAAACAGTTACAATAATTCCACAGATGCGGTCTCCGTTGATTTTCACTTTAAAAATCCATGCATTTAGTAAAAAAATCTTTTAGCCTATTATGCATTATTACCTCCAAAACTTTGGAAAAAGCACTCAATATTATAGTTACTGGGACCATACTGAGTTCCTCTTTTAAACATTAGAGTAGTTTTAGCTGTTTTTAAAGTATTGGGAAAGATTCCCGTGGTTATTGATTTATTAAATATTCTAAATAGTTGATCCAACAACTCCTCCGCAACATACTTGACAACTTCTATATAGTATTTTTATTTTTTAAAAACATTAGAGCATTAAATATTTCTTCACGACTAATCTCACTAAACGCAGGTTGTATTTGCCACAAAAGGTGACAGGCTATAGCCAGTGGTTCTCTGCGTACCAAATATAGCAACAATTCTAGATATTGAGGCTGTAGAAAATTGTATGCAAAAAGTACTATATACCTCATTGGGGTCAGTTGCCTCGGTTTCAGCCAGTACGAGCGGAATACTGTTACCTATTTAACTTTGTTAAGTCGAGAATTTACACACCTCTAAAGTTCTCGAATTTTATTTAGAGCACCGTCTCTACGTTCGAAGTAATTTGCTTTCTATACATCACTTTTTTAGATCTATAAATTTCAAAGAACAGAGGATATTTGCAGGACGAATGATACCAGTCCAAAGCCTCAGCTCGTAGATTTTTAAGCTTACTTGACATCCAAGTGCAACAACCGCCACCAACGGAATAGAGTTTCTTAATTCGGGAACCTATAAAATCATATATGTAGTTCATTGAAAAAAAACAAAAAGTCTGCCATCATAATATTAGCGTCCTGCAAATCAGAAAACGCAGCTTCCCAAGACACTCATCCTTCGTCGGAAGTGAGACTTCCTCTTCAAACAAATGCATCACGTAAGCCCAGTGACCGGCTATATCCGCAGCAAACAATCATGGTCAGTCACTGGTGCATTGCTTACCATATAGTCAATTACTGTTTTACTCAGCACTGTATTCGAAATCGAAATCATACGTGTAGTTTTTTTCCAGTTTCCTACAAGACGGTGAGAAGCAAATACATCTAACAACAACTCGTTTCGTCGATATTTAACCCGTACACCCGTACACAACATTCAAATCACTGCTCAATGTAATATAATCATTGCTAGGAGATCTGTAAACTACTAAAAGATCATTAGGGTAAAAATATTGCAACATATTTCAAGATTAAAGTCAATAGATAAATCAGCCAAGTCCAGTAACCTTAACTGCGGCTAAAAAAGAAAAGAGAACATTGTCCAACGCTCCCAGCTACATTCAATATTTAGAGAAACAGAGCTGATTTATCAGTTGTAAGTGATATTGAAGGTTGCACATTAACCGAGGTTCACCTTGTTATCTCTGTTAGAGTGCTTCAACTTAGATCCTTGTGCGCTTTTATTGGCGTCCTCACATCCTTGGTTCTGTTGTGATCCCGATATTATCCCGAAAAAATGTATATCGCTTATTAATTGCTCCTTTAGGCCAGATATCCTAGTTGTAAAGCTATTTCTACTCCCACACGAAACCTCTCGACGATACTACTTTCAGGCCAGCAATTTTTAATGTATGTCTTGACATCCTGTTTTGCCGTGTCCTGGTTACATCTCTTTACTTTGTTCGATCATGCGTCCTTTTCTTTTCGCCAAACCTTGTATCTCAGCTGTTTTTGGTATAAAAAAATAGATTTAATCTTGATGTTTTTGTAAATAAAATTTCAAAAACTTTACCAAGCGACTTTTAAAAAAATGGTACATTTACTTCTTGATAACCAGATAAGACCATTAAACTTTTTAATGCCTGAAGGAGGGTTCTGTCCGAAATCGGTCACATATAGAGGGAAAAATTTGGTAGAGAAATTAAAGCAATTAGGAGGTATGTATCAAGATTGTTTAATTTAAATACCTAGTTTACCGGTTTAGCTGTACACACTTTAAGTTAGAACATACGTGTTTTACTGTTGAAGATTGCAAGACCTATTGCAAACATAAAAAACAATATATTACGTATATATGTACATAATTTACAATTTCTAGGCCAAAATACTTTATCTTTAAAATACCGTTACGAAGATGGATAATAGATTCTTACGAATTATCTCGATTTCTAGGTATTCTATCAAAGGTGATAAAAATATTATTAGGATGTCAGTAAATTCCTTATCACTTAAAACTATAAAGCAAAAAACGTTTTAGCTAATTCACTTCATAGAGGACTAAAAGATTTGATTAATACTGATAAGTAACAATGAAATCCTGCGGTGTATCTAAATTGCATGTAAGTAATCTTTATTCGGTATTGTACATTGGGCGTACTCAAAAATATCTAGAAAACCCAAAGCATGTCCTAACATCAAGCGAGATGGCCTATAAACATTTTTGTCTAATTTTTTTTTTTCGTCGAAAATTTTGCGATGATAATTTATCGCAATATACGTCCTTCACGTATACGTCTTCAACTGATACAATTAGATCTAAACTGTATCACTTAATATAATTGCAACACTGTACTCTGTTTGTTACAAAAGTGTATTTTTATACACTTTTTATCGCATCGAAAGTTGTTCCCCCATATCTAAGATAACCTCCAAACTATTTAAACTGTAAATAGAAATCGTATATTATCTACATTGCATATACGAGGCCCTGTATATAAGTTATAGTAGTCAAGATTTTTGACGAAGTACAAACTTTATACTTTATATCAAGTACTTACTTTGTACATATACAGTCATACCTCGGCTCACGGACTAAAACCCTTCCGAGACTCGATTCGCAAACCAAAAGTTCGCGAACCGACCCAATTGTTCTCATTTAAATTAATAGAAATAGAAATAATCTGTAACAGCCCAAGAACGAAGTTGTCTATCTCTAATTTTGCCATATCATCGCTTAGAATGTTAACTGCTCTCTTGGTCACTGTTTCATCGGGGTGATACTTTTCTTTTATTATAGCAATAGAAATTTCCTCCATATCTTCTCTGACGAATGCACTACCTGAATGGCGTTTACCTGTTCCCTCTGCAGCTCAATAAGTTTGTCTACGGTGAATTCTTCTCCTCATCTTCATTGTCGATCTCCAAGCGTATACTTTTGCCAATGGACACCATCTCATCCATTACGTTCTTCTGCCTCTTCACTATCAAAGTCCTCTTTGGCACACAAGTTAACCAAAGTTTCTTCCAGACAGGTTGCATTATACGAATGCACTACCTGAATGGCGTTTACCTGTTCCCTCTGTAGCTCAATAAGTTCGTCTATGGTGAGATCTTCTCCTCATCTTCACTGACTCACCATCTCATCCATTACGTTCTTCTGCCTCTTCACTATCAAAGCCCTCTTTGGCACACAAGTTGACCAAAGTTTCTTCCAGACAGGTTGCATTTACGACAAGAGACCTCACTCCAGGCCTCGTCAATGTTGTTGATGCAGTTGAAGATCCCAGAAATAACTCACGCTTTGAAAAAAGTGCTTTGATATGATGATGATTTCTTAAAATTAGATATAATTTGCTGGTCCAGTTCGGTGGCAGAAATTTTACTTTTATGAAGTTGTATCCGACACCCGATTGTCTTTAAAATTTGAAGGATGACCAGGAGTGTTTTCCGTCACGAGAAGACATTTCAATGGCAAACATTTTTGCTTTCCAGTTAGTACAAAGGCATCAATCATCCATTCCGCGAAAATGAATCTTATAATCCATTTGCTCTGCACATTGTAGCAGTTTAGCTTCTAATACATTATTTTGCTTGGATGCACGTGAATTTTCAGAATAGTAAATTAGAAGTAGCTTGATTTTACAATCTCCACTTGCATTAACACAAAATAAATACAACTCTGCACTTCATTGGCTTGGCCTGGTGTCCAAGAAGTGGCTTGGTAATGCATGTTCTTCTTAGTACATTTTCTAAAATAGTCCTGTTTCGTCAGTTAAAAGCTTCCACTTTCAACAAACTTTTCGAATTCATTAGGCACTTACTATACAGCTAATTCAAATAAAAACTCTCCAGTTTGGGCTGATTTCCGCTTACAATCACTTAGCGTTTTCGCATATTATAGCCTCATTAATACTATTACCAGCACACTCTTTTTCGCATATCCACACTAGCGATAATTTTTGTACCTTTTATATAAATATGACTGTATAGGGTTAGCGCGTCAGAACTTTCAAATAATTCACATTAATTGATAAACCCTTAATCTTTTTTTTTTAATTTCATTTTAACGAACAATCAAATGCCTTCCTCGACCTCGTCTGGCCAAATGCATTCTGAAGGCCCAAATTGACTCCTTCACACATATCGCGTGGTATGTTTCTAGTGATGCCTTGAATGTTCCTCATAAGATCGGGAATTGCTTTTGGCTTGTTTCTATTTCTAAAGGTTTCACGCGATTTCATAGGAAATAGATGATCTTAGTGGCGGAGTAAATTTCTAATTAGAAGGTATTAAGTTGAAGAATTCAAATTGGAATTCAACAATTTTTTTCGACGTCTCGACAATGCATAGAATTTCAATAGAAAGATACACCCTTTACCTTTAAGTTTCAAAGAGTTGTACATATTGATGCAGTGTGTTTTGAATATCCAGGAAAAAGTAACGAGACCATTACTTTGCAATCTATTGTAATGTTACAACTACAAGAGAAATTATTTTCAAACTGGAATCAATTAATTTTTATGGTCGATGCGTTTGAGAGCGTCTCCTAGACTCTCTTTTGGCAGTTTGAAATAAAATAAACAGCAAATAATAATGTCCTAAATACGCTTTCACTTAATGACCGTTTGAACCAAACAGAAAGATTGCTGTAGCGTCTCTTTGCTCCTTTGTTACCGCTGACTACGGTACACGTTTCATAATAAACAGTATTTAATATTCTTTCAAACTAAAAATACAATATTATAGCATGAAATATGCCATGTAAGTACCATGTTGGGTATACTGTGTTTATTAATAGGTCTAAAGCAAGGGCATTTTTTTTTATAATTATTTCATTTAATGCAAGCATGTTGCTGTGGTACTTTTGCACAAGCGTAGACTGCTGTCGGATTTAACAATAGTACTAACTGTTCTGTGCCAGTTTCTTTAATTTTATTGCGCCTCCCTTCCCATCATGCCTGTAACAATGTTTTCATCCACCTGATCTTATGCCACTTAGAACTGACCATTAATACATCAATCCACATTTACAACATAAGGTCAGTTTTGAAAACACATTCAAAGAATTTAAACTGAACAGAATTTTTTTTATTAAATAATTTATAGGATAAAGATAAAGATCCAACTTCTTATCAAAATGATCATTACGTTGCAAACGCTACCAACTGTTGATATTGCCTCGTAAGGTATTTACCGAGAAATATCATGAATTTACTTTCTAAAGGTTCTAAATTCAATCTTCAGGTATATTTGTTTAAGTTTCGTTTAATACACATTCTCAAAAATATCAAATATTATAGCAGGCAAAGATGACAATTCGGATAAAGATCCTGTAAGAAGCCGTTGCAGGCTTGCATCTTATATTATCGCCAATTACCGCACATTATCGCAAAGGGAGCGTAGAACACTATATGAATGGTAAATATTGAACGACGGAGCTTAAAACCCAGACCGCGTATATTTTGCACATATCTATCTTCAACTTGCCTTTTAACTGTAATAAGAAATGCACTTAATACTTTGAGACTATTTTGTTTCTCAGAAATACTGATATGTCATCCATAAATAACGTTTATTTTTTATGCGCATGCAAATATTTCCTTAGATAAAAAATGTATCGACTATTATGTACAATTTGAACATATATCTTCAACATGCTCCATAAAAGTATAACAAATCCAAATAAAGATGTCTGCAAAGAAAAACATCGCGTATTATTCTGATATTGCGAGCAAACAATATTCAAGGAGGTTATATATAGTTGCACCAATGAACTAATCGCCAAAAGATTGTTTTATTTCGCTCAAATCTTATCCAAGATGCCTTGCATTTATTTAAAAGCAAAACGTTTAAATAGAGATGTTATATAAAATGCTATTTACTTTAAGAGTTGTATCTTATGATTATTTTGGAATATAGATAAATGGTTTTCAAGACATATCGTTCAAAATTTAGTACTTTAGGAGAAAGAGCTTTTGAAAATACGTGAAATTTATATGCTGTCTATGTACATCTACTAACTACATCAAATTGATGATTTTGAGTTTCCCCACTTTAAAACTTCAGCCGTTTTGTAAACTTTTCTCAACCAAAAAAGTGCTTTATGTGGAGTTGATACTTGAACATTGCTCCACATGGAAATGCACCAATATTTTGCAACATTGCCTCTTATATTCCTTTATTACTAAATTACCTAGTCCGAGGGTAGAGTTTTAAGTTCTTACAAACGTTTTCTGTGTTGTTATTGAAGCAATCATAGCATAGAAAGCAATTAATTTACAGTGAGCAATTCGTTAAATGTTTTTACTAAAGGCCTTGCATAACAACAATGCCCCGGATTGCTTCCTTCAACTTTTGGTAATGTAGCATCATAAGAAATTATTGGCTTGTAGAATTCCTTCGTGGTGGTGCTTTCGTCAGTGATTAATTTCGTGTGGGTCAACCAAAATCGGTTATTGTTCCAAAAAACATCGTTGCTGTGCGGCACAGGATTGAGGAACTGTGAATGACTGATCGCGAGATAGAGGTATCTTCAGGTATATTGAATAATTCACTCGTGTCAATTGATGTAAAGAAACAGAACATCAGAATCTGTATACAATCTTCGAAACTTGGATATTTTCACACAAACCCCAAACTAAGCAACAATCAACTATTTAGGTGTGCTCAGATGAACTGAATCCAACGAAAGGTATTCTCGAAGCTCTTCCAAGGAAATAATTGCTTGAGCTTTTCATTGCACTGAACATGTCGGAACTATTGCTTTGAACGATCTTACTTAATGTTGAATTGTGTACAACAATTTATTCACCAGAAATCATTGACGAAGTTAACAAAAACAGTGTACAACGTTTTATCATCCTTCATCATCACAATGCCTGCTGTGACTCAGCACGTTAAACAATTAGTTACTTGAAGGAGAAAAATATCGAACTGTCCGTCTTCACCTGATTTATCGGCTAACGACTTCCCGAATGTCAAAGACAAAATGCTTGAATAACGATTTTTATCGCCTTAAGAAGCCGTTGAAGCCTTCAAGGACTATGTTTTGGAGATACCACTTTTAGAATGGAAAATATGTTTCGAGAATTGGTTCGAACACATGCAATGAATATTTTGAAAAACAATAAAACAATTTGTACCAAAATATTTTTTTATCTTTCATTGTTTTTGTAAAAATTGAAAAGATTTTCTTCGTATCATCAAACACCATGTAAATGTTTTAAGTACATAAAGCACATCAAATCTGTTTTTAGTTTTCAAAAATTAATATAAATACACTATTGCTAACGTTAAATGAAGTGCTTGATTATTTATGCTGGATGACATCAATGTATCAAAATCCTTCACTTTTTTGATCTCAGAGATTAAAATATTGATCGCGGATATATATGCAATACTTGGGAGTGAATTGTCTCCGGGGTGAAGTCAAAGTTAAAGAAATACCTATTAATTTGTAATTAAGTTTGAAGAACGAGGAAATGGGTTCTCTCCTTCGCCCGGCAGATGCTCTTATTTGTTGTTTTCGCAAAACACTCTTCAAGAGTTTTCAGCATTATGTTTCTAAAGGAGGTTCGTTTATTTTTTAAAAATAGAACGCTTTGTGTTGCAAACGAAAGCGCTAAATTCTCAGAAAATCCCTTATTGAATTCTATAGAAATACACGTTAGGTAGCAATCATTTTTTTTTGCAAATGAAAAGATGAAAGAAAAAAATAAGGAAGGTATTCGAAGAACCAGGAAAATTGCAAATGCTTTGTAACGATAGGTGCCCTAATTGACAACAACTTTTTTCCTAAAAGAAAAACAAATTACGAAGTTCAGATCACTTTTTTTGTGTTTATCTTCGGTATTTATTATTCATAACGAAAAGGTCATCATATAACTTGTTTAACTTGGCCAATACGCATTTGCAAATTTCTCCAATAAAGGATAAACATATTCGATACTATTGTGGTGTTTATCATAACTCATCAAAATTGTTGAATTTTCTTCTACTTCTATCTTAGGTATCTCTATACGGGTTTAATACAGTCTTTAGTTTCACATTAAACAACGATTCCGCTAAATATTAACGCGTACTGTTTCAATAATCAAGGAACACTTAGCAAATTACAAAGTTTTCAATCTTGTCTCTAATTACTCGCTTGGATGAGATTCATTTGTCTGCAGTAGTGATAGTAACGTCATTGTCTCGAGACCAACTCTTTCACTCTTTGTTGGTGCCCGCCTGGGGTGGTTTCAAGATGTGTTGCGATTTATTCAGTCGACCTGCCATCGAAGTCGTTTGGAGATGGTGTGGAGCTGCGCTTTCGAGATCTTCTGATTGCTCTCTATGAGAGTCCATAGTCTCTTAAACTAAAAGCTCTAAATCCTTCAGATACGAAGTGAAATTTCACAAAATATACCTTTCGAAGATAACTAGATGTTGGCGCAGTCATAAATATAACACATGAATTCCAAAAACTACATTTTAGACTACTCGATACAGAGCAATTGTACACTTATGGTACATGCTATGCGACGGCAAGTTTCTTTCTATTAATTCAGCTTTATTTCTTTCACACAAACAATAACGTTGACTGACACAGTCGACTGTTAAACATCTGGGAATCTTAAAATATTATTGACGGAGAACCGTACACTGAGAGTTGCGAGCCCGCGCTTCGAACCCGGTACCGCGATATCCAGCGTGATAGACACTGCACCACCAGTCTCGTAAATACCAGTCACCTTCGATTTCTTCTATTTTCTTAGCGATCTCATTTTGTGCAGAGTTGGATGCAAAGAAATATGAAGATGTCCAGGATTTTATAACAGAGCTAGACAGTGAGCAGAATAGCAATGCAATGATTTAGAAGACGTTGATGAAAATATGCGTTACAACAAAATTATCCTAATTTTTGTAGACAATATCTCGATACAGACATGTTTATATTTTTTTACAGCTCATTTTATGGAGCGAAAATAAATTAACAGAAACATATAAGACTACAGGCTCTTTCGTCTTATCTCCATTCATATTCCTACTATTTGGTGGTATACTGAATTTACCCCGAATCTACTTAATTTTCGGATAAATACCTGGAAATTTATCCAGAATTTTATTTATATGTATTGCCATCACTGTATATAATATAACTAAGGAAAAACAATCGCAATATCATTAAGAATTCATATGTGAATCCATAAGTAGTTATTTTAATAAGGTAATACGTGACAAGGGGAAATAATTTCCTGCAAAAACGGAAGGAAATAAAACGGGGAAAAGTAACACTACACAAAAATATCGAATTCACCAGTTTTCGCTTGTCACAAACAATGTATAAGACAAGAAAAACGACGTATTATATGGACGTATGTAGACAGACAAAAAAGATATTTTCCAGAACGTTCAAAACGAAAGTGGAACATGCTCTATTTACTTTGCATCGTAGGAGTTCCGATGCCGATACCCAGCATAAAACAGAAAGAAAAGGAAAAAGAAGAAAAAGAAGACAAATGAAAATAAACAGGGAAAATGAGCTGAAATAGTATCGAAAACGCGCCGAAATCGGAGAGGAAAAAGACATCGCGAATCCGGAAGTACGACATCCGGAAATTCACTCCAGTTTACCTTGCATCAAGCTCACTCGCCGCGCCGTAGAGCTACTCACATACGGACAACGTCGCTAGGTAGCAGCATGCCCAACATAAGATCAAGCTGCCGCATGGTCGCCTGCTACAAAAAGGAGCGGGTAATACGGAAGAAAGAGAGAACAAAAAAAGGATCTCCCGAGCGAAGCAAGACGAACTCGCTACCCTCTTCCTGCAAATATCGAAGCATTAATAAATTAATAACACGGGCATATACATATATATATAGACCTATACATACGTACATATACAAAGATACAAACTCCCTGGTATATAAATCAATATCTGTCGAGGGTGAGAGGGGTGTTGTTCAGCACGTGCACGACGACGACGGAGCTTTTGCCGACTGAAAATTGTGAAATATGCAAATAGGCCTTGTGTTCGTTTGCCCGTTTTGATAACGGAACGCATTTGTTCGTTTTCTGCCGCTGCCGCGGCGCTGTTTCGCGACGATCCCGCGCCGCGCTACAGCTAAAGCCCAGAGACGGATTAGCTGACGAACGGATTAAATGTTTGCTCCTCGTTCCCGGTATTCTCAAGGCTGTTTTTGCCGTATTTTGTCAGATCTATATGTATATAGAGGAAAGACAGAATAATGTAAATAATAAGCAAATTGTTTTATTTTTTTTTGTGATCATAAAACAAACTACCAAATTAACTTCCGCACAAGCTATTAATAAGTCTCTCAACATTACTAGCTTAAGCCTCGATACCCTCTAATTCAAGGTGTGATACAATAAATTAGCTCCAGAAAACTATTACTGAAAAATATGTAGGTTAAGCAGTTTGAACTCCGTTTAAAGACACAAAAATGGTTAAATTAAAAAAACCATTGCATTTTTCGTACCAGAAAAGCAATCGACTGCACCAGTTTACCGGAATTGACTCCAACTTCTCTTTTTTAAAACAGCATGGTTCAAGTTACTCATAATGAAAAAGTGGATATTTCAGGAATGTACTTTCGATGCAATAGAGATATAGAGGAAGCTCAAAAGTTGTATAGGTGAGGTTTTCCGGGGAGGAAGAGTCCCGAGTGAACGTATTTTCGGCTCATGGAGCAGAGGCTGCGTGACAATGAGAATGCGTTTAAAAGACGGGGACATCGGCACGGGACCTTATAAAATTAAATCAGCGCAATATTTATATTCAAACGATCACCAAAGCCGTTTAGACTATTGCAACTGACTGCAAAACATTGAGAACACTTGTAATTTCCCACATAATTGAATGTACAACCAGAAATCCCTTAATTGAGAAAGGTTCGTTTTCAAGAGAGATGTAGTTTTGTTGTTTGTTAAGGAGCTTTCAAAAACAAAATATTTTTCATAAACTTTAAGGTACACTTCAGAAACGGAGAAAGCTTATATTTCAGCAGGATGGCGAGTTGCAACATTTCTAAATAAGCAGTTTCCCAAAAAATAGTTAGGAATTCATGTACCATTTGTTTGGGCTGCGAGATCGGCAGACTTGACTCCCTTGGACTCTCTCTTGTGGGGCTACATGAAAAATCACAGGTACATGAATCTCCCCGTGAGAGTGTCGAAGACTTAAAGAATCATGTGCAAAATTTACTGTTAAGTATTGATGGCCCAATTTTACGAAAAGTAAGAAACAATATTTCTAGAAGAGCTAATCTGTGCTCTTGCAGACCTACAGCAATTACAAACCTCGTCTTTGGCTCAGTTTATAATATTTGCCTGTCGACTGCAAAAGAGCACTTTCTTACCTATGTTTGAAATATACTATTTTTGTTCCAAACAGCCACTATAGAGAATTGAAAATGCGGCAATATTTAAATTGTCTCAACGGCCATAAACGCGCTACTTTTGGTAGAGACAAGCGGTGTTCCATTTATAGCTTTGTTTACTAATGTTTTCGGCGGTATTTCTTTGATTCCAGGATTAATAACTCATAGAAATTTTGCATAATTGGCTTTAATTGTGCATGCAGAAGCAACATGGTTCTCTCGTGGCAAAGTGTTGACTCGCTTGCTTGAATTGAAGTTTGCAATTCAAACATTTTTTCTCGGCGGTTCATATAACTTGTAATTTTGTATATTCGATAGTTTTACGCTGCAAAAACTTGCACACTTAGCTGATATTTTTTGTAAATTAAATGATTTAAATCTGTCTTTATAAGGCCTCGATTTTATACTTTCAGTGTTCATTATTCTATACATGTGTATGGGAGAAAGAATTTTTCACATACAATTACCTGAAAGATTAATACAGGTACGTGTTCAATGCAGCACCTGATCCAAAACTTAAACATTTTGATATCCAACCACACTTTGAACTTCTTTGTTCCACCGAGCAGGCGCAAATATCCCATTGACGGTTTAACCTAGGCTTCGCGAAGAATTAATTTGTATTCATTGACATTAAATACTATGATGTATGTTCTATCTTTTTATTTTGTATTATTATTATTTTTTTGTAAGGTAAGGTAGAAACTAAACAATTACAGGAAAGATAATCTTAAGATAGGGAATAGGAATTCAATTATCAAACAATTTTTATTCAAGCAAGCGATATTTTTCAATTCGTACAAGATATTTCACGAAACTCGTTGTTTAGAAGATTCTAAGTTTAGATACTTTGAAACTGAGAAAACTCCTTTTCGTCAAATGTACCGCGGTATCTGTAACTGCACTGTTCGATATTAGGGTTTGACGTAGCTATTTTTAATAGTTTTCAAGATATTAACAATTCTTCCTTTAAACTGCATATAATGGGTTGATAATAGTGCATCATGTAGTGAGTGGTATAACGTGCATTCTGTAATCTTGATTGATTCACCATTGATTTGCATATGTCGCTCAAGTGTTTACTACCAAATAGTTTAATTATCATTTCCCGATTGTCGACCAACGCTTAATTGATTTTGCTGACCTAGAGCCAATCGATACCCAAGTAGCATTGGTTTTGTATACGTTACTGGCAATCTACCGACCGTGGCTAACTATCACAGATATTGCGTCAACCATACTACGTTGTACCAGTTGAAGGGCAACCGTCCGCCAACCAATTGTGCTACTAAGGCAAGGGCTAAGGTTTCAACATGATCGTACCTCGAAAACAGTTGACTTTAGGGGTAAGATGCTCTAATACAAATTATTCATATGCGATATGTACAATATTTAAGCTGTTAAAAGGTGAAATGATTCATTGATTGTTTCAAATAAGAAAGAAGTATTTCGTAAATATGTTAAATTAATTGGTTCGATGCTGTAACTACCCGTTTCAAAATTTCATTCATGATAATATCATTAAAACTTTTAACTAACGTGTTTCATGAAATGCACTGAATACGGCGTATGGTACCTTTTTATCTCCCTGAACATTTCTCATCAATTTGTAAACGATCACTAGGAAGTCCTATAATTAATAAAATGATACCAATCACAACAAGGATTTGTTTAATAATAAAGAGCATGATAAGTGGTAAATCCGAACAAAACTATTTCGTAGTTATTCATAAATTACTAAACTACGTAGGTTCGACATTTCGTATTTAAAAATAGAATAAAACGAACGACAAGATAATAGAAGAGAAGGCATAAAAACGTTGTACGAGTTGAGAACCTTTAAAACACCACAGGCATGCTCCGTTTCGTTAATATTCGTTAGCGTTTCCCGGAGATGGAGGAGGCCTGACCTCCTCTTTCCCCGGAATCTCCACCTCTTCAGCGTACCACTCCAATTCTACTGCTTAGTTTTAAAACTTAAATTTCTCTTGGTATATATATATATATACAGTATACACGAAGAATGTCTTAGTTACATAAAATCAATAAAGCTAGAATCGTGTACAGAAGCAAGCAAGACTAAGAGGCAGTGGAGGAAGCGAGGCAAGGCAGCAGGAGCAGCAGCAGCAAGCAGTATCTCCTCAGGAACTACATTTTAAAATACTCGGAGAGAAAGAATCTTTATGGGCCTAGTACAGTGCTCCGCTAAAAATTACACCCTCTACTCTCTCATCTCTTCTCCTACTTCTGAACGGGGGCACACACAACTACGCTTTCCGCTCTCTTCCGTTGCTGTTAGTTGCGTTCTTTCTCTGTCTTTTTGATCATCTCTTCTCATTTCGCCGCTTATAGGGCCCTCCTCCTACCCCCGGCTACTTCCACCACCAGCGCCACCCTCTTTTTCTCTAATACTTCTCTCTTTCTGGCTGTTGCAACGTCAGGGCGGGGAGGAAGCAGGCAACACGGTACTGTAGCGGGAACATACCCACCACCGCCGATGAGAGAAATTTTATTTCCCAACCCTTTTTCGGGATGATGTCCATATTTTATTACTTGGCGAATTTATGGGCAAAAACTGTAATTATTTTTAATTAAATGCTGGTCGGAAGTTGATGGTTCGTTTCTCTCTGTTTTTCGAGAAAAAAAGCAAATACGATTTTATTTATCGCTAATGAGACGAGTTTTTCCGAATAGAATGTGAGATTGTAACCAGGGGAAAAAATTATTTCGTCAAGTTTCCGAGCTGAAACTGATCGATAACGGTTGACATCGCAATTGTATGGAAGCTTTTTCAGAAAGGAAGGGTTACTTTTACTCTCTTTTATGATAGCTTCATTACAAACACATTTATCTGGTTATACGCCCTGCAAATATTGCCTCCATAAGACTACATAAACGTTGCTTTTTATGTAACAAAATGTCAAAAATTGTAGTTTGGTAATTGATACCAACTTAGAAAATATTATCTCGTAATTATTTTTTTAAAAACGTCCAAATTTGGAAATTTCTTTCTCTGGAAATCTCTTTCAATGCTTGTATTCTGTTATTCTCAGACAAAATAATTTATTTATAATTTATATTAATATTGATTTCGAGTGGTCTTTTCCAACACCAACAAATGTTGATGAAAACTTAAAATAAAGTTGGTGTTTAAATACTGAAATTGCACTGTTCATGTATTTATTAGAAAGTCTTAGCATTGCACTGAAAAAATCACTTCAAAGATTGTGCGGCAATATTGTAAGCAAAACATTCTAGCAGTCGTTAACACAAGTATACAGAATTTTGTTATTTATTGTTATTTGTTGTTATCGCAGATAATACTTTAAAGCTGTGATCAAGTCTTTGTGGTATTGTTTCTCATAAATGTAGTATTTTTTCAGCAATAATTGTGTCGAGACGAGCAGGCTAAGATTATTGCAATTTCTTAAATAAAGCTTACTAATTTTTGATTCGAAATAAACGATTTCATCCAAATACACAAATAGAGATTTACCGCGTCTATATTCATTTTCTTCACTCTCCAGTGGATCCAAATTTTAACAAACGTAGTTTAGTCTGTTTAATTTGACATGCTTGTGCCTCCATTAAACATAATTTGGAGTAGTTTCGGAAAAGGATCATAGACGAGTTTGTTGTAAATAAACCGCAACAGTGGAAACTGAATGAACTACTGCTTGTCTTAGGTAAGATAAGAGGTAAAAGCTTGATAGGTAGACCGAGGCTTTATACTTGGCTGTTATATGTGTTAATGATCATGTTTGTTGTCACAGTATGCTGATGATATGAGCCGCATTGTTGCTAATCCTGGCGTACGTCCGTTTGGTCTGATGCTTAATGTGGTTAAAACGAACATGCTATAGTTGCAGGCTGGCTGTTGCTACATCAGACATGATCGCAAGTCTATTCCCACTGGCGGGCTTATTGAGTTTCTGGGATTGGGTGCTGATTGTCAGTTTAAATTTGAGTATCATTGTGCCCAGCGTATGGTGTATGGTAGATGTATCCTCCACGGCTTCTTACCGACCAATATTCAAGCAGTTGGGGGTGGTCGCTGTATTCATATGAATTAATAATATTTTATAAGCGCAACCAAAATCGCGTTATTAGACAACTCGTTCACATGATCACATAAGTCTACCGGTTCACTTATGAACGTGGACCATATTGTAGAAGTGTTATTTACCTTAATGCCCTGCGAAGACATATTAAAGTGGTTAGCAGCTTTATCTAAACAACTTCCAAAATTTTATATTCATGAACATTAATTTTATAGCGTTGACAAATACTTAACATACCGGGTTTAAATAATTCTACTTTTGGATTGAAACTGAACTATTGTTTAAATAGTTGTTATAATGTGTCTTGCTCTATGTACATAAATGTTTTTTTTTCTTTTTTTATATACTTCTTACATTCAATTCTGTTATTGCATTTACCATATTGACAATCTCTATGTTGTTTTCAACTTAAGACAATAAACGTTATTATCTGAATTGCTTGGCTAAACTTTACCAACGTGATATATGGAACAAAGCTGCAAAAAAAAAAAAACATTTCCGACGTGTGTAACTAAATGTACATACATTTATCTCATGTTGTGATTTTCCTGTCCCTTGACCAAGGTTGTGCCGAAAAGAAATGGGATCGGAAGATAGGTACCGGAAGACTTTTTGCGCAGCTTATTTATTCCATCAAGGAAGGATAATTTGTAATATAAAAAAAGGAATATAAGACAAAAATAATAATAATAATATATGGGATATGTCCCAATATAAATAAATAATACCAAACACATACCAATAACTTCTTATATAATTATTAGAAGAATATTCCACTCTTTAAAGTAAGGCTCTATTCTGAGCCAAAAACACATCTTCACTATATGATGACTGTATTGCCATAAGCATAATAAAAAGACAATAAACTGTTCGTATCGATAACGTTCCTGAAACTTCGATTTTGATAGTGAAATTCAGAAGTACATTGTATTTCAATGCTATTTATAAAAATGTGAAGTTTTCTGAGCATTGAGAAACAATTTGTTATGTAAAAACAATTCATTCATGTTCTATAATAATAAATTAACTTTGTTTTCGCACTCCGGGTAAAGAATCACTTAGATCATTAACAAAAAATTTTACAGCCTAAAATACTACCTTGTGGGACATTTCTTTTTAGTGATAAATATGTATCTTTACTATGATCACATTGATACTTAATAGTAACAAATTGACTTCTATCTTTTAAATATATCTGAAACCATTTACCAACCACGAACGCAGTATTTCTCTGACCGGATTATTAGTATCAGTGTTCGGTTAAAAAAATCAACTTAATTCGCTAATTAAGATAAGTTAAATTATCGAAATTTGCGGGATCTTTTGCAACTACTTCTCAACGGATATTCATTAGAAAAATTGGAATGATGTTTGGAAACTTTACAGTGTCTTGATTTATTTGTTTCCTTAGATTTGCCCATCACTATATATTAAAAAAAAATTTAATTGTCTGAAATTCCTTAAAACCGTGAATTTTATTGTCTACATATGCATATACAACCAATTAAAAAAAATATTTTCGAATATTCTTATATTATCCGTAAGTTATGGTAATTTTACTACGTTCTTAGTTAATGCACAATATATAGTTTTTAATTTTACCCCAACAGGTTGCCATTATTAAGAAGGTATTTGTTACTGCTGACCTATTTTTCTTAAATTCCTATTTTTTTAAAACATTTAATAGGAATATATTACCCCTTTTTAACAATGTACGTTCGAATGGTGTTCCTTGTTCTCTGTTTCAATAATAGGAAGTAAACTGAGCCGAAATGACCTTGTTAGATATTCCTACTTCAACTGGTGGGTATATCATATAGTCCTGACCATTCGCAACTTCCTTCCTGATATCCTACGCTCCCTCAAGTCCCAAACGAAGGTGTCAAAAAGGTTATCCCTTTGTCGCTAAATATAGTTTTAACACCATACGTACAAAATTTCGTTCTTAAATATTATCTCAGACATCATTTGCTAGGAAATATGTAATTGTCATATAGCTTTGGTTTTCGCATTTCTCTATACTACAATGAACAGCACAACCTTTTTAACTTTTAAAGTGGTAAAAATGAACGTGTGTGGAAGATTTCCAAGAAAAAAATTGTTGAAGAACTACCAAACGTAGTTTTATAAAGTATGTAAGTAAATATATACAGGCTGTTTCGCTGGCACGGAATTCCTCTATAACTTGTAATTAGTGATAGATAGGAAAAATAGTTTGTACAAATTGTAGTAGGATCATAACGTAACATATCGGCATTTCTACAGAGCGTATCACAACCTCTGTACAGTCTTCAATTTTGAAGGAATAAGATATAATATTTATTAATAGTAACCATAATAACTCAAAAAGTGGAAGCATTTCATTAAGCATGTTTGTCTTAATGAAACCCAAGCAACTCAAACAAAACGTGAGATGAGTAATTGCAAACTTCAACGGGTGTATAAACACTGTTTTTATTTTTTATTTAGACAAAGACCCGGATCAGGACGGAAAAGATCCATTTCCCAACGGAACGACCGTTCTACTTAAGCAGGTATATCACTGCTGTAACGAACTGTAACTAGTTATATGAGTAGAGCTGACCAAAGTAGGGGAAATTAGCGACTAGACAGACTCTTGTTCATTCCCCGAGAGTCTCTCTAGTCGCTGCGAAATTCCTCTACCTTGCTCATCATTATACATGAGGTACGTGAAATCAATATAAGTGAATGGACAGCAAGAACAAGGTTGAAGGAAGTCAACTTGAAATCTTACCAGCTAGCAACTGGCTCTGAGCTTCTCCGACATCATCGAGTACGCCGATTTGAATATGCTGGAATTCATCGAAAATGGTCTTTACGACGATGGAGTTTATGTTGAATAAAATTGAATTAAATTAAAAATGTATGGACCAAGATTTGATGCCTTACCAAACATCAAAGCCAAATTTAAGTTGGAGTCTCATCTGTTCAACATGATGCGGTTTTCCTTGTATCACTAAATGTTCAAAATCGAATACGTTTATCGTAATCATCAGGGTACAGTGTTTTGGTACTAGTAATTTACAGGGATAAAACCTATGCTTTGTCAGTATTCGTTCAACAGTTGGTAGTGCCGTGCTTGCTTCTGTTAAAATTGGTTAGGTTGATATCGATGGATTTCGCATTACACGCGTGCCAATTCATTAATGTCTCTTGCAGTCTTATTTAGATTGCAGAAAGAACCATACTTTTCCAAGCTATCATGCAGTCCAAAGATAGAGAAGATTGGCGACGATCATGCAGGATGTTTTTAGCACAAAATAGGCACTCAATCGTATCATGTTCGTGGTGATTGATTTAAATAAAAATGCATGTAATTAACCGACATAAATATATTCACATTATAATGATCTCAAACAAATCATCTTGTATTTTAGATAAATCACATTCATTAGGTTTCATAGCTTGTAACCATACCTCATTTTTGCCGTTTTATTTTTCTTTTCCTGTATAATACCAGGATATTTTCCTTGGTATTTTAATCGAGGTTTATTTATTTATTTATTTTACAACGAAACAAAGCCAAAAACGTTGTAACAGATAACTATTAAAACGAAGGAACGAGAATACACACGCACGATTGTAAATAACATAGTGGTAAAGTAATCTTGAGGAATGTTTCCGGGAAAAATTTATTGAAGTTGATCAAATAAGCTCCGGGTAATCAGAATTTTGAATGTACTTAAACTAGAATAAAATATTGATTTGTGTAGTGGTATATTACAATATTGAAAACAATTTTTATGTGTTATTTTCCATCTTAAAAATACACGGTTCATACCAAAAACAAAGATAACCGAAGTAGATTTGTTTTTTCTAAAAGTACTAGCTTCCCTTGTTCAAAAGTAAAATGAAAATAAGAACAAGGGAGTGGTTGATGATAAATACCCTCGTTGAAAGGCATAGTATAAGTAATTATACAATGTTTAGTGCACCTAAACGGATATATTTAGACTAAACTGTAAGAAAAATTATGAAGTATTGAATAACATATTGTTATTAGTTTACTCTAAACTTAAGAACCAGCATCATAAGGTATTTGGGGTTGGGTAAATAACTATCTAATGTGACATTTCCTGCGCCTTCTAACGGTACATCAAACACAAATTGCTAGACTAAACAATTGGTGAATGTAAACAACTTACCCTTTGTTTTCAAAAGCATAAATAATTCTTTTGGTGACAGTTTTATTTTGTTATATACCTACCTAAAATTTCTCATTTTTTTCTAATACTTATGTAAACAGAATACTCGTGGGAAATCTATGCGAGAACCAGAATTGTTTATGTCTAGCATAATGTAAACAGTTTTGTCTAAGGGTAGACATAGATAGTTGGTTCGAGCATTAGAATACACAGATATAGTATCGATTTGTATCAAGTAAGGGCACAATAAAAACCGAGTTCAGTTAACAATAAAATTAGTAGTACAGAAGAAGTCCGGAGTCCCACAACAATTTTATTCTAGAACATTTACCTACGACGTACACACTAATATTTACATTTAATTGATACTAATACATTTTAGATCACTGGCTGTCAAACTTATTTGGTCATCGGATCCATTGAAAGACTTCCCTTTTTTCGCGGAAACCAAGTTTATATAGAACGTGAAAACAATAGGGTGAAGACGGAGATATAACACAATGAAAAAATACCGAAGAGAAAATCTCAATATATTATCTTGATGAGATCTAGTTGAACGAGAAGCATACAAACGGAAGTAGTTTGAGTTAATAATGATATTTGGGATCGACGTCAGGGAACGCAGGATTGCAAAATCGCTCGTGGAAAGGTAGACGTCTGATTATTTTATATACAGGAACTGATAGCAGATGGTTTATTGTTTTTTCTTAAAAAAAATATATATATATTATCATGAGGAAATGGATGCTCTTGTTATGGAAGAGTTATTAGATTAGGCTATTATTATTATTATACTTACATACGTCATGAAGGGACGAAGACCTGCAGGCTTGGTTGAAATCTAAAAGTATTACCTGTAATACAGATACGACTTCATCTGAATTTATTTGATTCTTATTAGAAAAGATAGATTCAATTGATGAAATGGCCAGAAGTGATTGTAAAATCGGATTTAAGATTGTTGCCATACCATTGTGACCCGAATCCTAATGAGCTAATATGGGCTCGAATAAGTAGCAGCTGAAAGCACAACGTTCGGACAGGGAGAAGTTAGAAAATTTAAAAATAAATGTTTTTGGAGTCCTTTATTTTTCTGTTAAAGATTCCAGAAATACTAAATTTTGATTCGTCTGACAATGTGGCGGCTGTGTCGTTTTGGATACGATTGTACTCGCTATTATTATATTTCGGTTTGATGACTAAAACGTTTTTATCTCTTTTCGTTGGTTTTTATTCCTAATGAACGTTTTCATAATGTTCTTTTAGTTTTACTCTAGATTGTATTATCTTGTATTTGAAAAATTAAATAATTTATCTTTGTAAAGACGTTTTTCCCATATTTTTTGAGAAAATACTTTAGAGAAATTTGTGGAGTATGGTTAAGAAGTTGTACCATGTTTTTGGGGTTGGTAGCGAAGCGTCGCTGAAAATGTTACGTATTTTCGTACTTATTCGTACTAAAGCCCGTGCAAGACCTGTGAAGAATCATCGAAAAAATATCTAAGGTGAGTATCATATGTGTCTACGTATCCAAATTGTATTTTGTCTGCTAAGCGACAAATCGAAATATATATATATATAATATTTATCTTCTATTTATCTTTTTCAGAATCGGTCTATTAGTAAAATGTGGATAGCTAAAAGAACGATAAAAAGCCTGCCTGGAACAACGACTAGAATAACGTCATGTTCAGCAGAACCGCTTTGTGGATGAATTAGAATAGGGATTATAAGTGGGATAGCGGTGTATCTACATACACATTAATTTTGCACTTTATATTACGTATTTATATTGTAGATTGTTATTCCAGATAGTATTTTAGTAGGTTTGCGAAGCGTAGTTGAGAATTGTTTTTATTTACTGTTTATAACAAGAAAGCAGCGAGCAACGCTATGTTACAAATTCACCCGGACCAGTGCACAATATACAAAAAAGCGACGGTTTCCAAAACATAGCTTAGTTACGTTAACGAATGTATTAAAAGAATATTAAGAATATTAGATTTTTAATCAAATATTGAAATCGTGGAAGAAACTACAAAAAAGTGTTATAAATGTTCTCGCATTGTAGAATTATATTTTGGTGGTATCTTCCATCTCCTATGAGTAACGTTATGTGAATAGTAGAAAAGTACACATCCTGTGCTAAATGGACCTATCCCAGTTGCCTTTATTTATTTTAGAAAAATTCCCCAATTTTCTTTCAGTGTTCGTCAATTAAAGTATAACATGAAGAACTTCTGTCAACATGTTATACATGGTTGAAATCTAAAAAGGAAGTCGTTTCTGACGGTACCAAAATCCGGGATTGCGCCGATGAGAAATAAGATCATGTTTTTAGTTTTTCTCTACAAAAAAAAAATAAATTTTTTGCTTTCTCAAAAAAATCTCATTTGTTAAAGGTACCCTCTCTCTTCGGCTTCATAACAAACAAAAGATTTAACAACAAAATAAGCGAAATCCCCGCAATTTATTTTACACAACTACATATTATATCATATTCTCCTTTTGGACTAAAATAAAATTTAGTAAGCGCATATATTTATTATTTAATTAAAACAAACCAAAGGGGTAAATTTATAAAAAGGAAATAAACGGGACAAATTTCGATTTCGGCGTGAGACAAATTGTAGAGGATAAAGTACTTATCCCCTAACATGCTTTTACAGGAACTAAGATCATGCAATTCATTGAAAAATATTCAATTTCTTTTACGTACATCGTCCTCATTCATGCTTGAGTCTCGCAAATTCTCGACGATAACGTAGCGAAGATCCGCCGATATTGCTTACTACCTCAGTGGTGGTTGAACCCGCCAATTTTCTATTTGCATTCAAATCGCGATGTGTGCGATTTTTCGGACCGACAACGAACCGCCGGTGCAAAAAAAAAGTCCGTCATAGAAAACCGGTTGCTTGTTCAAATACGCATGTATACGTATTATAGACACACATAGGGGACTAGTCGTTCCGAGACAAGAGCATCGTAGTCCTGCCAAAGGGAAAACCCTCGAGATGTGTATTTGCAGTAGTACGAATGCGAATTCGCAAAAGGGGGAGACTTGAACTATACTCTATACCCTATGTATACGCGTATACAATGTATATGTACCTCTTTCTCTATTCCAACTTGTATTCGTAGCGTATAGAAGACCTTCTCCTTCAAGAATAGGTCAGCTATCAATGCCATCAACTTAAATCGCGAGATGTTATAGGAACACCAGTCGCCTGGTGTAGCACCGGCAGAAGGGTTCGCAGATAATAATGGACCTTCTCGTTCTCCTTATGCAAACTGGATGCTACCGGGTTAATTGAAACTACAAATACCCATACATACAAATATAAATGGCGTTTATACCGCGTATTTATAGATCTTTTGTGTGCGTATAGATGTTTACACGCAATGAATATCTGTGCGTGATATCCCCATTATTTATGAACATTTTCAATTTCGTTCATATTCTTCAAAATTGTTTACGATTGGTTATATAAAATACCTACGTAATTGGACTTGATATACATGTCAGTTATTGTGCCATTATACTATTCGTAATACCCTCAGGGATAATGCGTAGAAAAGAATATAAT
>LR736877.1:3268075-3461173 GCA_902654985.2 Oryctes borbonicus
AACGTTTCACATAAGTGAAATAATATCAAACTTAATTGTATTTCACAAGTGATAATCACGTTGCTTAACAAACATCAATTTTCAAAGGAGTAAGACACATCCTGTTCCTTTTTGAGGTGTAAATGTTGATCTCAATTTTATTGCATTTGGAAAATACATGACACAATACTCTAGTATTAAAAATTAGAACGTTTACTAACAAACATGCAGAAATGAATCTTTAGATTGCCTTCATATTTATAAACAGATTTAGGTTTGGCTATTCGTAATTTTTTCCGTTCTAGCAGAAGATGTGTACTTAGATCCTATCGAGATATATAAAATTCTCATGTTTGTATTACTGATACATTTACGACTATTTCCCTAACCGTTATTTGCATGTTGAAACGCCACGATATGATCTAACGAAAAAAAATATTTTATAAACAACTCAGATGCTTTAAACCTTTCAGCGAATTTCAATAAGTGTGGATTATGTAGCGTTCTAAACTATTTTATATGAAGCAATCTCATGCCGTACAATGAAAACGATACAAATCATATGATGGTATATTTTTATTTCGAAGGTACCGGCGATTTACGAAATTATTTTTAAATTTCGATACCGCAATTATTTACATTACTGACCACGATCGAAAATAAAAGAATACACACTTCGAATTGGCGAAATTTCTGTCGAAATAAGTTATAAGTGTATGGCAATAATCCAAATATTGGCATAGTTTTTCACACGCCCTCTAAACTTAATAAACTAAAATCTGTTTGACCTTGCTGCAGCTATAGGTAATCTAATTTTATATATTTTTCAACTATGCTATTGCAACATGTTTTGCCTAGAAAAAAATCTGTGTAGTGACGAAAATAATATTGCGAAACATACGAGGTTACTAATGAAAAAGATACACTTTGGAAATTGTTCTTTTAAATACGTTTTTAAGATATAAATGAATAATGATTTATTATTTTTAAAAGATACGAGGATGGTATGAAAAGTAACCATGTTTAAAGATAGGTGGCGTTTATTCTATTTTGACGTTTAAAATTTTTGAGAAATTCATCAAGTAATGTTGTTTTGAGAGCAATTAAACATGAGCAAGTTTATGTATTGGTTGAATCATGGAGAAGGAACAATATTGGTCAATGGCTCGATTTCCTTTTGGATGCTAACTTCTATCAAAGACGATGCATATTCGATGAGTATCACCAAATAATGATGATGTGTTAGTGGACCGGCGCGCCGAATAAAGACTAGAATCATTGCTAATATGATAAACATTTCAATTGAACGTATGCAAAATATCTTTCGCAAAGAATTGACTATGGGAAGGTGTCGGCAATTGTTGCCGATATACGGAATCGCGTGATATTCATTGATTCAAAGCAATCTTTGGACATTAAGCAACTATCTCTGTGACGTTATCTGACTATCATTAAAGATCAGTTGGCAAAATGTTCTTTTCCCAGCGAACGTGCACCAAAGAAACCGAAAACGATTCCATCTAGAGGGGACAATCAATGGACGGTATTATACTGATTTAGTGAAGCAATTTAAAGCTGAACTAAAGAAAAAAAAAAAACCCACCTAGCGGAGAAAAAAATTTCTAACATCATGATAACTCTTCGGCCTACTCATCGAGCAATATTAATCCAGCTGCGGTATAAACTGGAACTCTATTCACTATATTCGTTACATTTGGCCCTGTGTGATTCCCTTCTTTCCCCAAACTTGGAAAAATGGTCTGATGGAAAGGAGTTCCCGTAAAATTAAGAAGTCATTATCGAAACAAAGACCTATTTTGTAGAGTTTAGCAAATCCTATTATTTGGATGGCTTCAAAAAAGGTGAAACATCGCTAAACTAAGTGTCTTAAGCTACAAGAGGATGATGTCAAGAAATAAATATACTAAATGCAAAACAATTGCGCTCTCTTCTTCAATATAGGTAGTTAACTACTTTCTGAGATCGCTGTACGAAGAAATCTCATGCTGTAGATCATCACCTGCAAACTTGCTAAGCGTAACGAGTTGCGTGAACTATTTTCAAACAATGTCAATATAACAAGACCAAAAAAGTATGCTATAAACCCTTAACATCTCCTATATGGACTTCGCTAATTTCATTGCATTAAACCTATGTCGAATTAAGAACTTCTCCTACAGTAGCATATACATACATGAAATTAGTACTTACGCAAGTTATTTGATACATAAACAGGTGTACAGCGAACAACGCTACATGATACCACAATGATTTCCTATCTAACAAAATGTAATTTCTTCTTGTTTTGAAACCTAGTAAATACCAATCTCCTGCAAGCACTTTTCCCCAGACATGAACCAATTTCATACCAAGTAAAACGTAATAAAATACATGGTGCTTACGGGATGTTGTAAGTTAATTTAGCGGAAATCTGAAAGGTACTTAATATTACCACAGTCACATGCAATATCACAAATTGGATGAAGTTATTGAAGAATCCAGTAAAATAATACGAATGAATTAATTAAGTTTTCCAATTTCATTGCCTATATTTCGCATCGAAATTGAATGCTTCATCGGGGATCTACCCTAAAATATTTGTCAGGATTTGAGACGTAATAAAATATGTCTAAGCTTACCAAAATTATAACTAAGGTTGAGAAAATTGATAATACACACAAGGATAATATTCAACTCAAATGCAGCGAGGGAGAATGTCTAATGTTAATCTAAATACAAACAACTATGTGTATTTACGATTAAAAGTACAATATTGAACTATGTGACAAACAATTTTTTGTGACAGAGCGTCAAAATATATAGAAGAATCATATATAGGGACGTCTAAAATTAAAATATTAAAATTGGATATAATGAATAAGTAAATGTTAATTAACTAGAAACGGTAGCACAAAATAGAAATATAGGTGCTGATCACTTCGCACCATGTGCAAACCAAAGCTGAAATGTTCCTTTGTCGTTTGTATATCACTTTCGTGATTCGATATTCTGGCATTTAACAACGTAGATGTTTGACCAATATAAACCTCGTCACAATCTCCACGCGGAGCAGATTAGTATTGTAAACTGTTTTTTTTCTTTCGATTTTAAGAAAAACGTGTCATCTATTGATTTTAAATTGTAACAATCAAATTTAATGTTGGTGGTTGTCAACGCGCGTGTTAATTTGTAAGTGATTTCGGAAATGAAACTCAACCTAAAATAGGAGATTTCACCACCACTATTGTTAGAAAGAGTACGTGGATTCTGCTTATTATTAAACAATAGATTATTTAATAGGTGCTTTGGTAGCCATTGTTTAAAAATAAATTCGAAAGAATATGTAGAATGGTTTGGTGGAAAGATGGGTGACTCAACACTGTTTTTCATGGCTTTAGTAGTGTTGATTTTGTGTTAAGTGGGATTATTAGAGAAATAATTGATGAATCTGCTGGAATTTATTGGCTTTCTATACCAGTCTGTGATTATAACATTGTTTTTGACATCTTATTAGTTTGGTGTCTGAAAACAATACGTACCGATCTATTTTCCTCTCCCTCTCTCTCTACCATAAATTGTATGTTGTGATGAAACAAATTCAACATATTTAAGGTTTCTTGAATTTTTTCATTAGAATTGAGCAGATTACATCAACATATTTTTTTTAAGAACAGTAATAGTGTTGGCTAAAATCGGGCTAAACGGACTGTCCATTTGGCAGCCAGATATCTGGACATAACTTTTACTATTACATTTGTTACATAAAAAATAACTTGTTATCAACGATCAGTTTAGTGTTTTAGAATATGAAGCTTGGTCAAGTGTATGGTGTAGTTTTTAATGATGTTCCGTTTAATATATGCAGAACCAATTCAGTGGGAATGTTAGTAAACAACAATATGACGTCAACCGATACTACAATGTAATTGTCGGCTAATTGAAAATTTTGTATAAAAGTAACAGTACGTTGAAGAAGACTGGAATATCATGAATACGAGAGATGTTTCCAAAATTCTGGGAATTGTGCTCTAATTAAATTACGCAGAACTTGTAGGCAATGCTATTGGGGATAGACAAATCTTGACATGTTTATGCAGCTATCCATTGCAATAGAGTTCAGTCTGAGTCAGGTATACACACGTTTTCATACTGCATTCACTGTTTTTGTAACCATAGAATATGCGGCTAAATCTCAAAGAGTTTTTGTGGAAAGAGGGTGTGAAAACTTCAGAAATAATTCAACGTCTGCAAAGAGTGTTTGGTGAGTCTGCAGAATCTAAAAATAGTATATATCGATGGATCGACTGTTTTAAAACATCATTAGAAGACGATCCACGCAGTGGTCGCCTAAGTACGTCGGGAAACGAAAGAAACGGCCGTGGAGGATCTACTGAAAGAGAACAGGCAAATGACTATTCGTCAAATTAGTGTACCTCTAGGAATAGGTACGCGACAAGTTCATGACATCTTACATGATTGTTTGGGCGTAAGAAAAGTTTCGGCCCTCTGGGTGCCAAGACTGCTGGGACCAGAACAGAAACTCAATAGGTCTGACACTTGTCGTCAGCTTCAAGAGCCGTTAGCCCGTTACGGTGATGAAGTTCAGCAACGGATAATAACCGCTAATGAAACGTGGATTCCTTATTTCAATGAGGGACCAAAAGTCAATCCAAGGAAATGGCATAAACCGGTAGAATGGCCTCCAATAAAGGCGCGTGCAGTTCCGTCTGCTGGAAAGACAATGGTTACTGTATTCTGGGATTGCGACGGGATTATTTTTATGGATTATCTGCCGAAAGATACTACAGTTAACGCAGAATATTATTCGAGTTTATTATCCGAACCACTACGGCAGACATTTGTCAGAAAATGCCCTAGAAAGTTACATAAGCGTTCGTTATTGCAACAGGATAATGCAAGACCCTATACCGCAAGAAAGACAAAGGATGTTTTGAACGATTTACGATGGAAATTGCTTCTGCATCCATCTTATTCACCAGATCTCGCACCTAGTGATTTTCATCTGTCCCCAGTTTTGAATAAACCTTTACGGGGTGTTCGATTTGAGTGTTTAACTGGTGTAAAATGTGTTATAAACAGGTGGACTGCGGAGACACCGAAAAAGTTCTTTTAGGACAGTTGAAAAGTTAGTTTATCGTTAGAATAAATGTATTCAGTTAAATGTAGATTATATAGAAAAACTACATTGTAATATTGATGAAAATTGTATCTGTAAGTAATCGGTGTTTTCTGTATTTTAGGTAACGTGTGTAATTTGAGAGATACAGAATCATGCATAGTAAGTTTAAGAGATCATTAACCTCACTTCGGATTTTCGTAGTGAGGTCACTCTTCAGAGCTTGTTTGTATTTTGATCCTGAAGCGGTTCTTCCGTTTTTTTTTATATATTCTGTTTTATATACTGCTATAGTGACAAGTCTTGCCACAACAATGTTATTGTTATTTTTTTAAGAATTTTCTATATCTGGTTCCAGCTCTACACAAAACAAAAGATAATTTATTAAAATTGCAGTTATTTTGACCCTGCATATTTATCTGGTTTCAAGGGATTTTTTCCAGAACTTTTCCACATTCAGCTAAAATATAGCCAACGTCGACATCTTGGAGGTACGATTTTTATTCCAAGGCTCGAACCCAATGTGTACAATCGACGAACCAATTACAGTTATTTATAAAATATAAGTTCTGTTTTGATTCATTCAGTAAATTGTTAAATTTGTGCGTATTATTCTGTTTAACTAATTTTTGATATTCTTATGTAACAGTTTTCTCAAAATCTACAAAAATATAGTATCGAAAATTCGCGTGGTATTATGTAATTTGTTAGACTATAAATAACTGTTCTCAATTGATAATGTTTACACTAAAATGTTCTTCAAATGACCAACTTTATTTCACAGTTACAATAGGAACTGAAGTATTTAGAAAATCATTAGAACACATTTTAATATTCGAGTTACCCACTAAATTTATTTAAATTACAAATAAAGAATACCTTTTAAATAATAAAAGATATTAAATTATTACCAATGTTACAACAAACATTCAAAAAGATAAAAGTAATGATCGCGGATTGTAATAAAATTACAGTTTAAAGTAACGAGGTGACAATGCCTCTATGTATATTTTTTTAATGAATTCTACACAGTAACGTCATTTTGTACAAGTTTCGAAATAAATGTAATAGACTCTGAAGCCGGATACTACAAATTTTCGCAATACTAGTACTAAAATGTTTACAATTTATTGTGTATTTTTTACTGTCGTTTTTCTTTATTTTCAAAAATATTTTCTTTTAAGAGCAATTTTGGCGTTGCAGGAGAACGCCAAACAAGCGACTAACCTCGTATGTACCCCCAGTAGTTAGCGCTAAGCGTATGATTGTATATACAAGAGCACTTTGAATGGAAGAAGGAAAATACGATACTTTTGCTCCCTGTTATTTCTATATATTGATTTAAAGTATCGAAAATGAGTAATTTGAGTCTTGAACATAAAAACGTCATGAAATTTCTATCGAAAAATATCCATGAGAAGGACACTCTATGGAGTCCAAATTTTGATACAAGCAAATCAAATGGGACAGGGAATTCACGAACTGAAGAAATCATCAACAAAATTGAAGATTTGATGGTGAGTGAGCGCTTTGTAAAACTTTGGAATATCAAAAATGAATGTTTTTAAAATTCCTCACAAGGATTTGGGAAATGAGCAAGCAGTCGGCACAATGGGATTTCCAAACTGCTTAGGCCCAAACAAAAACTGCACAGGCAACAACTTGCTTTATCCCAATATGAATGATATAGAATTTTAACCGGGGATGCGACCTGAGCTCACCCCTACCAAGCAAACGTCTATTTTCTACGGGCAAGATGATGTCCACAGTTTTCTGACACGGCTCTATGCAAAAGAAAGACCCACAATTAGGCTCAGAAAACTCTGCTTCTATGCTCTGTAGGATGTATAAAGCACGGTTTGTTCGAGCGGCGGTCAATGAATACGGTTTTGAGGAATTACATAATTTTTTCCCAAGACTCATAAAAAGCTTGGGACGGCGTCACTTTTTATCGAATGATTATTTGTGCCAATTTTTCTTTAAAAACAATGTAAAGATGCGTAAACGATGACAAACGCTAATTGAAATTACAATTTTATATCTTTATAAAGATCCAGAAGTCGAAAAAAAGCTACAACAAAGTTAAATAAATGAATAAGGCCATTACTTTCAAGATTTTTATTGCCAAATTTAAGAGTATTGACCAAAAAAGGTAAAAATTGTGTCCAAGGTTTCCAATAGAAAAGATGATAATAAACATAATTTAACCTGAGTGTTTGGAAATTACTTACGTGAGAAGATGATTTTTAGGAAAATCCATAAAAATCAACATTTATCTCGCCCTGGAGAAGTAGGTTTCTTTGATGAGGCTTGGATATATTCAACAAAACGTAAAGAGAGATTACGGCAGGATGATTGTACCAAAAAGTTTTAGGAAACATGAGGGTTACAATTATAAAAGATTAATGGATGTTCTATTTCGTATTCAATATGTTTAAAACTGATTAAAAAAATATACTGTACGTGTACGTGAAGTTATATAATATTGTTTGATATTTTGGAAGAAAATATTTGTTAGCCAGATTTTGACATGATTTCAAGTGAACTGTTTAGACTTCCAAGAAAAAATATACACATTTCCGGGTGACTGTGTCACTCAAGGACCAGGCGTATTCATAGATTCCTTTAATGCGGAAAAAAAATGGCGAAAGCAAGCGTCCGTCTACAAAAATAGCTGGTAAAATTTTATGTAACTATGTGTCGCACAGTACAAATATTGCACCTTCAACTGTTTTCTCACCTTTTACTGGTAAATTACAGTCGGGGTAACTACTAAACTCTTATTATTTTTTACCATTTTTGATTGTTTAAATTCCTTATACAGCACAGTTTTCTACGTAAAAGCAGCTTTGATAAATAAAAAAAGGAAATTGTAACAAAAGCGGGGGATAATGCGTACTCGGTCTCCCGTTGCGTATTTCTTCCTAAAGTAATTTTCAATTATTCTTGGGACTATGTAATAAAATTCAAATTATGTAAAAGAAAGATTTAGATCTGTTATAGTTTCCAAGATATCTACAAACATTAAGTGTACCTTTCTTGAGCGGTTGTATCAGAAATAAGGCGATTCATTCAGTCACTAAAAAAATTATGTTGCCCTTGTACCAAGTTACTCTTTCAGTTACTGAAGTTTTAAGAAAAAAATCTACATTTTCGGGTTCTCTGGTATGAAAAAGAGACTGTTGGTTTTCCAATAAAATTAAACGATATATCCGGCAACTCTACAGGTAAAGTAATTCCTGAAATATAAAATTCCTATATTTTGAACAGAAAATTCAATGCTTGAATAAGCAGTGTAATTCGAACTAAACTATAGTAGCTCACTAATAAAAGTTACTAAAAACTAATAAACGCTAAAAACTAATAAAAAACGTCTTTTTCTGTAAATTTATTGATGTTACTTTTAGTCTGCGTTTATATAAGTAATAAACAATGTATAACACTTGTAATTTTAATTTATTATACTTTATTTATCACGCAAAATCTAGTACAAAAATATTTTTTTTGTTTAGTTATTGAGGATGAAAAGTTGGCATTGAGTTAGTTGCTAAGTTAGAATGTTTAACTTGGCTTCAGTGTGCCATTTGGAAATGGCATATCTTTAAATGGTCGCATCGAGCTGGAGGTTTGAGAAACCAATATAGAGAGGTATAGGGACTTGTATATTCTACCGATAGCTGCGCCATTTGCACGAAATTTTGAAGGAAATTTTGTATTTGTGGACGATAATGCCCATCCTCATCGAGCCCGTATCATGAACGACTAATAATGTTGAAAGAATAATATGGCCCCCTAATTCCCCAGACTGCAATTGCATCGACCATCTTTGGGGCAAACCTGGTCGACAGTTGCGATCTCGTCTTCTTCCCATAACGCTGTATGAGCTTGCAGAAGCGCTGCGACAAAAATGGGATAGAATTCCGCAACGACTTATCAATACGCTAATAGAAAACATGCCCAGAACTACCAGAGAATGTTTAGCTATGTCACAAACCTGAGGAGGCCCCACAAAATATTAAAATTAAAGTTATCATGATTAAAATTGTTAATTATGTTAAAAAAATGCAGCTTAAACATATTCATTTTCTTGAATTATAGTTTTTAACAATCGATTAATTATTATTATTTCGTTATTTTTTAAATGGTTCTAAACAGTTTTAAAAGTAAATATTTCAGCCAAATAAAAAAAATCGATTGTGACTAATTTTTTATCAGTGTATGGTATATCTTCAGTTTATTTGATCGTTTTCGCAAAAATCTAGCATACCACGATATTAGGTAAATAATGCTAAATTGCAAATAATTTTCGATTTTAGTAGCGATTTTGTTTTTCAGCGCATTATATCATTAAAACGAAACGTATATAATTGTACAATTCATTGGGTAAACAGACGATAACAAAAGTAAATAGATATATGTACACGTACATGTATTTTTTCTTATCTAATTCAGTATTAGAACCCGCTATTGAAAGTTTCACATGTAGCCATGCACATAATACGTTGAAGCCGTCGTTTGTACGAAATAATCTAGTGTGCCAACACTAACTAACCTACCGAAAATGTTTCTGTGTTGTTATCGCCAAGCTGGGACCGTCTAAAAATATACATTTTTGTGTCACATTCGCACACTCACATTATATGTATATGTATGTGTATCTACATACATAAGCCCGTTTGTATTTTTTTTTCTATCCACATCGTATATACATGCATGCATTTGCGCTACTGCCAATGTCAATGGGGTCAACAGACCTTAGACAAATAATATCGTTACAATAAGTGATTAATATTAATTAAATTGTATATCGGGAGTGTGTCGACTTATAAATTTAAATGCAGAAATTCGACCGTACACCATACGAATGCATGCATGTAACGTATAAACATGAACGAAAAAAAAAAATGTTATATTATTTTCGTATGACGTCGTTCAATGCATACTGGCTGCCAATGCATAATAGAATCACGCTTTTAACTAGTGAATGCATTATTTCCTTAAATAAATAAATAATAATTATCATAATAAGCTATTTTCACTTCCATAATATATAAATATGATGCACGCCCTTGTGCACACAGAATTTGGGGCCCTTTCAGAAAGCTAAAAAAAACCTGAATGAAAAATATAAGTGATATGATCACTGTTTTGAGGATTGGACTTACTTTGATTTCCTTCGACGTGCAAAATCTTCTATTATGTCCGCAAAGTCTAATTTTTGAAGTATATCACCTTCTGTAACATGATTGAGGAGTTAGTAAATCTTATAAAATAATCGCTTGTAATTCCTTTTTACTCTCCACTGCAATTGATGGCTATTAGGCAAAAGAGTATCCTTGTAGCAACTTCCACGTTCCGGAAAGCTTCTTCTAATTTATCTGGCTTTATTAGACTATTAAAGTATGTTAGAGATACTCAAGTCCATGGATCCATTTGCAAAGTTTTCAAGTCTTCTTTAAATGAAAACATTTCAGCTCATTAGCGCTAATGTCGTCGTGATAGAATTCCACAAATTCTTTTCATTTATCTCTTAACTGGCTAGAATCAATTGTTTTTAATAACACTAAAAATTTCGTTATCTTCTTTGTATGTTTCCTAACATCTAATGTGTCGATTATAGGAAGAAATATATCTTTATAGACAGCATTTGGATTTTTTTCTTTGGCGGCCGATTCGTACTCATCGAAATTATTGTGCGCCGCTGATGTAATCGGCAAGAGATATCTACACGTTGCATGGTTTACAAGTTGCTCTTGTTTGAAAGATTTGTTTACAATTTTCTTTCTATTTTAGGTTACAAAAGGCTCTGATTACAATTGCTGATTCATTTTAAAAGGCGCGAAGATATCAGAACCTCCCAGCTTCTGTACGTGTCCATATAAGTTTGTTGTATATGGTCAATTCTAAATCTCTAACATTGGTAAACGCTGTCTGTCAACAATCTGATCTCTATTGTTCATAAAGCAAAGAGCTTAAAATGGAGCCTCGCTACACGTGCTGCACTACGTGTTTTAAAGAGGATGTTACTATTAAGAAGTTTGCCAGCCTCTATCTGCCCAAGAAATAGAACTGCAACTACGCTTCACGATTATTGTGAAAGTAGAGCTTTTATAGAAGCTCGTCTCGCTTGCAGTATCTTAAGTCTTCACTGGTCAGAGAGATCGATAAACACAATAAGGTGAAATAGTGTTGTTATTCCTTCTTTAGCCAGGTTAAGCTTCTTTATGAAAGTACTGGTTTAGCAACAAACACTATTCTATATAAGTAACATTATTTAATCGAAATACTAGGGGTATCATTAATTAGTGAATGTAGACAAGAAAACACAAACTTTTGACAAAAAATTATTTTATTTCTTAACATAGCCTTCTTCTACAAGAATTTTTAAACAATGAGTTATTAGATCTCTTAACTCTCCACCATTTAGTACAAAAAAATTTTGGTGCTAAATTAAACCTGTTTATAGCATTAAATAAAGATTACCCAAAATGGCAAATACCTCTTCGTAAATTAACAAATAAATAATGCTTTTTCATGTACATATGTCTGTATTAAGAAAAGCTATATTATATTCATTAATAAAGCTAAAGCTCAACTAACAAACTGTGTTTGTTTTCCTTCCTACAACTTCGAGCGTTCATTTGCTTCTTTCAATTTAAAATAGAATATACATATAAGCTACGTAGCTTGCTCCCGGCAGATACTATTTTTTCCAACGCGTCCCAATTGCGCTGAGTAATCAAATCACGTCATGACCTACCCTGTATATTTAGTAATTTTATATCGAGAGTGCAAAGTGTGATCGTTGGCTAACAGCCAAAAGGGTATAGCGTATTTGTGTTGTGCATTCTAGTGTTGTAAGATCGGGCCGTGTCTATCGGATCGAATTGCCCACGAAGGAGCAACAGAGAGGAATCGTCGAGACCGATGCACTCTAAAACACACACGCCATAGAGAGAGGTAAGTATACCTACAGTTATTAGTATTACAGTCACAGGACGCACGTAATTGTCAAAATTCGGAATAGACAAATCTACGCAAACAAAACAGCAGCGGTCAACACATCGTATTGTTAACTAAGACTGTGCAGTGTTATGACATCATTGTCGGCTAATTCGCCAGGTTTTTCACTAATAATATTTTCCATTTCGAAAATGTTTCGGAGTTCTCCGTAGTTAACAATAAATTGTACGTGTCCAAATTGCATGAACTAGTCGATCTAGCACGATAAATAAATAATATTTTATATAAAAATATTTGTCGTGATCTACATGGAAAGAAGTTGTTAGTTTTGATGTATGGCGTCATGACTTCGTTTTTCTTTTAGCTGTTTGAGAAAGGTATTTTTATAGTTACAGCTGTTTTAAAAACTCCAAAATTAAAAAAGGCAAAAAAATTTAAAACAATAAAACTTTAAAAAACAGAAAGTATTATTACCAACCACTTGCCCTTAAATTAGATATAATTAAAAATTATATACAAGCAATGGACAGAAATAGTAAAAGATTCCTTACATCTGGAAACTATGCTTCCATAGTTCCATAATAAAGGAGGTATTCTATCGCAAAATATTAGCTATGTATACTGGATGACATTGAAAAAGCTACAATGCATAATATCACGCCATAGAGGACCTCAAAATAATAAAAAAGATCTGATACACTATTGTCCATAAGCTTTTGTTTTCAGGATGCAGGATCACAAAAGTTTACAAGTTTTTTAGAAAATGCGATTTTTTAAAAATTTCTTCCAATTGTGAACCAAAATTAATGTATTTTCGTTTCGAATATTTATTATTATGTAATTTTATTGTTTTTCGTTTTTTAAAATTGCTTTTAACACACTTTCCAAGAATACACGGGCATGATTATGTTGTGTTATGACGAAGCTCGATCAAACTCTTCCGAAACTCAACGTGTCTATCGAAAGATCGAAAGACATTAAGACATGTTCCCAATGTTAGAATTGATGTGCATAGGCGTTTGGAAGAAGATGGCTCTTTCAAGGGGTTAATAGTGAGGTTACCAGAATTCCTCGCACTGTTGCAAAGAAGAAGCTGGGTTACTAATACATAGTAGAAGGTAATCCGAATATAAGCACCAGAAAAATAAGTTCAGCTGAACAGAACATTGAACCGTGAACCAGTTAAACAAGTCCACAAAGAATAGCTCTTTCACCCGTCTCATTTCCATGTCGCGATGATGTTTTGAACCTGCATAATATGCAATACTGGAGAGATGAAAACCTTCATCAAACCGTAATACGGAATCGCCAATATGGGTTTTCCATTAATGTGTGGGCAGGTATAATGGATAAATACCTAATCGGTCCATTTGGATGAATTCTATCAAAATTTCCTTGAACAATGCTGAGCACTTCATTAAAAAATGTCTTATTCAACATTATTCAATGAATGTACTGCTTGCGCGAATAGGTGAGTTGGTTGCAGGGCCAGCTTGTAGTCCCGACCTTAGTTTCCTTGATATTTCATTTTGGGGGTTTATAATTTTAAAGAATTTAAATAAAAATAAAAATGGAATGTATGCCGTAGAACTAAGTAATGAAGAGCAATTATGGAACAGAATTGCTGATAGATTCCGTAACAAACCAGGCATGGCATCAATCATTAACACAAAGACTGGAAAAGTGTATCCAAGAACAAGCCCGTCGATTTTAATCATTATTTGTTAGATTATGTTGTACTTTTTTAAACTCACGTCGAACAAATAGCAATTTTTTTTATTAAAAGAAAATGAAGAGAAATAAAAACTACTGTGAGATACTATCCCAACTTAAGGACTTTAATACATAAAAACACTTAAGAAAGTAAATTAACCTGGCAATGTATTAAACTCGTAATTGGTAACTTTCTAGGGTACTTGCGGGCATTTATACAAAATTACTTAGAAACATGATTCGTGCTTTAACGGAAATTGATGTTACCACGTCCTTTAACATCCACAATACCTACATGCACAATCATATTGACTTCTTCCCAGAGCGCACTCTTTTTCTTAATGTTTAGTGTATAAAATAAACTAACAAAATAATAGTATTTATACGAGTCGTAGGCGTGTGACGCAAATCATCTGAGGGAATATCACACATAATACATCTTTTTAAGGTTGTGATGTTTTCCGCTCTCTCTTCTAACAAAAATGCTGCAAATTTTTTGGCTTGAGGATAATTTAGCATATGTGCGATGAAAAATTTATCATTTTGTAGTTACAAAAGCCTATATTAAGGCTGAAGATTTTTATCCCGTGCCCTAAATAGTATCAATTTCACTAAACAAGGGGAAATATAGAATTTGAAATTCAAAAATTTTAGGGTACAACTACAACCTAAGTATCCCATCATTCCTAATTACCAGGGCTATTATTAATGTTTTATATCCGTCCGCCAAATAGGAAACTTTTGTTCAACGACATGTGACTAAAAAAGAATTCTCAGAAAACACTTTCCGTTTGCATTAATTAGCATATTTTCGTGAGTTTGTTTAGCGTTTGCAAAGTAAGTGCATATACAGTCGTCGTGGCAGCAAGCAAGGTGCAGTAACCTACACGCCATTTAATTTAAAAAGTCGCCTTAAAACGCCAAACTTCAAGCGGTGTATGCGCGCGGAGCAAGGAGCCTATGTGCGCGGGATGGGGGAGGGCAAAGGGAGGCGGCGAGGAGGGACACACACTTGCAATATTTGGCAGAGGGGTCGCGCGAACAAGGGGGGGCGCCGAAACGAAACTTGCATAGTTCAGCGAAAGTGCAGCCATGCGTTCCTAGCAGACAGCCGAATTGCATCGGGGTCCATGAACTGGCGACGCCCCCCTCGCTGACCCCCTTTAGAGTGTTGAGATCCCCCCCTTCTTGCAATAAACCCTAGAGTCAAACAGTACATGGGAACTGGATGGGCTGGGCCAACATTTAAAGTATTATACTATATTTTTCTACACGTAGGTACCTTCTATCCAATGTTGTATGGACACCCATACACACGGACATACGTACATATACACAAGGTGAAATTTTTAGTATGCATATTTTTTTTTAATCAAAGTTCTTTTATTCCTATTCTTTGTTTGCTTCAAAATCATTACATGATTAGAACGGAAGACAATTTTATATCTTAGATAAAGACTTAAGGCTACTGTACCTAAATATCTAAAGAAAAAAATCATAAATAATTAAAGAAGAAGTTATAGAAGAACAGAAGGCACGGGGAAAATAAATACACCCTGCAACTTCCAAACACACAAACTACTTCAAACAAAAATTTGAATTTTGAAGGGCTTATATTAAACGACGTTATAATTTTTTGAAATAATTTCGAATCACAAGTTATGCAGTGCGTTGCACAAAATTTGGTTTCCAATCTAATAATGAGTTCCAAATCAAAGCACATTGTAATTAATGTGCTTCATACATGAAGCAATTAGAAGAAAGTTATCAATCAAAGAAATGAAGATGTGATTGCCGATGTATTGATTCAATCAATGGAAATCGTCTCGCACAGCATCTTATGATAGTTACTAAGCTACCATATCATTTGTTTATGTTTTGTAAATTCATATTAATAAAGTGATGAAATGAAATAAAGGACTAAATTCTCACAGTCTCTTTAAAACAGCCTTGGTTACCGGTTTCGTGTAATTCAGCACATCATCAGGCCATGATATTTGTTACAAGAAATGTATCCATTAATTATTGTAATATCAGATAATAATAATAATCAATGTGTAAAAATTAAAATTAGGCAATAAAGTAAGTGGATAAATGGGACGATACGACAATTGAAAAATTTATTTTTAACTTGTGAGAATGTGGTCCTTATTTCATTTCTTTACTTTATTAATAAAATATTCAGTTAGCTTTATACTTTGTACATTAACCTTTACTGGATGTTATGTGTCAACCTCGAGGCTTATCGGTATGCCAATATCTGCATTTATGCCAATTTACAGAACCGTTTAACATAAACCTGGGTTCATCCGAAAAGAAACGATATTATTGATGAAACATTCATTAATTTCGCTGTTATTCGCCATGATTTCGGCGAATCTCACCCTGGAGTCAATATCGTTTCCCGATAGTTCCTGCACCAAATGTGTCTAGGAAGGGTGCAGTTTACACTGCTTTAATATTTTTCTTACTACTGTTTCTGAAGTATTATGTTCAGTATCACGTTGTTTGGTGGATATTTGTGAGTTTTCTCGAAAATATCAAGTAAACGATCCAATGTAATATCATCCAACTAATGATGATATTGTCCGATGTTTTGTCTTTCAGAAGTTGGGCAATTTTTTCCACTTTTTATCTCCTCAAACCGTTTCTAAACGTTGTTGATCTATTAATTTTAGGTATGTTTGGATGAGTATCATAAAGAACAGGGCAAGCCTCAGAATTAGTTCTTTTACGATCATCGAAGCCCACAACTATTTGGAATTCTGTACGTTTAATTTCATCTAAATTTAGTTTACTTAAGCTTCTATTTTGAAAGTAATTTCAATGTTAGCATAATACCAGTACGACAAACATTACTTTATACAAACAATTAAGCATTTACAATAATAAAAGTTGCAAAAATTTTTGTTATTATATAAAAAAATATTTATTTGCCCAACATATCTAATTACAGGACAAAAATGAGAAAACAAACTTGAGATAATTACTTACAACATAAGACTTAATACTAGAGATAACTTAGTAACTAAATTCTTCGCAATAAGCCTAGGTAGCGACCTAAAATTGACAAAGTAGAAGCATAGCATGTTGAACGCGGTAATACTCGATGGATTGGAGATCTTTTGCCTGCGGACAATAAAACGTATTGCACATACGGCTTACATATTCGAGAACTGTAAACTGAGCTCTATCAGAAGTCGGTTTGATGTCATCGACTATGCGGTAACTCGAAGCCAAATGTTTTCAACAAGACCATATGACTATATCTTTGAGGAGGATACGAAGCAGATTGTTTGGAACGCAAATATTTAAAAAATTTTCTCTGAACGGCTTCTAACATATTAATATGCGTTACATAAATGGATGATCATATTACTGACCCATATTTTAACTTAGAGTGTACAAATGCGAAATAGAGCGTAATCAATGCTTCCAGAAAGTTGAATAACCGGGTGTTTCTTATAATAAATCCTAAGGCATTCAGAGAGAATATGACAATGCAATATGATCCACAAAAAAATAATGTAGCATGGTAAGTCCATAACACTTGCGCAACGGTTTATTTATTATTACTGCACTTGGGCACGTTCATGTCTAATTTGTTTAAAGAATACCATGAGGAAAGGGTAGCCATTTGTTGCTGCAAAAGCGTAGTCCTCATTTGTTTGAATTCGATAATATAGTTTCAGATTATCTGCAAAGAATAACCCCTCACAGTTCAAGACACCATAAAGATCATTAATGTACTTCCTTGCTTGCTTGAGGGACTCTTGAGGTTGGTTCAGAGAAATCTGATTGATAACCATTACAACACACCATGCTATGTACAGATTTTTCCAAGGCCTTTGACCGGATACATGTGGACTATTGCTGGGTGAGCTTGAAGCCCTAACGTTTAACATCTCTACTCAATACGTACCTGTTAAATAGGAAACAGTATGTCTGATATTCTGAAAGGATTGGTCAGATTTGTGGGTATATGCAGGGGTAAAGACATATCTCAAACGCTTTGGCAAAGTTATTATTAGTCGCCATTTGACGATAGTTTTCATTAGAACTAACGCTTATTTTTTTATGAACAGGAATGATTTTGGTTGTCTTCCAGTAATTTGGAGGCACAAAAGCTGTTAAAGAAAGGCTGAATAGGTAACACAATGGTTTAGCAAAACATTTGCACAATCTTTAACTATGGAACTGAATGGGTTGTCATTTCCCGTTGTGTGTTTTTTTTTATTGTTTATATTTCTTCATTATTTTAGAACAGATAGAATAATGAACTTTTTCATATTGTTTTTCGAATGATCCAAGGTTGTATTTAAATAAATAAAATGGCGGCATCCAGCAAGTACCAGATGTACAAAACAAGTCAATCTTATGTCAGCAAACTTAAATTTGTATTCGTTTGCATATTATTCCACTTGGTTCAATACTTTGTAAGCACTCTGTATTGTTATAACTATAGTCCAAACTCAAGATACAAAATTCTTCACAAATTTTCTCTTGTTTTTGGATTCTATTTTTATTCCTTCGCTTAAGGTTATCAAAACTAACACATCGCATTCACTAAATTTGGACTGGTTCCATCTTTTTGGTTTACGATATAATTTGCCGAAATTGTGTATATGGACGATGACGATTGGCACGCTGATAGAATCCTTCATCGATGTGCAGGTTTTTAAGAAACTCGGCTTTAAATTTGATAATACTAAGAATGCTAATACACATCACATATCTTCCGTGTTTGCTTGGAGGATGCAACACAGATGATTTTGTCTGAAGAGAATCAACGTTATTTCAAAGTTAATTTTAACGGGACTCATTTAAATTTTGTTTTAATAAACAACCGGATAAAGAGTTATTTTTTTATGGTGACACCCCAAAGCTTTTTAGAGCTTGACATAACCTCAGGAACCTTTGCATGTAAAGTGTGCGATCGCTTTGTTATTACCAGCTCCTTGCCGTAAAGGGTGAAGCGCAGCTAATTGTCCCCTAACTGTGAATGGTGATTCGCTAAAAAAATTTGATCCTTGACTCGAACACTTAGGATCTAATTCTGCCCAGTTAGAAGCTGACGATTACAGTGTTTAATTCTACAATAAGCCGGTGAATATCTGATCTTGTTTGCGCGATGCAAAAAGAAGGAACACGAGACTTGTTTCTAGCCTAGCATAGAAACAAACCTTTTTTATGAAATTCAGTTTAGTTCCTCAATCTCCTTGTAAGTCTGCACACTTTTCCCAACAATGCTCTCAACTTTCTAATTCTTCCAGATATAATGGGCATCTTGTTCTGCAAAATAGGTGTTGGTGCATATAGCGGCCTCCTCATTCGAAAAGCAGAAAAAGAGGCACTGTGGGTCAAATCTAGTGAATAGGGTAGCGTATCAATTCGAATACCAATCGTGAATGGCAAAAAGTGGAAGTGTGTGACAGTACGTTATCTTTGTGGAACAAACCTTTGTTTTTGATGACGTGTAGTCGCCATCTGCTCCCCGGCTGATGGAACAGTTTTTTGCCTTTTTCGGAGCCTATTTGTCTATGCAAGAGTATACTGATGTAGCCATGTTTCATCCATGATACTGAAAACAGTCCAATTGATGAAAAACAGTTTTTGGAGCATTTGCAGAAAGGAAACAGCAATGTGGCATTTAATGGGTGTAGTATGCACTGTACGAGGAATTTTGGAATCAGCCTCCTAAGAAACTCGTACTTATTTCTTTCGAAGAAAAAATCGATTATTTATTTCTTTTGTTGCCCTATCTGAAATATTATGGATATGGGGCTCCCATTTAATTGTGCTATCAAACCACATACCAATATATTTCACCGTGGAATTCCAACAAATGATTGCATTATTAAACATTATATGAGATATTTAGGTTATGCATTGATAGTAACTCTACACGTGCCAAATTTTTACTTTATCTTTGATTAAAAAATAAACAAACTTTGGTAAATGTAATTTTTTAAAAATTTGATCTGTTATAATCCAATACACAGTTCCTTGATACAAAGAAACAAAGTATTCTATGATATAAACTTTCCCAATCTATTACGAACAATTAAATCAGCCGTGAATAACTGCGCAAATATTCTCGGTCCTCTAATGCATCTTTGTCGTTAAATGGGTGCATTCAATTTATTTGTAAGCAGTCGAGTAACTTCTGCAAACGATCAACGACCTTTTTATTTTCTTTGCGAGCGAGTCAGAGTCTACGAATTTGTTACGTGTGCTTTTCATCTAAATCCATTCCTTATTTAGTCTGCTAGATATGTAAGTCTGGTCCACATCCGCGATAACGAACCACATGATCGCACTTATCTGTCTATGCAGTAGGTAGTTATAGTCATGCAACTATTTCCGACCCGCTAATATTACTGTTTTGGATGTCACATATTTGCTAATGATAAGTAATAAAAGTAGTTGTTTTCGTTAAAATTTAAAAATCATTTTTGTTTAATTCGATTGATTATTATGAAGGTGTTTTCTAACACGTAAACAAAGATGCAGTTCACCGACCTTGTCTGGTTTTCCAAACAAATGCAGCGATTATCAGAATAAACTGCAAAATATTATCTACCGCAATGCAAATAATAAATTAAATAAAGTTTAACATTTTTTAAACATTTCGCAAATGTAATCAAATACCAAGATTGCATTCTTATCTGCAGTTTCCGAAAAAAGAAAAGAAATGAATCCTCAATCAACCACTAATTTTTTTAAAAGCATATTTTACGTATTAAATAATGTGAAATTAAACAACCTAAAAAATAAATATTTGGAAAACGTCAAATTTCTGACGAATTTTTGTATGACTCAACAGATAAACGTAGAATGTGCACTTTCAAATATTCACGACAATTTAATTATCTCAGATCTTACAATGACTTTTGAATCTGATCGTTTTTCACTTCGTTTATTGCTTTACAATAATTCATGCAAATCAGTTCCACGCGTAAATTAACATGAACATCTGTCAACGTTTAGCAATTAACAGTACTTTCATCGTATTTTTAATTGAAATTTCACAAATATACAAATTGTTGGGACGGTGAAAAAGTTTTATCAAATAATCATGGAAAACAAAATTGAACACTCGCCTATTACTTACGTTACTAATCCATTGTTAACGCCTAAGCGAATGTTGGTGTTAATTTAAAAAAAATGGTTAGCGGGATAGCTTTACTTCACAAGGAATGAGCAAGATTATTGTGCCCCTGTATCGTCGGGGAAAATTATTACGGCAAATCGCCATCGAATTAAAAATTAAGCATTGTAAAATCTTCAGCGGAAACATTACAGACAAACTGAGACTCCCTTTGGCTTCGTTTCATAAGAAATCGATTGATTTGGGCAAAATTAAAGGCAAATCTTACTTTTAACGATTGAAAGAAAGTTATTTTCAGTGAAAGATCTAAGTTTAACGTTTATGTAATAGATAATCGAAAACCAGTGATTATATATAAAATAGAAAATTTTTAATATAGACTATTTCGAAAGGCTCTGTTGACTCTCCAAAAGGGCAAATGACACGGGATTGCATGTCTGCCAGTAGTTTGGGCCAGTTGGAATTGATTAGGGGTGGCGTTGTTGTCCTGTATTGAAGAAGTGTACGAAATTGTACAATTTTATTTCCTAGGATAGCGTCTCCTATCACACTACGCGTTCAACCAAGCAATAACTTAAATAAAATCGAAAAAGCATGAAACGAAATGAAAAAATACTTCAGACTATACTTGTCCCAGATTTGTCTTAATTTGGACTCATAAATCAGCAATTGTTCTTTGAGAATATTGCTTACATACCTTTTCATTCCCTGCCATACAATTTTCATGACATTTAATTCCGGAGTATTTGAAAACCAAGACAAAACTTTTGTATTCAATTGAGCAGAGCATTGTTTGGTTGAACGCGTGATATGACACGAGGCGTTATCCTGCTGGAATGTCTCTTCGGTACAATTTTTCACTAATAGGCAACAAGCTGTTCTACAAATTTGATACGTTGCAGCATCGTACCCATGGTCAACAGCAAGTGGCCCCAACTACTGGCAGTCATATAAACCCTTTGCCCTTTTGTAAATTTAGCTGTCCTTTTGGGAGAATATTTATAAAAAGCCTCTCTTGTATTAATTATAATCTCTCGCTTTCGATTATTCTCTACATAAACATAAAACTTAAACTCATTGCTGAAAATAAATAGTCTTTTTTGCTTTTGATTTCCTCCAAATCAATCTGTTTCGTTTCTGAAACCGTAGGTGTGGAGGTTTCTCTTTGACGTAAATATGTTATTTAATAATTTTGCGCAATCTTTATGAAGTATGTAAAGGTGCCCCGTTAACCGAGAAATGTAACGGCGTTATTCTCTTAGAAGTGACAGCAGGAAGGAAATTTACAACAACACAAAAGATAAGTTTCTGGAAAAGAAGGAATTCCAATAGATACAAAGGTTCAAATATTCAGAAAAGTAATAACACCTAATATTCGGAGCAGAAACATGGACAGCGACAGAGATGAGATTCTCAAAAAGAATTGAGAACAAAACGAAGGGGGATAGAATTAGGAATATAAACAACTATCAGGAGCAATCTGTAAGTAAAACCCACGGTGGAAGTCATTAAAAAAGTGTAAATGATATTATGTGGTCATGTGACGAGAATCTGACATAGTGGAATAGCAAAACAAGTCCTAAAAGCCCAAGTAAACAAGAAACAAAAGCAAGACCTAGAAGATCATGGTTGAAAGAAGTAAGATTAGTAGCAGTAAGGAAGGAAGAAAACTGGAAGAATGCACAGCAAACTACACAGGATAGGAACAGATGGTAAAAAGAACATAAGCTAACAGCCCAACTTCATAATGCCTTACCACACGACAAGGAAATCAATCATCATTATCAGCAAAGGTGAAGGTGTGTTTTCTTTCCCATAACTACTTGATAAAATGTTTCGACCGTTTCATGATTTAGCTGTCTACAGTATTTTAATTATCCAATCACTATTTAGATTGTTCTTTAACAGTATCATGATAAAGTTAAAATAAATTAGCGAAAATTTGGTGATATAATAAAGCAATTAAAAAATGGGCGTAGTACTCGGTATTTGTGGCCATTTATGTACATTAGATTTTTTCATCAAACCATTATATACGCAAACGTTTCAATTATTAATTTATAGCAAATATTAATATCAATTAATCAATTAATATCAATGAGAAAGTCTCCTTTCAGTTAAGGCGTACACATGCATGTAATTATTGGGACTTTCATGAGCGTAAATGTTTACATCGATAAGGTGGCGCGTATAACTGTAGCAATAACTATTGTCAAATTGCTGATAAGACAACGATGAACTATTACCGTTTACGACAGCGGGACAGCACGCATGGCACTGTGGAAGAAACATTAACGCGCCCGGCCGAAATAAATTAAAGCCTATATCTCTCTTTTAACTAGAATTTCCCGGGGCATAGAGATCTGCGATACGACCGACAATAAATTCCGGTTATCCAAAGCACACACTACATCCTGAAAGTACAATAAAACAAACAGAAAATGAACGCACATAAAGATAAATCTAGAACAAACGTATACAACAAGACCGATTCTGTATCCATAAAACATATTTTTCCTCCCTCACCTCACACAGTGGTCCGCTTGCGTCGTGGTAGAGCGTTCTCTGCCCGGAAAAACCGGGAGCTTTTTGTCGCTTTGCGTTCCGTACTCAGTGCCGGAACTAGGATTATTAAGGACGACAGGCTTAGTTGATTCAACCTGCGTCAAGCTGATACTCACTGAATCGATGCAAATGGAATGTTTCGAATTATTTCCGGTATTATGAACATTATATGGAGACTATGTGGATCTTTACAATTGTTCGTGAATGCAAAAATGTATTGTACTTTGACGTGGTTTGCGAAGAGAAAGAGTTGGAATTAAAGTAGGTATCAGTTCCTGACAGATGCCAAACTAGCATATTGTATATTTTTACTTTAAGTCTGTGTGAAGAGTTATTGACGAGGATAAAACAGTAATCGTTACTACCTTAATCGTAAGCAAGAATAATTAGTGTAAATAAAGTAAGGGTACTGTCTCCGTCTCCAAATTACGGAAAAAACTGAGTCCAAAATGAGGAAAACTAACTTTTAATCCAAATTTATTAGTAGAATGCAAGTTTCGCACAACTACTTTGATCAATGTGTAACATTTTTTGTGATGTAGTAAGCACACTGGCATAACGTCGAGTGCACAATTTTTGGAAACATCAGTTATGCGCTTTTACTAACGCAGCACCTCTGATTACATTTCACTGTCCCAAGAGCATAGGCGGTCGGCATTACGTGAAAACGTGAACATTTTACACTTTTCCTAAAACATTGGCTCGCAACGTTCCCGCATACTTACCTGATCTTTGGGCAAACAATCTACTTTTGTCGTGCACCGACCGTTAACGAACATCCCCTGAAAATTGCCTCACTGTTTTCTGACAACCGTGACGTCGTATGCTTGCAACGGTTGCCAACTGATCTTCTTACTTGCTTACTTGCTTATGTTTACTATCAAGCGTAGTTTGACTATCATTTCTCCATTGTCGACCGACGTTTAACTGATTTTGCTGATCTAGAGCAACTATCGGATTGTAACAGGTGTTCCTGTAAAAACACGTGTGGAACATCTGGCTCTTGTAAATGCTGGAAAACTAACTAGACCAATGCAATATGATAAATAACAGCTTAAGTTGATCTTCAAAAATACATCTCTACATAAAATTTTAACGAAATACGCCAATAGTTTAGGAGTGGTGCTTTTTTCATGGCAGGTAGTGTACATATAATTAGAAGTTTGGCTACTGTTGGATAATATATATTATTATTATCCAATGCTAAACATCGAAAAAAACTCATCCAATGTACACAACCCAGTTCGTGGAAATACGAAACTGGATTGTACAACAGGGCAATATTGATAGAAGCTTTCGCATCATAGATGACCAGTTTTATCTTCGTACTTTTGTTTTTGTCGAGGAAAATAGACAAAAGTATATTATTTTAAACATAAACCTAGCTTCGCAAGCTTCCTGTAAATAAAGCAATGAAAATATATGTAATTAGAAAGAATCGCTTTTACGCAATATTAAATTTTATTAGAATTCAAATTTATGAGTTTTGTATAAAACATATGTGCAGCGCATATATAAATAAATTTAAATAAGCAATGTTTAGAGTTACGGAATTAGAATTGCAGAAACTATTGAACCTAACCTAATGTCACTACTACGTTTCCTGTTGTTACCGGTTCATTGGAGACTGGATTATTTTAGAATAAAAATTTCGATGTAATATAGGAGACGAATTAGAAGAAGGATCATGGCTGAAACACAAGATTTTTTGTAGGTCCCTTTTGATAATTTCTCTGATGTCAGATGCCCTTCAGCAAAATGTTTTAAATTAAATTTCTAAATATCCAAAACTAATCTTATGTCAAAAATCTTTCTATTTACTTCATTTTCGCATCCAACGACTTCAATGATATCGATGAGATTACAGACAATTTAAAATTTTTGATTAATAGATAAATGACAATTTATATTAAATTTTGCCAGAATTCTAATAATAAATTCTGTAAATATAAGACAAAATTTTGATAAAAATTAGTACAACCCAAATTATTATAATATAAATTAATAGTGTTAAAGCAAGTGCTCCAATATTTCATACATCTCTAGAATATGTGATATGGTCTTTAGTCTCATGAAAAATATTATTTTTCTTTATATTGTTAATCTAATTGTTTCAATATAGTTCGGACATATTCCAATTATTCCACTTAAATTCTTAATAATTGGAAATATGTTTTTTTAAATAAAATCATAACTATACTTCTATTTTTAAATATTGAAAAATTATTATGTATTCTCCATTGAATTGTGAAACTTTCTGCCATTCGTCCAAAAAAAAATTTTCGAAGGAAGTCGAATTTAAAATATGCAAGAATTTACAATTTAATATTTTGAAAAACTTCTTTCTTCTTTTCTTTTAGCGGTGAAATTTACCTTTAATTAAACTTCTCTTTTAGGATCTCCATTCCTCTTTTTTTATTTAAATAAAATTATTACTTTTATAACTTTACTTATATACTTTTATAAAATTACTTTTATATTTTAAAAATAATTATATAAAGTTAATTAGACTAATTAACATCTATGTAAAATTATAATTTAACATTTAACTTTGGCTTTATAAAAAACAATTTTTTATTTAATTACCTTTCTTTCTTTATTTTTCTTTAAAAAGGACTTTAAAAGGACTCGTTCTATCGTAAAGCTAACGGTAAATGTTAACTTATAAATTTACATAAATGTTAATTAGTTTAATTAATTTTATAAAATAGTTTATAGGAAAAAGCCAACGTATAATTATACATTTTGAAAAAGAATAAACTAATGCTCCAAAACGTAATGGAGCAATTTTATTAAAAAAAAAAAAAACAAGAGAAACTTGTATCCTAAAATAAAGCTAAATTAAAAATATAACTGTATTAATATTGAAAAACATAAAGGCCAAGTGAATGACAATAGAGAGAAAACATAAAATTTGCAATTTGGATAATAAATAATGATCTCATTTACAGTACCCAGTACCCAGGACTGGACTAAAATGTAATTCAATTTAATTTAGATTCTAGAATTTTATCTCTTACATGAATTTTAGAGTAAAGTAAACCATAAAGTTAACAAAATGATGGCTAATTTTTAAAATAAAACTTTTCCTGGTATTGAAAATACAATTTTTATTGTTCTGTTTTACCACTGTTATTCTATTATTCTGTTTTTATTTTATTGAATTTGATATATTTTAATTATTTAATTAACATAGCAAAGGATAACTGAGGATAGAAGATATTCTAGGAACAATATTACATTAATTTAAAACACTTTGTATTAACACAATCCATTCAAGTCCGGTCCTGTAAAATTATACAGGAAAAGCAAAAAAAGCACGTCCCTTCATAAAAGGGACAATGAGTTGGGAGCTGGGACGGGAGAGGCCCGGCAAAATAGATCGCCTAAAAACGCAAAATAGAGAAAGTACGCGTACGCGAAAAAGGTTCTAGCAAAAGTTGTGTAGGAGGCCATGGTCGTGAGAAAGAACCCGCGCGCGTGGCAGTGGTGGTGGCGATGCTGGTGGTGGTGGGGAGGGGTGACGGCGGGGCAAGCGAAAGCGATGGCAGGAAGGGGTCGGGGGCAAAATGTAAACTGCGGGAAGTCCCCGGGCGGAAGTACTCTACTGAAAAACGGCGTGGTAGCGCGCTATGGCGGGGGAGGGCAGGGTCGGAACAGTAGTCATCCAACAGCAGCCTGTTGAAATAAAATCCACATTTTAAAGCATATTCATATCGATCGGAACTTTTTAACACCGAACCCGCTGTTTCGTAGGAACGGCTCCTCTCTCTCCTCCTCTCCAACCCTTCGCATGCCTCACCGCCCCCTCGCGCTCACCAATCATTATTCCTCCCCTCCACCTTCACTTTTGTTTCCCCTTTCTAATGCGTAATAACTTCTATAAGCCTACGCGGTGTAAAATAGTTCCCCGGATTCCCTCCATGATGGTTTTTTTTTCTGCGATGACCGCGTCCGGAATTGGCGTCCTACAGAATCCCGGAACGCTACTTTTACTTGGCGATAGTGCGGATCGGATGGCCGGAACGATAACCGCGGCTCGCCGGTCCGGGATAACCGAAAAACCCATTTTAGACAATTATAGATTTTTAAGCGCGCCAGGCCGAGCTCACGCTTGCCCCGCTTACCTCTTTTGCCGGGTATGATTCTCGGTAAAAATCTAATAATGAGGCTGTGCGTTGCGCAGAATTAGAGAATTTTAAAACTTAGGCGTGGTTTTTGGGGGGTATCCAACCACCACCGACGCCGCCGAACTAAAACAGGATATGCAGATGTAGTATTGATGTTTCTATTTCAGATTTAATTATATGCTGTTCTCTTTTTTCCCGGTCGTTCCAGCCTTGTTCGGCTCAGACTATCAGCAGGAGAAAAGAGCTTTCGTTTTCAAACTATGTATTACCCATTTCAAAAATATCTCTTACGGCAGACAGCAGTTGCGAATGCAAATTAGAATTTTTTTCCTCTGTTACTAAATAGAATAAAAAAAAAAACAAATTCCCTCTTACTATAAAACTTTCCCTTCATTTTTTCAACATTGAAGTTTTAACTTTAATTAAAATGATTTTTTTTTTAATTCAACTAACTCTATCATAAACAGGAAAAAAAACAAAAATGAAAAACGTTTACGCTCACCCATTTGCGGTATCGAAAGTAAATTTCAGAATGTGAAAGCGATGAGCTTTTTTTATCCGCAGCAAAAGCTCCCGCGCACAGCTAACTTTGACAGAATGTGAAAGTAGTTCAACAGATATAGGTTCGTATATTTTTAGCAACCAAGCTTCGGGATTAGACCCTGGTAAAAAATAATACTTTCACTGACCGTCCTTCGACAAATTTAGTCGCAACATTGAATAGGAGTCAATATTGTGTGCCACGAATAGACCTAATTATATCTACACTTTTCATTTTGCTAATTTTTGACAAAAATTGGTTATTCTGAAAAGTGATAATTTTAATATTGATTAAATCTATCGGATGATTAAAACTTAAAAAAAAAGAAAATTGTGCGGGGAGTAATATATCACTTATTTAAATATCATTTAAAATTTGTGAATATTTCAAATATCATCTAAATCTAATCTATTTTCTATTGAATAAGAATTTAAAGTAATAAATGATTCAAATGTTTTTCGTTTATTGTACGTATACAGGCTGTCTCACGAGGCACTATATCGATTGATATATGAAAGGGTATACAATGGAAAATTCTAAAAAAATGCTGACATACTAAAGCCTACGTGTACTATTGAACTAGAATATTTTCAATTATCTAAGATTTCCGATTGTACCAGAAGTAACGGTCAACATTACTATTTTAAACAGAACAGCCTATATATTTTTCCTAAATAAATGTTCTTTTCATGATTTGCATTTTTTGAAAATTTTGACCGAAGATGAACAAAGATGAACGAACTTTCATTTATGTTATTTTTAGGTTGCTTTTTTCTGGTTGGATTTCTTAATTAATTTCTAGTCATCATGCAAATTTAGTAAATGTTTTGATTATCCCAAAAACTTTTCAACATAAACAAAATGTTTTATAAGAAATAAAATGTAAAAACAAAAAATACAAACATTACAACCGTGGACACGCTGTATACTATGCAACGGATATAATGTATTTCATAATGTGATATTATGACTTGTTCTATTATTTTATTATTTTTCTTCCTTGACACCAATGTTGCCATCAGTTGTACTAAATTTAAATTAATTAATAATATCAATCTAATTCCGAGTACTAACGTATTCAATTAATGAGAAATTTAATTCGGAAATAAATGTATGCGGTCATAAATTATTCAGTAGTTAATTTAAAATTTTCGTTTAAACGTAAAACTGCATTGCGTTAACAATACGTTATTATTTATTATACAGCATGCATCAAAACGAACATTACATTTTAAATGTTCAAGCAATTCACTTACATCATGAAACGGTCTTATCTACTTTTTATTGGGATAAAGTCCAAGCCATTTGTCGCAAATAAAGACGTCTCCCCTTAAAAATCACAATCAATGATCATTCAATTTCGAAAAATTATTATAGTCCGTGAACTAGCAGAGATATGTTCATACTACATCTTTCTTCAGAGATCTGCAGTAACTAGTAAATTTATAAAATTAATTAAATTATTAAAATAATAAGTACATTATTAATTTATTATCGCTATTGGTTCTTCCATTAAATTAAAAATTTTGCTTTGGACCTCTAAAAAAACCTTGGAATCATACATAAAGTAATGCTTCACAATGTGCATTTGAGTATAAAAACTGAAATTTGTATGTATTTTCGAAATATGTTACTCCTTACAGAAAACTGTTGAAAATCCGATTTTAATAGCTTTATGCTTCTTTCTTAAAAAAAATATTGCTGCCAGAAAAAAAAGTCTTGCAACGGGACCCTAATTAGGGACCACTATGATTTCATATTTTTGTTAACGACATTGCGGATGTTATTTCATCCGAAAAGTTATTATTCGAAAATGACCTGAAAACGTTTGTATCTCCTCCACCAATGAATGTGCTTCACTACAGATTGATCTAAACACCCTATATAATCGGTGCGCCATCAACAACCTTTCCCTAACTACGGACAAGTGCAAAGTAATATCTTTTACCCGCCGATCAAATTCAACAATCTTCTACTCTCGTCAATTTAAATAAGAATAAATCACAAATACTAACGTACAAGAATCAAACTGAAAGAAGAAGAATTAACTTTGTCATTACGCGAACCTTTTAAGTAGCGCGTCACCCAGTGAAATCCCGCGGATTTTTGAATAACCATATATTAAATTTATTTCCTATTTAAAGTGAAAATTGAAACATTGAAATGCTTGGGATTGCTTGAAAAATTACTCACTTCTCCAAATGCGTGTTCGCTCAACGGTGATTTGGACGAAAAAGAAAGATTGTCTTTTCCTTTACAAGTTTTGACACCCAAAGTGAGACAGTTTAAAATTTAAATTTTTAAATAAGCATAAAAACCATGGTAAATAGCAAAATTCTCAGAAATATAGCTAACAGCGACGATTCTGCCGACATTAGGGAAGAATTCGGTTACTTCACAAAATCTACGGCATATTTACGGCCTATCATTACAGACTTGGTCTACGGTGGAAAAATGGGCTCGGGGCTCGATGGTTCGTTGGTACCGTACAACGTAGAGTGGACTTGGGGGAGTACCTTAGCGTAATGTTAAAAACACTTGGAGAACGCGCTACTTGCCAGAATTTTGGAGATTTTGGAGTTGTGCGGATTGACGAAGATTAATAGAGGACATCTGAAGATTATAACCGGTTAGCATCAAATCCAACAGACAAGAAGTGGTCCTAAGAGAGAGTTTATAAACGCTAAGAGAAATATTGTAGAACATCTACACCATTTACTTAATTACATATTTAATAAACAATGGCTAAAGTTATTCACAAATAATCAACGCAGTTCCCTTAATTATTTCAAGATCTACACAGAATCGATGGATATAACTAACATTTGTTCAGAGAGAAATAAAACAAGAAATTATCAGAAACTGGTCTAATTGATTGTCAATACATTGCAAAAACCATAAGCAGCTGCACCATATAGATTAAATAGTACCTACAATATTCAGCTGTAACTGAAACCATCTTTTTATTATTCCAACTTACTAAATTTATTGTTAATACGTCTTATATACAACACTTTTTCTAATCAGATGTAAATATGGGAATCCCTTTTCAAAAACTTCCAATTTTGTATTTTAGAAATCATATAAGTCGATTATTTCAAAAAAAAAATCCAAAGACCGGCTTAATTATACGAAATTTTAGCAAAATTACTTGAAAGCTCCTTTCGTCTTAGAAATTGCTTTTGATATAACGTAAAGGAGATACTCTCAGTTTATCTCCTTTTAACCGAATATTTCGTTTACTTTAGTACGTTAACTTCATCCAGATCGTTGCCTTGTAGGTACGCCGAAATACGTAGCATCCTATCTACACGATAGAGTAATACGAGGAGGAGAAATCCATTACAGTCCTTTTTTACTCGAAGGGAAACTGCTAACCGAGATACGTACGAGACGCATTCGACGTTACTGTAGTAACCAACAGCGCGTAGTATTTAAAAGAAAAAACCCTGAGCGACGCTTTCTCCTCTTCTTCGCTTATTACATGTTCTTATTGATGTTGCTATACGTACAAGAACATCAAACGCGTAAAATCCGTTCTCCTTGCTCGCTAATATTACGGCGAAGTTCAACGTAGTATGTTGAAATTTGATAAGCTATAGACAAGAGGTTAATAAGGTGTAAGCGAGTGACGTAAAGCTAATAGACGTTCAAATTAATACACCGAAACGAACTTCTTGAAGAAAAACAAGAAAATTCTTGCTAGAATTGTCTGTTAAGTTCATATTTCCATCAATGTTTTTCGCATGCACTAGATATAAAATCTAATTCTAATCCTAAACTAAGATTCTAATAAATTCCGGAGAATTTTGGTGGTTGCGCCGGGAAATTAGTAGTAATATAAGCAACAGCTACGATTTTAATATGTAGATGCTAATTCGTCTCAAAAAAGCAAATTTGATGTGGTTAAATTTGTATCTAATATGAAATATCCACCAATATAATACAGAAGTTTGAAGCGTGTCGCTTCTATAAGATAAGACACGTGCCGCATTTATTATCTACACGAGAATATTGCGTTTAAAAAGTGACTCCATGTTTGTTTAATGTGAAAACGAATACTATCTGAAATTAATGCAATGTTGCAGCAGAGAACAAAGCTAAATAAATAATTTGAAGATACAACTTATTACCATAATTATAACATTATTGTTCCAATAAATTATATGTTCAAAATGTCCCCTAATTCTTTTTACAGTTACGTTAATCCCCCTTCTGATATCATCAAAAACCTTAAAGTGGTACCCCAATAGTATGCACACGGTACCCGTATATCTTATTTGTGAAATATTCGAATATTAGGAAATTCGGAGAAGTAAAGTTTGGTGAACGAGGTGGTCACAAACTGCGGCTTATTAAGCTGTTATAAAAATATTCTTCAAGAAATGTATGTGTTGCATTTGCTGAAAATATCCAATTAAAAGTATCTTTCTTTTGCTTGAAAATCTGTAAATAAAGTACACGGTCGTTCCGGACTATTTATTGTATAACTGTATAATAAATTAAACTTGTGTGGTGCGTAGGTTGCCGATACTTATGTGTTGTTTACCATACTACGCCACAGTCCTTGCTATCATTATTCATTATAAAGTACACACTGCTATTGCTACCTATTGATAATAACTATAAAAGGATACTGGATCTTTTATGTTTTTTATTATTATTTGCTATTATTTTAGCATTTTATTTGGAGAGCTCTAGATCAAAAAGGTTCTAGATTAGATTTTAATGATATAGTCACTTATATTGTACGTATTTCTGTGAGAAATGGTAACATTCAATGAAAAGTATCATAGAGCTGCTCAAAGCGCTACAATGAAGTAAACAGGATGCTCGCAGCATCTGAGAAAACAAATTTTGCTTATGAAAAGCAGTGCTATGAATCGTGGTAGTAGAAATAATAAAAAGGATGAGATTGGTTTGTAGAGAAGAGAGTCTCCAGTTGCCGAACGATTAAATAATTTGGAAGATCCTTTAGGAAAGTTTCGTCAAATTAAGAGAAGATTAATAATTTTATGATCAACTATCTCTGTCCACACATTAACTTTACGAGCTTATTTGAATAATCCAATGAGGATTCTCCAATACCTGCACAAATCCAGTTGAGTTACAAAAAAGTAAATAATATTGATGCAGAGTGTACCGACATATTTCGTGATTGATATACTGACCTACAGCGCTTATCATCATCACACCGTCAAGAATATAAAATTACCAACTTGAAATGTAATAAAACTTTACTCAGCGCCCCATTCCACTGCGTAAAAACAAATTCTTTATTACTGTGTTAAATGTTGTCTTTTGACAAGGTAACAATTAAATTTGTTACAAAAGATTTCCCAATTTTTTCTTGCTATCCCTTGTACCGATGCTCATTCATCCATGACATCGTATATCTTTCAATTACTTTAACTGATGTGCTCATTCATCCTTTACATTTCCAGTTTTTTCACATAAAATTTTCATTATTACTGCTCATTTTAGCTTTACTTCAAAGGATTCGAAATCATTTCCTCCATTTCGATATTTAAATGAAGCCCAACAAATATATTGTAAAACGTATTACAGAAATTGCTTGGAGGATACAACTATACGTAATGATCTTCTTTTCGAGGAATGAGAAAGCTTTAGGGTATTGATCTTTTGCATATTGAATGTTCATGTATATTTAATCGACGATGTATGATGTAGTATCTATATCATCACTGTGAATTTTTTATGGAATATTTTAAACATTGATGTATTTTTTATTTGATAAGACAAGAGCATCTCCGGCAACAAACAAAAATATTAAATTAATTTAACTGATAAATTAAAGCCAAATTTGTTGTTATACTGGATAAATGAGATTTTAAGCCATTTCTGTTTCTGTAGAGTCCCTTCATTTTCTACATAATCCAACACATCCGCAATAATTGCGTATGTAACTGTAACTTGCTACTGATTAGAATTAGTTGTAGAAGATAACGATTTCCAGGTAAATACACAAAATTATTATCAGTAGTCAAGTAAATACACTGACTCAAACGCCCATGCAGTTATTAGTTTTTTTTTTATCTATGGCAACTTGTTTAATGAGTGTCATAGAATTATATTACAATATATTTTTAATATTTCATATTGATTATTGAGGCTTAATTTAATAGGAATAGGTATATTGACTGATCTACTGGCTATTTTAAAAGATCTGCTAAAAGGAAATGTTTAATCGAAAATGGAAGAGCAAGATCAAAAGAAAACTGATCTTTAAGTGAAGTGGCTGCCGATGTAAGCGTCGGCAAAGTTGTTCAGATGATTTTCGCCTCTGGTACGTTTCACATGCTGGGTTATAGTGATCAATTGCTTCCCGCTTACTTAATTTCGCTTTTGGCGTAGTTTACACGCAAAGTTGTGATCTATCAACTTTGCTTCTCCAGAAGAAGCCCCATATAATTTTGGGCGAAATGTCGATTTATCAATTACTTACCATGATACGGATCCAAACTCAGCACACGCTTAATTTTAAATAAATCTGGCCGTGGAAACCTACGTTATAATTTCTAATTTATGTAGATAAATGCCGTATCCTTCTTACTACTTCAATAAGGTTAAGTAGAATTGTAACTAAGACAATGAAACACAATACTCATTGTCGAATTAAAAATTTATTATTTTAGATATCTGGTTTGAACGAAGACTCTTCAGAATTTTGGCCAAACGTTAGTAGTGTAGCAAAATTGGCGCTTAATACATACGTATCTGTCTTCAAGAAAAGAGACTTATCAGAATAGAACATATTACGTATATCTGTTATTTGTGTCCTCTATTTTCTCAAAAATTGGTTCCTTGTGTGTTTAAAATTGTTTGTTGACAACACAAAAAAAAGATATGCAGATTTGGCTAAAATTAAGGAATAATACATATTGTATAGATATGGTCGGACCCAGATTTCATTATTTGATATGTATCAATGAAGATAAATACAATTAACATATAATTGCTGAAGTTGCTGCCGTTATGAGCCCAAATAAAAAAAAAAAAATTAAAAATACAGCGTTCAAACTGGTAGAAGTCAGAGATCATCCGTTAGAAGCAATTCAAGATGTTACTGCTGCCAACTGTAAAAAATGTATTGAACATATTATTAAGGAAGAAGAAAGAATATGTGAATTAGATAGTCTAATTTATGATATTAGCGAATCATTTTGTTCTGTTAGCACTGGTTAACATTTGATTTGATTTTGATAAAATATCGATCAAATACCACAATTGAAGTCTAAACTTGCACCAGGTTTATTTATTGCGGAAATGCTAGACCAGGTTCACGTTATACGGGGTCAAGTTAAAACATATTTAAAGCTAAACGTGTTCCAGGTTTGGACCGTGTCATGAAATTTACTTTTCTGCCGGAAATTTCATGTTGAGACGAAAATTAAAGGACGGGTAACCGGCGGGTTATCCGTGCCGGGATCTCTTTTTTCAGTGTATTGTACACTTTTCGATCCATTAGTTAGAAATATTTTTTCCGATAGCACAAATGAGCAACAGATTTACAAAAATAATTGCTCTTGCATAACTCTTTCTTCCGGAGAAATACTCCGGGAAAAAGTAATTTTCCTGAAGACATTTCAGTTTCAGTTTTAGCTGAATGTTGCTGTGGAAATTTCAGTTCTTTTAGTTTAAAACAACAGCTAATCGTCCAACATATCTGAAACTAAGTATCTTTCAACGCATGCATAACAGACGAGTAATTATAATTAATTTAATCAACTGTTATTATAATTTTATGCATACCAACTTGCATACTCGGTGTTTAGATTGAAATAAAATTTAATAGGCATAAAAGAAAACAGTAACCTATAAACTACAAACATAACATCTACTTATGTAAGATAAATTGATCTTGATTAAATAGCAGCTCGCTTACGAACTTACGAATGGTAAATAGAATAATAATTCTAGGTAACCTGCTTAGTATCTCAATTAATCTCGGTTTAATTGGTACAAAGGATATATCTCATACAATTTTTCTTGGATTTCATCATAGCTTCCAAATCCACTAGTATTAATTATCAATAAATATCGACCGCTTAGGACCATAAGACTCAATCATTAATTTCGCCTATTCTTAATCAAATACCGTTACGTATTTATGCGCTTGGATCGGGTTTCGCCGCAAATTAATAGATTCATTAATCAGAAAAAGGACATCGACGAATAATAACATAATAACCGTCTCGCAGGTGAAAAGGTTACATAAATATTTCGTAATTTCAACCCTTGTACCCTTGAAAGAGAAAAAAATATATAAGAAAAATGATCGGCGATTCCTTTTGACACCCACTAATTCACCACTCGCGATTTGCTATTTTTAAGCGTGCTAAACGCGAAATCGAGCATAGCACGGTCGTTGTTATATGCGTTTATGTCCATGAGGAGCAGTGGCGGCTTGTCATGAGAAGCTCAGCGGTAAAAGGTTCATTACCTGCTATTAAATACATTTTCTATACTTGAACACCTTAAATTTTACGTAAATAGGAATAAATGTTGCTATGTGCGTTATTGTTGGTACTACGAAGTTAGTTGAAGTAGCAAAGTAGTGGTTTTTCTACTGCTTAATGAAAAAAAAAATTGAGGTAAAGGGTGAGTTGCTAAATTTTGTGCTTGTTGTGAACTGGAAGAGAAAATGAAGCTCATTTCCTTCTTTCACCCGTATCACATATATTCGGCACTGCAGAGGAAAATTAGAACCACCTTTTCTTGGCCACTTTCGATCTTCCATCTGTATCTAATGGTGTACACGAAACATTCATATGACGTTTCAGTTCTTTCTGGCTATCGTCAACTCTACCATTTCCTATCGGAAGTGTATTAGATTTTCACGCCGCCAGCAAGTTTCTTTCTAACTTCAACCATGTACGTCATGTTGATAAAAACTATTTCGAGTGATATCTCAGGAATAGATGCCGAGTGATTCGTATAGATGGCGCAACGTTTTCTGAGTTTCGAATTCAGTTTGGTGTCCCGCAGGGATCTGTGTTGGGGGCGTACTATTTTTTAATATATATTAATGATTCGGTATGGTACTACCTTGTTAATAAAGTCTGAGAATTGTAGTTCATCCCCTAATTATGTGTATGAATGGTTTATAGCAAACCGAATATTCGTCAATAAAGATAAGACCACAACAATAGTATTCCCTTTAATAGACATTTCTAATGTTAACAATTCAGTGTCCGTCAAATATTTGGGTCTTTTACTTGGTCCCATGTTAAAATCGGAACCACATGTTGATCTTACGACAAGTAAACTTGCAGAGACTACTTTCCTTTTGAGAAACCTATCTTTTTTTTTTTTTTTTTCTAAGTGCTATTTATATTTGTTAAACGAGCCGCCGCTGGTGAAAACCACAAGAGAAAAGAATGCAACACTGCTCCCATTGCAACTCGACATCGTAATAATATTTGCTCAATTATTATTCGGTAGTAGCAGAAAAGTGTACACCGACAAAAATAAACGAGATGTATTAAACACGATTTTTTTATGGGTTTATTGTTTAAATATTTTACCTTCTTCAATTTATAGCATTCTCATTGGAACCTTTTTATTTTTTGATTTTTTGTCTCACTACTATTTGTATTTGTCAAACGAGCCGCCTCTGATGAAAACCATGAGAAAAAAAATTGCAACACTGCTCCCATTGCAACTCGACATCGTAAAAATATTTACCCAATTCTAAAATTAAAATTCTAAATGCGATTTTTATATTAGCATGTGTGTAAGCTATAGGATGTATTCGCATATACTGCAGCCGCACTCTAAACAGTCGCGGGCTATTTTTAATTTTTTTTCGAGTATTATTCGGGTAGACCGTCCCAAGTACAATGTACCCGAAGCGAGCGGGGCCAATGATGCCTATGTGTACGCATGAATTTATATGTGCATGCATTCCAGTAGCCATGCAGCCCGAAAAAATAAACATTAAATATGCATTAGTCCAACATAAGTGTCAATAACATTTCGTATGCACAGGGGGGCCTATACGAAGACCGGTGTCGGCGAGCGACGATGTTAGAAACACAAGTAGAAAGTGCTAATATCAGGAGAATTTTAACAACATCCAACAGGATAATTTATTGCATCGTACTCGTATACATTTGTCTTGGTATTATTCTGCCTACTTGCAAATTAATGTAAACTTAAAGCTTTGTTTGCTTTTTTATTTAGAACAAAGTGCATTGCTCCAAGGAAGTTGCACACACGTATTTAACATAAAATTGTGAGATCAAAAAAAGATATCTCGGTATTTTCCGCAAATGATCTCATTATACGAGGGTAGTCCTAGAATTACCTGACCTAATAAAGAGTACATAAAATATTGGGAAAAAATACCTTTATTTCTCAGTCTGATACATTTTTCCTAGCGATGTTTAATAGTTTCGACACCTTGTTTTTTTAGTAAGAACCGTCGAGCTCCTCGAAATAGCCAGAAACCGCAGACTCTCTTCAAGATTGGCAAATCTTTTACCACCGAGCCATTTTTTTTAAATTTAGGAAGAGAAAATAATCCAAGGGGGCTAAATCTAACGAATTGAGTGCGCGAGGAGCCAATTCGAAATTGAACTCATTGATTTTGTAGGGTCATCCAATGGCATTTTGTGGATTTTCCCTACCATTTCTGGAGTGATCACCCCATTTGGTCGACCACTGTCCGCTCTTTTCACAGTTTATGTACCTGGAACATCTGTTACCAAAATTGAACGTAATTTGGCAGTCGTGGTAATCAAACTTTCACCATTTTTGAATTCATGTTTAATAATAAGAATGCGTTGTTGTATCGAATGGCCAATGGTCATTGGCTAGTGTAATGGTTTTTGAACACCTGGATTTGATATAATCCATGATGGAGAGAATTCCAATGTGTTTGTGGATTACTTGAAGCATGGCAATGTGACATTTAACAACGGTTGTCCACTCTGCTACCACGTAAGTTAAAGTTGACGGATCACCGAAAGGTGAAAGGTTTATTTGCAAAGAATTTGCAATGATGAATCTTGATCGGGTTTAAAACCCCCATAGCCATTCGGGCTTTACCAACGACGTAATTGATATGTTTGATCCAAGATAAGTTGCTATTCAGAATATCGCCTGGGTTTGTTCCATGGCATTGCTTTGCCCAGCACGAGAAGATCTGCCTGATCACCATCTCTCTTCTTACGGCTGGATCGATAGTATTAAATTCAGTTTATTAAAATATTGAACTGTAAAATTATAACAATGAATCTTAAAACGTTAAAATTAAAATATCAAAACGAACTATTGCAAAAAACAAGTGAAAGGAGAAATGACTAGGAAAAGAAATATACAGAGTTTTCAAAAGATTTGAAATTGACTGTATGGTTTTCTTTGAACTTAATACTTATATCTCAAAGAAAAGTCTGCTCTTGTAATAATCTTCAAAATCTAAGATTTATCAGAATCAAAATGGTGATCTTGTTCCTCTGGTATGCTTTATATTCTTTTATTTTAATAGAAAACTCAAATAAATTAGAAATAAAAAGTAAAAATAATTGAAAAACAGTATCAACTTTATGTAACATATTTGAATAGAAACTTTAATCGAAAAGGTAACTGTGGTATCACAAGAGATCCGTTACAATCAAAGCTAGAATGGAACTAATGGGAGAAACTCATATGTATTCCAAAATAATTCAAACTTATTATATTTTATTTAAATTTAAATATAATCGACAAACATAACTGGCAGTAAACAAAAAGGATTCCGTTTATTTCTTCTTTTTTCTCATACAATATAATTAACGACGATAAATACTTCAGAAGAAATCTAAAGACTACCTTCCTCATAATCTTCGCCGTAACTCTCCTCTCCGTTCGTCAGAGATTTTTCTTTCGTTAATTTAGAGTCACGGCAAGAGGTCATCATTTCGGGAAAGGTGATGTTACCGTTATGCGCAGTAGATTGGTGGAGCCAGATGCACTTCTGCATCTCGCTCCACCTTATCGGACCTAAATCTTTGAAAAGAGACGGTCCATCAACGCTCTCTGCCCACAAAATTGCATCTCTCTATGTCGATACATCAAAGTATCCATGGCGAGCGTTGTAAAAAACGAAGACAATGAAATTAAAGAAAGGGATTCGGTAAACGTGAATTTTCTTTCGCCGGATACTTTTTGCCGTTTATTTTTTGCTTCCCCTTCTTATTATAGAGTTCATTTCCTTGCGTTTCTATATTCGCATTGTTTATTGTTTGCGAAAAAGTAAGGAAACGCCATACACTTCCCGATAAAACAATATAAACAGGAATTCCATTTATTCCACTTTACAATAATATTAAGCGTTCTTTTATTAACTCTCGATACAAATTAATTCCTCATTAAGATAACATTAATTAAATTTTAATACGCCGTGATGAATATTTTCGGCAAAAAATTTATGCAAAAAGTACGAATAAAATATGTTCTTACCTTGTCCACTGGAAATAAACGGTTACATCAATTAAAAATATAAGCTAATTAGCAAGTTGCCTTTCGTACATTGGATGGGTAAAATTGCAAAGTAATGAGGACAAATTGTTGTAAATATGCAGAAAACTCATCTCGACGATGGTGGTATGATCCCGAGTTTGATATATTGGAATTGCTTTCGTAATTAAATTAAAAATAATTCTTCAGCATCCATAAAAACTGTTATCTACGTAGTATCCGGGAGAAGCTGAAAATAAATTAGGGAAAATTTGGTAAATTAATAAAAGAATTTAAAGAATGGATTATTGAGTACAAAAAATGTTTTACGTTTAAATTACAACTATTATACAGAGTGGACCATTGAAAACAAAGCAGATGGATTATTAGGAAAACTTTGAAGGAGGGCAAGTACAATTTTAACGAGGACGAGATTTTTACAATCAAAGAATTTCACGTCTTATTCAAACTTTATTTGTCTCCTCCACAACATGGCTTCATCTCTGACAGATCCACCATTGCTAACCTAGCTGAGATAACACAATACTGAATGTATTGCAAACTAAGTTTAATAACGCATTTCGTACTATCGATCACTTACTATTGTCGTCAAAATTAACTACCATGAGCTTTTCCTTCAGCGTAGCAAACTTAATTCAACCTCATTTAACTGACCGTTCTTGCTATGTTCGTTATAACAGCTATACTTCTTAGCCTTTTGCTGTCTACTCAAGTGTATACCGGGTATCCAACTTAGATCCCAGTTTATGCTAGATATAGTTGGAGGATCTCCTTTAGAAATCAGAGCAAAATCTTAAAATTTATAACACCATTCCTTCTCTAAGCGATTGTCTGCTTCTCCAATGCCGTCCAGAAACGATAGCTGCCTAGTGTATAGGAAATAAAATACATTTGAATTTAAACAAGTACGCCGTTGTGAGCTAGTTTAGATTAAAGATTCCTTTGGGTTACTAATGAACAGTGAACTTTTTCACGATGAGAAACATAGACGTATTGTCCAATATGAGCATTCTGCTTTAAAATCCTTTGAACGTCTTATTCTATTCTATAGACCAGTGGTTCCCAAAGTGGTTCTTACGGACGCCTGGGGATCCATGCAACCGCTGAGGGGATCTCTAGCAAATTAAAACCAATTTGGGGGTGCGTGGACAACGTCGGGGAGCCGACGGAAGGTTTAATATAAACTAAAATAATTGTGACCCATTTTCATTATTACGAAAGTTAATGTGAATAGCAACAAATAAATTGTAAGCAATTTTTACGTGCTATCTCTATACAGCTTGACGAGACAGCTTTGCCAGGAAACGAAGCTTTTAGTTTTAGCTTTTATGAGATTTCTAAAGGAAGAAAGGAATTCCCAAGAATTGTTATTTACCAAATGTTTTGTAATTTTCTATTTTGAAATTATATAGAGTTATTTTACTAGGGGGTTCATGGTAAGGTTTTGGCTATAAGAAGAGGTCCCTGAAGTTTGGGAACCACTGCTATAGACATACCACCTTACAATCGATGGATCACTATGTATAAGCGCATTCAACGAATGCAACAAATGCAGACTTTACAATTCTGAAAACTTTATTATTAATATCTGTTCGGCATATATACTTATATATTTTTTTTTTAAATACACTACTAGGTGGCTTACCCTAACTGATCTTTTTTTGTATTGGCTCCTTTTTATTCGATTTTGGAATCTGCAGTATATTTGTGATAACTTTCCTTATAACTGCTACCAACCTATCTGGTTTGCTTATGGAGAACTAGGAGCTAGGTCGGCTGAGCATTGCCCTGATGAAGGACAATACAAGGCAACAACTTTCTTCTTCTTTTCTCTTTAATGCAATTAATGATTAATTAATGGGGACGTGATATTGACCCGCGATTTTCTGGTCACATTCCAGGTAATCAATCAACAAAATTTCCTCAACACCCTAAAAAATAATGGCCAGAATTCCTAAATTTGCGAAGTAGCGGAGATCCTCGATGTCTCCATTCCTTGCTTCGTTGTTTAGACTCAGGATTAAGGTGGTGAATCCATATTTCGTCAGCTGTAACAAACTGATCCAGAATATTTTTGTTATCACTGTTAAATAATATCAAATTCGCCTCTGGAACTCTGAATAGCTTTTGCTCCGGCGTCAACATATCCTGCAGGTACCTTAAGTAATCGTTGATTCTTGTCCCAATTGTACCGTTTGAAAGTTCTTGTTTAATCAAATCTACCAACATCCATTGCATGTTCCTAAATTGTTCCAATATATCGAAAATTTTCGAATCCAAATCTTCACTATCTAATAAAAAGGAGCATCAACCCCAGGTATGTTTTTGTATGTTCATGGAGTTAAACCTTTTCCTGCAAATGTTTAATGACAGCATCAAGATACCTTTTCTCATTTTTTTTTTCAAATATTTGGACAGCTCTATTTCAACCTAACTAATTGTTAAAAAGTGGAGAAACCAATGTCACCTCTTTGTTTGACAGGTAAATAACAAATCTCTTGTGTCGTTACGAAAACTTTATTTCAACGTTTACTGCATGACTACAAATAACATTGCATTCGTTTAACAAAGTAATAAATTACGGGGTATATTCAAGGCCTAAAGGAAAGAAATTTGTTCGGGGCTACAACCAATAACACATAGAAGTATACGCTATGAATAAAATATACTAAATCCTTCTTATAATAAAACGGCAAACGATTTAAACATGTTCACCGTTGCATTAAAGATGCAGCAGAGTACGTAAGGGTCTTCTCCGATTTTATTCGTGGTCGGAGGACAGATTGCCGGCGGTGTTTGAAATATTTATGCAAAGGAAGACGTTCAGGCATTATCCACGCGCATAACCGACGTTCCTACGCACAGTTCTAACATACTAAAAAAGCAAAGCCGCTGCACTAGCTAGCGTCGGGACGTCCTCGTACAATATATTTTACAGGTCGTAAAAACGAGATTAGGCATTCCTCATTTTTACAACGCCGCCTGAGATGTTCAATTTCGAGGAAAGATATATCGCTTATGACTTCTGTATGTTAAATCTTGGGAGAATACGTGAAATGAACGCTACCTACCGAGATGACGAAGTAATAGCAATAATGGCAACCATTTACGTTACCCCGTTATCCTTTCTGCTTTCGCAGTGTACGGATCTCAAGCAGTAGTAGGGATAAAATAAATAAAACCTGCTTACAGTAGGTGTTTTTTCCGGGAGATATTTTAATGGGTATACAGGGCGAGTCACCTCCACAGGTTTGGAAGATTGTACCTTGGTGAATGGAGATTTTTGAAAACAATCTTTTCCCTTAGCATTTGGTCTTACTGTGAACATGTTCTATTCTTATATTGAAACCTACATAGTTTTTATAAGTTCGTAGTAACCAAATGTTGTATTTTCTTAAAATGGAACATGCTGTATGTTGTAAAATGTAATAAGGTGCTATTGTTCTAAAACTAAGCTACTTCATAGAAAGTGTGCGTTAGACAAACATAATTTTTGGTACCTAAATTTGGCATAAGAGCACCTAATACGCACACGTTTATGTGGTCCCGAATTGTTGACCTAACGTGCGTAATATCCCTTAAGTTAGTATAACATGTTTTTGATAAGAAGCTGTTTTTTAATGAAACATCCTGTACACAATTATCAACATGGCTTCATTCCCAACAGAACTACAATTGAACCCAGGTGGATGTAATTTATACAGACCTGTCCAACATTTTTGACATGGTCAATCATGAAATGTTGTTATCGAAGCTGAGGTTTGTTCCATCAGCGGCCAGTCTTCTCAAATCGTACCGGAAGCAAAGAAAATGTTACTACCTACAATTGCTCCAATTGCTCTGGCATTGGATCTGGAGCAATTACTGTTTGTGCTTTTCATTAACGATCTACTGCTAAAAATCGACTTTCATTCTTCCATTCGCGAGGACTAATACCATGAGACCAGCTCCGACATATACTTTGTCCAAGACGGTTAATAGGCGGGGTTTCTTTTGTTACATTTTTTTTTTCAGTTTATTATTAGCTTGTTGGATAATAAACGTATATTATTATTATTGTTGTTATTAGTTTTGGGTTTCTGGGATTATTATTATCAACATAATAACGTAGGTTTCTACGGTAAGAGTCAGTTAAAACCAAACACGTCCCGGGTTTGGACCTATGTCATGGTAGTTTATCGAGAATTCGACGTTTCACCGACAATATGTGGCTTCTTCAGTAGAAGAAAAGGCAGTAGGCCACAATTAGCGCTACTACTGTCAATAATTATGTTATTAGTGTGCCATGACAGAAACATCGGAAAAATTATTGAAAAAAAAGAAATCCAATAAAAGCTATAAGATAGCTCTCCAATCAACAGCCATAAAATTCGTATGTCACTAACTGTGTCCAATGAAAAAATAATTGTTACAGATCTGGTACCCACGGAATACTAAAATAACAGAAATAAAAAGAGTTCAAAATAAAAAATGTAGTCTCTGTGGTTTTCTGCTGTTAATTGTGAGTAATAATAATAATAATAATAAGAATAATCTATATTCCAACGAGAAGGTTACTAACAGAAAATGTAAAAATAATAAAAAAATCAGCTCTCTTTTCAAGAAATGAACTTTTTCGTAAATTTTCTTCCAAAAATATCGTGTAAAACCACAGGCGTTGACCTTGTTTTGTTATGTAAATTTTAACACCGGCGTAGGTCTTCCAGGCTGGTTTATTCTTACTTTTTTGTCAGTAGAAGATTGAATTGCACCATTATCACTTAAAGAACTACAGCAGGTATTTGCATTAATTTTGCCAAATAAACACATAAAATTAAAAAACATTTAATTAAATAAATTTATAAAAACAGCTGTCGGCTACGGATTGATTTGGGAAAATGTTGAGCTTCAAAAGAAATAAGGAATACAATTTTTACATAAAATAAAATAGTACTCTGTAATAATGATACCAAGGTCTGTGGGGGTAGTATGGTAAACAACACATAAGTATCGGCAATGGAAATTCGGTTACCGGTTAATGATGAGGACCATTCGTGTCCGTCCCGGATTAATTATTATATAATTAATTAAACTTGCATGGTGCGGAAGTTGCCGATACTTATATGTTGTTTAGCAGTTTTAAAAATTATTTAATTTTCATTTCACTCTATTCGCAAAATTACAAAATTAAACTAAATTGGGAATAAGTACGGCTGTACTTGTTAGAACGAAGGATGGGTCACGTAGCCAGAGAAGAGCAAGAGAATTATTAGTTAGCAGAAAAACAGATGATCCAGACATAAGAATCAATTATGTCATGATATTTTTAAAAATTAAAAAAATTAAGTTCGAAGCGAACGAGGTTCGTACGTCTAGACACGTTTAAAATGCACCGCAAAAAGCTTCTCGAATTCCTTAAGTTTTATTAAATCTTAAAATTTTTCATACCACCAAAAATCTTCTTACGCTCTCTTTCCTACAGTCACCGCTGTAGATACATATATGTTTTATACCCTACGGCTATGACAGTAGTCTGACACTGTGAAAGGTGGGGACCCTATTCTCGCCACAGACAGCATTGTCTATGCATGTATGCATAATACTCGATTTGCTATTCACGTCATCGAAATGCTCGGGTAATAACACCACGTGTACGGTTGTAGAATATCGCACGCAAATTGGGGATTTAGGTATTTCCAAAATGGATAGAACGAAACCTATGTACAATATACGTCTGCATGTATTGTCTACATATGAGAATGTAGAGGTAATTTTTAAATATGCGCATACATTCAATTATAACATAAATGAAACACATAAAATAAAAAATGCGTTAATACGCGGATGTTTAGAAAATATCGCACCAACTGGGAAAACATGTGAAGGGTTTCACATTAAGTATGAAAGCTCAATCTTCACCATTTTCTTTTGTTTCATGGATTTCAAGGATTTATTGGTTGCAACCGCCTTGTTTTGGTGGCAACAAAAGGTTAAGTTGCCAAGTATGTATATAGACCTCCACTTCCGGTATCATCCAAGGATCTAATTTGGGACTTGCTTTATTCTTGATCTTTATAAATGACACGCTTAACATTTATACACTGCATTAGATGTTGGTGTCGAAGAATTCGCCTATATCTCAAGATCAACAAGTGCAGAGATGTAATATCGCTTTGACCGCCCCCGGTCAATGCTTGCCTACCCCTATTCAACTTGGCTACGCCGATGTTATCAATACATGTGGTTGATTTTAAACCGATAGAAGTAGGTTCCTCAATAATAAGCACAAGAACGAGCCATTCCAATAAATCCGTAGAATGAATTTTGTCTCTAATATTAGATAAAGAAACCTAGATTAAATTCTCCCAATTAATATTTTTTTACATAATCGAGACTCTCGATCATATTGGTAAACAAAGACAAGAAATTATAAAAATCACCAGTTAGTGGACGATGTACACTGCAACCACTACTGGTAACATCGGAAAGGTTCATCAAATGGTGCTAGATGACCGTTGAATTTGAGGCTGGAGAGATAGCAAAGATTGTGGGCATCTCGAAAGAACATGTGTACTATATATTGACTGATGGTTTGGGCATTAAAAAGAAAACCGTCCACTGAATGTCGCGCCTGTTCACTCAAAACCAAACACGCATTCGAATAGGCATTTACAAAGCCCTACTGAAGCAGTTTAAACGAGTTTTATCGTTGATTAATAACTGTAGATGAAACTTGGATATATCAGAACACTCTTGAAGACAAGACACCGTCGAAACAGTGGACTGTGAGGGATAGACTGCCTTCAAAAAAAAAGGAGAAGACCGTTCCATCAGTTTTTTTGAAATCTTCATGGAGTGGGTATTTTCAAAAAAAGGAGAAACAATTATAGAGGGATATTACGCATAATTACTTATCAAGCTGATTGCATAAATTGCGGAAAAACGGTCGCATTTGAAGAAAAAGACACCAACACAACCGTTCCACGCAGTTCAATGGTCGCCATGGTAAAAGTTCACAAATTGATAGACCATCCATATCTGACCCCCCGACTGTATACAGTAAACAGCAATTAAATTTACATGGAAACCGTTAACTTTAATCAGTTGAGAAAACATGAGACAACTATAGCTTCTTCTAAGCAGACTTGACCTATACATAGTCGTTTTCGTCGAAGCTATTCAACTCCTTTCCACTTCCTCATTTCCCTTAAGAGATACAAATATTAAAAAAAAATCGCTGCGTATTCTAAAAAAGAACAAAATAAAGCATATATGGAACACACTCGTCGTACACATGAGCGATTATTTTTCTGAGCGGAAACTGCACCTTATTCTTGCTAAACCACCCACCAAATTGCCATGTAATTATGGCAAAGCTTCGCGCAGAACTACATACTTTTGTATGCGCAAAAGTAGGCCAAGAAAACGCAAACTATTTAAAAATAATAATGATTGACTTTAAAAATATCCTGCCGTATACATACTTAAGTGGTGCATGTATACCCTTCGCGGTCTATACATAACGTGTCATTAATTTATTCATCCACGTTTATCTACACATGGTGCTGATATTGTCTGCATGAATGTATTTCTGAAACTTTCACCGAATACGATGTTCGACTCTTTACAAATGACTTCTTCAATTGATAAGTTCTACGTACGGTTTACAGTTTCAAACAGCGGAATTGTGTATACATAGGGTGGTACACTATGTGATTTTCTTGAAAGGATTCATCTGAAATCGAATATAAAAATTTCCGAAAACACATCTAAGACGAGCATGCTTTGACTTATAATTCAAACCGATGACGTTTACACCTACGCCTCCACGAATACACTGAAAAAATGAATCCAATAAATCGTGTTCGTTGCAACAAAAAGAATGATTTTATTAAGAAACAAATTTATTACAACAATGAACTGCCTTTATCAAATTGAAACCTGTTTATCAATATAATAAATGTCCCTTTATTAACTTACTTACAAGTCTTAAGTATTGAGTAGATCCGTTTGTTATATATAGCGTATAGACTAAAGTATGTGTTCCTTAATATAATAAATAGCTATTTATTAAAATGATAAACTTTTTTATTGTACCTTTTTCCTCCCGTATATCCTTCCAAAATGTTTAATAGAGTGAGTGTAGTACCCCGAGAGAAATGTATTTTCTAATGAAAGCGCCAATACATTTTCTTTTGAAAAAAAAATGAATTTAAAGACCAAAAAGAGTTTAATTTACATTACAAAACCGACGACAAGTCTTTATACGGCTAAGTAGGGCGTTGGCATTAACAGTATTTTAAAATATTTAATTAAACAAACAATTCACAAGAACTGATTGTGGCTTCTAAATTATTGAATTTAAATGCACCCTAAGAAAGAAATCGAAATGTCTGCCAATCCCAAGATTTGCAAATCTTCGATTAAATCATTTACGAACATTGGCAGTATAATGCAATGGAGTACCACCCTGCTGCAAAAAAGGTGGATGTTCGTCAAACATTTGGTTACCTTCTTCATCACAAGGTGTTACAGCAATCTGGGCTTTATTCTTAGACATTGCAGACTTTAAACCTATTTCATACAGATTTTGCTCTTAGTATATGGAGCCCTTTGTACAATAACGTAGGTTTACGTTTTATTTATTTAATATAGCAAAAGGTATAATAACTTCGTACAATTCATACAATAGTGAGATTACCTTTATTTAAACTGAGCTCCTTGTGCGCTCGTAGAAAAATATCTGATTGTCGCGCACTTTATAACTTTTTAAACGGAATATAGGATTATTCTAGCCCGTAGATTCTCCTCCAGACAGAACGCCTTGTTTTATTTAAATAATTTCTCTAGTAATTTAGCATTAAACAATCCCATACGTCGTATGTATCATGTCTTCACTACGCTGCCACACAAGATTGACAACCTTAACAAAATTAAGTGCGTCTTGCAAAGATATGAATAATTTCTCTTGATAGTCTTTTTATTCAATTTTATATATTGTTATTTAACTTCATACTGTTTAACAAGTGATTTTGGCTAAGAGCAAAAAGAATAAAGATATTTATACCTTATTAAAAACATTTGAAACAAAATCGTTCTTACGCTTACATTTTTAACATGAAGTTAATTGCGAGCTTAGCATACCAGAATGCACCTATACATGTTGATGGGTAAGTAAGCTACCATAGCACAAGCACTCTTTTTTCATTTTCTAGAAGTACCTTTTCCACCTTACGTAGTTTAGTAATAAGATATTGTAGAGATTTTGTAAAAAAGCTAATTTAGGTAGTTATCCTTAAGCTTACTCTACTACAGTAGACATTTTTAGTATAATTAAAGAAAATCCGATGGAATTTAAAACTTGTCAAGTTAAGTCAAAACCAATGAATATCCGATTATCAAGCTTAATTGATGTTCATTTATCTGTGTCCCAATGAAATGAATTTGGAAAATCGTGGCACCAAACTCATTTTATAAGCAAAGCTGGTTTTTAACTCAAAATCAAGAATATTATACCGGCTCATTCACATGACCACTTATTGCGTAAAAGCAACAAACATGTCTTGTATGGTGTACTGTGGATAAAGATTTACTTTTGAAAATATGTTGAATCTCAAAAAAGTATTGGTTACACAGGAATGAGTGTCAGCTTTGTAGGAACACGTTGTATATGACAAGTTCGTTAAATTGTTTACTTTATGAAAACAAAATAATCATGGTTCTTTTTGGATAAATTTATATATAGGGAGTATTATTTACGACAGAACATAAGAAGTACCAATGACCAAGCTCAATTTTACTTCTGTTAAAAGAAATCAATAATTGTAACGGTTGTACTTGGTGCTAAAGATATTTTATTTGAAATAAGGAAATTCACATCTATTTCTTGTTTGCTAATAAGGGAGAACTGAAATTGAAATACTACATAAAAATCCAGTTTATTCTGCTAAAGATTACCTTGATTCATCATAGCAATGAACGTTATTCTACAAAGAGAATCAATAAAGAGGAAATTGAAGCAGCAAACTTACAAATAACATTATATAATATTCTTAATGTTGAAGGAAAAATTCTTCCCTTGAGAGCTCTTCTGCCTAATAAAAACAGTATGTAAAACTGTAGGAAAAAACAACACCGTCATCACTCGAAATTAAATAACATATATATTTCCATTAAATAGTGACGTATTGCAGGATAATGTCCCTTAAGAAAAAGGTGTGAGATACTCACCGTCTTCTAGCAAAAATATTTGCTTGCATTTCGTGAAAGACCTTCAAAATAAATACATACCTGCCTCTTCACTATATGCGTACGAAAGTGTCAAAAAGCTTCTTGAGATACATTGCCGTGTTGTTCGACTTTTAGTATTATACACTACCGCTCACAAGTTTAATCAACTTGCATAAATTACAATAAGATCTAGATTGATGTCAGCTCATGGTCGTAATCATCTTACTTATGTTACCGTAATCAATAAGTTTCGATTAATTTTAAGTAGGAGAATCCATCAATCTAATCAATTCGTCATGTTTGTGGCGTCCGATTTGGTTCTATGTTGGGCCCAGTTTTGTTTCCACTTTTTATTAATGATATTGGAAACACTGTTAGGTAACCAATGATACGTCATTATAATTACTGATTAAGATAGGTATACTTCGGGGCATAAATATAGCGAATTTCTCGATAGAATTCATCAGAGGCTGAGTCTACATCTAAATGTAGATAAAACATAGTACTTAGTACATTATAGTAATCATCGACAAACACCCAAACTGAATTCGTATATTCAAGCCAAAAATTTTAAACGCTTGAGCCAAAATATGGATTAACCCTTAAACCGGAAAACTCATTGTAATCAAATTGTTTCAAAATTGAATCAAATTTATCAATTCTTTTTCGAAATTTAAAGTGTGCCTTAACAAAACAACAATTAGTTACAGTTCACCATGTTTTGGTGGAAAGTAGATTGGTATGCCAGTAACCAACAGCTTATTTTAATTGTATTTATTTAAGAAAAGAGCAACCAAAAACAATAAAACTTTGTCGGAGTAAAGGCCAAGGTGACCAAAACTTTGAAGTGTTTTAGAAACCCAAATCACGTGACTTCTCAAATCTGGCGTAGGAAATATTGCAACTAATTAAGACAAAAAATTTGACGTGTTGTTGGAAGCCACAAAAAATCCACATTCCTCTACACATCAATTGTCTTTATAGCATATTCTTCTCTAAGAATTACCCGCGCAATTCGAATGATTTTTGGCGTCGACTCATAACTGTTGACGAAACATGGATTCATCATAGCACATTGGAGACCAAAGAACAGTCTCAAACTGCAGGTTTTTCATGACCAACCGGTGCCAAAGAAGGCCAAATTTAGCTCCCAGCGATTATTTCCTATTTCCATATTTTTAGAAAAATTGCTCGCAGAAAAGTATTTTGCTCAAACGATGAAGTGATTATAGAAACAAACGCCTATTTTGCAGGACTGCAGAAATCGTATTTTTTAGATGGAATATAAAAAAAGAAAAGCGTTGGACTAAGTGTATCAACTTCAAGGGAACCGTTAAAAAGTAAAATAAATTCTACACATAAAAATGTTTTTTTCTTGCCAAGGCATTTATCCCTCGTATAAGTAGATTGCTACTTACTTAAGTTTCTTTGCTCTTGAAAACGTTTTTCGAGATCCTAGAGAGGTGTTGGAGAAGGAATTCGGCGAATGTGAGTCTGACAAGTGAATATTGTAATATTTTTGGTTAATTTGTTGTCAATTATAACTTAATAAAACTTTGTAGGCGCTCCATTTATTTAGTGTAATGTTGGTTGAGACACCAATCAACCTAACATGAATGGCCAGAAGTTAGGTGCAACGTGTTGAATTTTGCAAATTGAAAGACAAAATTAATAACGACGTAAATTTAATTAATAGGATTGTTTTTTTCCGATGAAGCAAAATTTATTTTTCAGTGTAAGTGTTAGATGTTATACCATATGGATAAATCTTAGTAATATACTTGTTTCTTCAAGCAACTTTGGCTAACGCAAGTCATAAATATTGCAGTGGCGAACATATCGTTTGTTTTCCTCTCAACTTGCAGCAACGTTTAGCCTCCAGCGCAACAACACATGTCACATTGATAAAATTAACATAGTTTATAGATGGTGTAGAAGCAGCCAATTTATAACGAGCAAGGGTAGCGATAATAATACAAAAGTAATATATGCATTGTATGTAAGTACGCGTATTATATTTGTAATGGATAAAAGGCCTCGCCTACATGTAACGTATCCCATTGCCAAATATTCGAAAGTTTTGCTAATAAATGTGTCAAGCAATTACACTTGTTATTTGCAGCGTATGCAGCTTGTGACGTTTTTAAGCGGTTAGGACACCAAAGTGCGCTAAGCATAAGGTCGAGAAACCTCTAATTAATATAAACGACCGAATGGATGTTTTTTCTCTTGAAAGAGAAAAATAGTACAAAAAAAAACGAACATCGCCGAACAACTAAGAGAAGAAAAAAAAAGCAGAATGTGAACGTAACGTGGATAGTGGTCTCGTGTTTTTTGTTTCGTTTATCTTTTTTTAGATGTCAAAATACATTCGATAACCATGCTTTACAGTAGGAGAAAGTTTTATTGGTAGACTAAATAAAGAAACACGATCAGATCATTTATTTTGTTGCTTTATAAGCAACCATAAAGCGCAATTGTGATAAAATGGTCAGAGGATCACTGACAAACAAGCTATTATTAACTATTACTCTTCAGTTTTGTTGTAACGCTTTAATTCTTTGAGTATTGATTCAATATATCGCTTAAAATTTCGAGAGATGGTAAAAATAGAAAAAACAGTTTTCATCTCAATTATTTGACGTTCTTACGGGTCTATTTACTTTGATCCTTGATAAATGATGAAGAAATTTAGCTCAATACATATACTACAAAACGGATTTTTATAGGCATGTGGCTGGTTCTTTCTTTATTTGTCCAAAGCATTTAATTGCATTTAAATTAAAAGTAAAAATAGATCGGGTTCTTTCAGATGAATTTGATAGAATCTCAGGTGTTCCTCATAACTCCGTTTTGGATCCTCTTTTGTTTTTGTTAGCCGTTGATGATCTTTCGGACTTTGTATCGGGTGGAGCTCTGATATTGTTTGCAGATGGCGATTTCTTCTGATACTAGAGAGAAATTGCCACTTGCATTGAACGGGTTCATTCATTTTGAATAATGAAAAACTTCTATTACTTATTTCCATAAGAAGTATCTGAATAAGAATTGCTTCTACGGTTTCATTGAATTTTTGTCTGTGTAGTTGTACCTTTATTTTTACTTATCTTTTTAATTGTATTTCATTGTATTTTTATTCTTGACGCCTTATATCCACGTAAGTATTGGCTTATGATTAAAGATTAAGATATAAACCAAACTAAACTGATATCTTTATGAGAATCCTTTACATGTTTCATTTACAATTATTTACACGAATTCTCAACTATTCGCTATTATTAGTATTAGAATTGAAAGCTTCATATAGAAGCTTCCAAAGAAGATATTTAGTTAAAAGTGCACGTAAACAACTGAGCCGTATTACATGTCCCCGTGTAATTTTTTTATGTTATCTTTCTAGCGAGTTAAAAGAACAATTAGACTTTATTTTTCGACGACGGTACCAACACTAACGCCTTATTCCAATATATTTCTAAAAATCCCTTCGAAAAAAAACTTTTGATAATTCTGCAGAGATTTCCAAGAAATCATTTGATGAAAACCGATACCTCCTCGAGTGATTTTTTGAGTTTTAGACTCAGAGTTTAGGACTGTAGAGTGGATGTTATAATTCCTCAAAACTGCATTCATTGATTACTTCTTGAACAATTCGTGCTTTATGCATCCTGCAATTGTCTTGCATAAGCAGAGTTTCCTGAGCATACTTGTGGGTTTTTCTCCGCGTATAGACGCTTTCAACTTCATAGTTGTGCCTTTGCAGACATTCCCCATTATTGCAGCCCTTTTTGGCATATACTCAATTAAGAGAATCTGCTCCCCGTGCTAGAAAATAATGGCCATCACCTTCCTCGCCAAAAATTGCATCTTCTCCTTCTTAAATAGTGGAGAGCCTTCAGAATACATTGAATGAACTCTTGTTTCATGATGTTGTTCACTAGTGTACCTAGGTGTCATCCCCGATTATAATTCTATAGAAGAAGTCTTCATCTTGGCATAAAGCAGACAAATCCTTCTCGCAAATTTGTCGTCTACACAGCTTTTGTTACGGACTAAGCAGCCTGGGAATCAATCGTTCGGACACTTCAGTGATTCCCAAATTTTCATGGAGAATTTGAAAAACGAACCTTTTTGTTGTTCCTATTTTTCTAGCAATAACTAAAACTTTTATTCTGCAGTCCACCAAACCTTCTTCAGTTCATGCCACTATAAATAAGAGTGATGAGAGGACGATCCCTGCGTAACACCCTTGTCGACAAAAATAATCTGATAATTCTGATATTGTTGTTGTTATTGTAACAATAAACAAAGCTGGTACAATAATATATAAAGTCTAAACAGAAATTAAAAGAACCTCTTTTTTTTTACAAAATCGCGAATAACTTCTTTCAGATCAAATTTACTCAATCCATGTTCAACGGCCAACATTACTAACCCAATAAAACGATTTTGAGTAGACATTAAATACTTTTTGTTTATTTTTAATCTAAAGAAAGTTCTTTCGCCGGTAGCAACAGTTATGGGAAGCTTTAGTAAGATTCTTACCTCAATGCTCAAATTTGGTCCAACATCAAGAAAAGTAATGAATTTAAGAACGTCAGTTTGTCCTTCTTTCTCTGTTAAAAATAAACAAACACCTATTCGTCAGCCAGTTCTAAAGCGCTAAGATCGGAGAATTCACCATCTATCAAGACATTTTAGAGATCTTTACAATGTGCCAGTAATTGTTATTATGACTATTTAGTAGATTGAATCTCATTAATGCACTGACTGCCCAATCATTTATTTTCTGGATTCAAGTAATCGAAATATATTTTTGTGGGTTGTTATCGCTGTAGGCAGTCGCCTAGCCAATGCCGTTGCAAGATCAAATAAAGGTGCTAGTGGTAAAAGAAGAAAATGAGCATTATTATTTAAATCTCGAACGTCGAACGTCGAACAAATCCATTTTCTCTACGAGCTCATAAGAGACGCAACAAAATTTGCAACTTTCCCAAATTTAAACCTATCCTCTAACCTTTAATAATAGACGATGGGATCCCCATAGCGAGGATCAAAAATGAATCCGCCTGTAAAGCGTTAACTTTCGACGACCATATTAGCTGAGAAATATTACACCTTCCCTATTGCCAATTTGAACGTTGCACATGGATTTCTAATCTCTTAGACACAATAAAATCTATTTACCTGAAAAAAAACGATTTTTTTATTTGCACTAATATTTCGATAATCGAAAAAAATATGATAGTGGTTAAACAAATTCCGATATCGCTATTTGACTATTTGCTATTCGCAAATTCACACACCTGGAAATGCGCACAATAAATCCTTTTAGGGCCATCCAAATCTTCTATTTGTATAACTTGCATGATAGGTACATCAATTTCATGTTTGTTTTTAGTGATCACTAACAAAGTTGGACGCATACTTTTTTTTATTCGTCATACAACCGTATCGTCCGTTGATACCTCCCAAGTAATTTCCCGATAAGCGGTTATCTGTTTAACAAGGGCAGCGTTGGATTTCCTCCCTCAAAATAAAGTAGGATTAAAGGAAATACGTTTTTGACATCATTGAAGTGATTAGAATAAGGTAAATCAATATGAAAATACTGATTAAATTCATTTATTTTGTAGATTAAGTGCGTTCTATAATAATTATTATCATAAGAAAGTAATCTCCAACAAATTATTCACACATAGAGAAAATAGAAAATTAAGTGAACAATGTGCAGTATATTAACTAAGTTCATTCTCCCCCATAAACATGTTTATTTAATCGTCTCTTTTATTCGTAACATTTATATACGGGTGATTAACTTAAACAAAATCCAAAAAGGAATTTGTTGATAAAAATCCACAATAAAAAATAACACATGCAATTCTTGTTTTATTACATCAAATTTCTCAAGCTTGTTTTCTGAATCACCCTGTATATATCACAATACAATTTATTATCTTTTACGTTTTAAAATATTTTAAAGACATTGAGGTTGTAAATGTAAAATCTGAAATAGTAATAATTCCAGACTGCATTTGCAACCTTTATGTGCGAAGGACGGTTACAAGAAATTTACATTGAAAGTAATATGCAGTAGGAAACGTATACAAATTAACAAGGTGATTGTTTCTAAAAATTTTCTCAATTGCATCTATTGATTGATGTAATTTTATATTTTCTTCTTGAGATTTTTTTTCTATTTCAACAATAATTATAAAAGTACATCAAAGGTTGAGCTACTTCCTGTTGCAACGTGCTTTCCTAAAACCACTGTTTTGGTTGGTTAGGGTGGTCGTTGTCAACCATATTTGTACCTATAAATGCAAGCTTTTTTTGGCTTGAAGATATGTTAGCATAAAAACGTAGGCTTCCGCGGCCCGAATCATTTGAAACTAAACGTGTTCCGGGTTTGAACCGTGTCATGTCGTTGGTTAAAATAAAAAAATATTTTAACCAACGACATGACACGGTTCAAAATCGGAACACGTTTAGTTTCATATGTTAGCATGTTTGTTTGAAAATTAACGCCAATAATGGTGATAATAGCGCACTTTTTATTTGGTATTTCAAGAAATCATACTAATGATTTTATAATTTCAAGTTCTTGTTAAATGTTTTAGATAAACTTGTATTTATTATTTTGATTATTGATTTAAAAAAGAAATGTCGGATGATATTTTATTTTAACTTTCCATAAGCTCTCATTTCAAATCAAATGCTCATTCTATCTAAACAATAGTTTATCGCATCAAATTGGACCTAGTATTTTAAATAAATCATTTTCTACTAAACTTAGTAATCTATTCGGCCTTGTGTCCTTTCTTTACTTTGAACGTATAGGGTCGCGAAAAGTTAGCATCTGCTTCCTTGTTAATAAGGGGCCATCTACTGTCTATTTTAAGACGATGTAATAGGCTACTGTTCCTATTCCTTTTTATTTACTTCCTCTTTTAACTGTTATAAGTAGATTGTCAAACTACAAATTATCATCATCACAACTCAAATAAAAACTACCTAAGTCTTACGTATACTTATGTCGGAACATAACTTGAATTATTATAAATCTCCGCAAAATTCAATTTATTTTTCAGGTGATTTTTCAAAGATTTATCCAACAGTTCTGTGAAAGACAATAAGTATATCGGGTGCAATTTGATTGAGAAATTGAGAAATTCACTGGAAAAGGTATCTTCACATTTATCAGTATAATAAGATTTGCAAGTTCGTACGACGATACTGTAGGAGGAAGTTTCCATCTACGCCACAAACAATTTAATATACGAGGGGAGTTCGTGTTAAGATTATACGAATATTATGCGAATAATACGAATAATATTTCAAGTCACTGTTTCTGACGAACTTGTTTTTATTATTGAACACGAACAAAACACACTTATACATGGATTACATTAGAGGCACGAGTCTGCAGGTTTCAAGTTAAATACCACCGTCACATTTTTTTCGCACTACGAACATACGACTTAGGTTAGCTATAGCTAAAATGCGAATGCATTTTTAATAACTGTTGAGTGTTCAAAGTATCCCTAAATTTTAACAGTGCGCGGAATGGACTATTAACTTTTCTTGCTACTTGATCCACCTGCTCCGTCCAAAAGAGCTCAGATCCAAAACAAGTTCCAAATGCTTTGTAGCCACATCCTAATAACATCATAGTTTCAGCCGTGTTCTGGATCAAGTTGTTATTGTTTCATCCCGTTTACAGCTGCACTTGGCAATCTCTCTTGATTATTGTAGGAAACAAAAATAGACATATCATCTGCAAAGTTGATTCTGAAAGCTGTTTCCTATTGAGTCATGACAAAAAAATAAAAACTCAAGGTATCCCGACGATGATCCTTGTTGCGGACCGACGTTCATATTCAGAATTCGGACCATACAAGCGCATGTTGGTTATGAAAGAAGTTATCAGGGTGTTAATGTTGCCACGGTTACCCAAAACGAACAGCTTCTCACTGACGAATGGTGTCAAAACTCTCTTGAAGGATCGAAAAATAATCCGGTAATCCCTTTGAATAATTCACTAAAATCAAACGTAGCCGTTTCTTCATTTAAAACTTTGTTGATTTCCGATACAAGATGATAAATTTATTTATTATTATTATTTATAATCTTCCGTACTAATTGATTTCATAAAAAAAAATAAATGTTACAATTTACAGTGGGTTCGCTGGAACGGAAATATCCTGTTTACCAGCGTTGGTTGTTCTCGCTTTATCGTTAATGCACTTCTGTAATAGATCCTGGGATGTAAAACGTGCTTTAAACATATTCCTTCCTAGCTACGTTAGTGATATGATTGGTCAGGAATTGTTACAAATACTAGTTAGTTGTCTTATTGCATTGTGAAGATCGTTAAGGAAATATAACTATGTAAATAGTTGTACAGATGCTGATATTTAATTCTTTGAAATAAAATTTGTTACTGGTGCTACATCAAACCAATAAATAAGATCTGGCAAGCTTACGTCCTCTCAAATTTTTATGAAACGGTGTTGTAACGGTGTGTGTAATTGTTTTCACACCAATGTTTAAAGTTGCTTGAGTACTCCTGGCAGTAACATGACGATCCTCATCAATATATTTCGTACAAGATCAATATTCTTTTCGGTAACTGCATTTTTTTGCAGGGGACCTCGACCACGTTGGAATTCATTGTGCTGCCGCTCCTACGGTAGCTAAGGAATACGACTTGTCCTCGAAACATTGAAATAGTAAAAAATCACAATTGAATTTCACGATTTTTTGTGGACACGATAATTTTAAAAAGCACTAAACATAACTACAGTTATAAACAATTATCGGAAAGAGAACTCCCCTCGTATAACACTTTACGTAATCTCTGTGCGCTATTAGAGAACTCCGTCTACGTCTATGTTCGCAGATACGATGAGATGCGATAGAGGAAGTCGTCGGTTGCAAAGCTCATCGACTACAATTAGCAGCTAGTTTTTTATTTACTTAATAAAATGCCGCTATCGCTACATAATCATTAATTTAAATGCAAGCACGGTAACGATTATATTAATCATGGCTTCCAATTTTACCTCGACAATTTATTATTCCTAAACCACTGAGACAGCTGTAGGGAAATCTGCAAGCGAAAAAGTATGCGAAACAGCTAAGTTGTGTTTTGTCATGATCCCAATTAAATTTTATATCGACATATAATTAATGCGCGTGTATACGATATTTCGTAAGAAATTTGTTTCAAAAGATCTATCTTCAATAATTTATATAATTCGAGAACCCTGTAATTATACATGGAGCACGTGCCTATATAGGAATTAAAATTTTGCATGCCGCCTATCTTCAAGCCAACTTTCAAATACAGTAATTACACGCTTAAAAAAAAACGTAATTCAATACATGTATGTAGCTTATTTACATTTATATTATTCTTTAAAAGCACCGCCTTGGTTTTATTATTATTATCATTATTAATATTAATATTCACGTAACGTATTTGCAACTTCTTAATATCAAGCGAAATATTGCATACGTACACATAACATATACTTATATATATATATATATATATATACAACTTTGCTCTTATGTATTACACACCCCCTGAAACAAATCCAAAAATATCACAATTTATTTTATTAATTTTCAAAATAAATACGGTATATATTATAATTTTAACGAATAATTGTTGTAAGAAAAATATTAAAAATACTATATGGTCATCATATCCGAGACATATTTTTTTATCATGTTATCACTACTGTTTTTAATGTAACTGGAAGATAATTGCGAAGTATGGATGCATTAATACCGCAGATATTTTTTTTTGGGAATATCTGTAAGGACTTGTCACCTAAATCAGCCGTTGTCCAAATCGCATCATGGGCTACCCAATTTGTACCCCGTCTAAAAGCAACACTTATTGATAAATTACAGAGCGCTGTAAGCGGTAAAAACGATCAAGAACAACACTACGAAATCAAATCAAATTTTGACCAAAAGTAGACACTGTGGTTTTGCATGAACGATTCACATTTGATGGCAAATACAGTAAACACAATCGTTTTTTGAACTTCGAACAAATAAACGTAACACACGTTGTGCCCTCTTGATTGCATTATCCTGTATATGAAGATCCATACTGTCCGAAAAAGTTCCATGAATGGAGCAAGTCAGCCACTGAAACTCTTTTTCTATTTTTAGCAGTTTTGTAGTTTTGGAAAAGGAAATTTAGGGTGAAACTAAATGGCAGCTTACACCCTGTAGGTATATGTAAAACTGACAAACTTTCATCACTACACTTGGGGTACTTTCCATGTTAGAAACCAGATATTACAAATACAACTTATATTAAATATCAAATGCTTATGAACACATATAACCTTAAATATTAGCCATAATAACGTAAACATTGAGCCTTACAAAGGGCGCCTAATACAAACGTGCAAAGCTGTACTTGTTCATCTACTATACAAACAATCTTCGTACTTATACGTATATACAAATAATTACATTTCTATGACGTACTCTTTTTAGTTTAAAATTCATTTAAATTCATATATCTCGAAAAATATAATTACGACACGAATACAGCGAATGCCATTTTCCATTTACAAAAATATTACATTCAGAGATTTAGTTTAAAAACTCGCACATTACACAGTGAATCAAATACATCGACAATATATTAAAAAGTACCTTCCTTTTGTACGGTTCACCTTAAAAATTTATTTTTGTTTTTCAATTACCTGGGCGTTAAGCAGAAAGCTTTGAATGTTGTGTTCAGTCTTCGGCATGAAAGAATTTGCAATAGTAAGTTTAAAGCTCCCATACGTACGAATAAACCATGATGACCTAGAGGTCTTTAAACCTTAATAAAAGGATAAACTGGTTTTCGCCGTGGCCACTCTGCCAAATATTCAACTAACACCCCTGAAATCCTATAAAAGCGACTATGATATATCTGCAACACTCCCCGCGGCTGCTTGGCTTTAACAGCTTAAGAAATGTAGTTGGCTAAACGTCATAAATTTAAGAATTTTAACAAATAAGAATGGATGTACCGTTTAAATATGTATTAAGAAGTTCTGTACGGAAATATAGCAGCTTTTTCATTGAAAAAATAACATTGACTACCAAGTGCATTGTGGAATTATAGAATTGCATTTATTCTCCAAATTTCGTGATATTTTATCCTCGATTATGTGGAGATCTATTTCCTTCAAAAAGTTCAAAATGCAAATATATTTTAGTGTAAATTTTTACCACTTTAAATTGCGTATTTGGCTCTATCTGTTCCAGTATTAAACATCAAATTTTAACGCATTCAAACAGCAGAAATTTTTTTTTAATACCACCAAATCAGATATTTTTAGTTAAAGGTGGGTAATGCATTTCTAAACTGTTGATTCAAAATTTAGAGCCTAAGTGAAGAACAGTTGCAAGATAAATATGATTTATATAGCAAGAAAAAGTGGAAAAAATTGTGAAATATGAAATTTCAACAATTATTTATCTATCTGCAATGCATGTTTGAAATTCCTGCCATCTAACTCGATACACTCCCGCTGTTCTGCACTTTTTTTAGCGCTAGAACTGCGGCATTTCGGAATGCTTACATTAATACTTTATCTGTAAAATTCATTTCGTAATAAGCTTGAAATAGTGAATCAACGGTTGAAGAACGGTAACGCCAACATGTTTCGTTTACTATTGTCGAGGTAACCAAACAATTACAAATCTTTAAATTTAAAGCAATGATTCTGGAGTGGGAATTTTATGATGTCCAGGAGTTTCTAGTCACTTAAATGTATAAATATTCTGTTTGTCAATTATTTATTTAGCCGTTGTTGTTTGTGATATTTTTTGTTTTTTAACTTGTTTTAATTTAATATAATTTATATTATTGACAATTTTGCCCTCTACACGCAAAATTATATATTGACGATTTTCCGTAATGATTATATTATAAATATAAATGTATTATTATTATCAATATTATTCGAAGGCAAGGATACAGCTTAATCTCGTAAAAAATTAGACAAAAACTTATTTGCATCTTGGATTCTTCTAAGAGAACTTTCTAAATTTAGGCAATTGAAGACAAAATTATAATTTCTAATTATAATTTAGATTTAACCATTAGATGAAGAAACTAAAAATGTAGTAATATACAATGCCTTATATTTATCCGACCCCCTTTTAATTCCAGAAGGTTAGGACATCGTGTATAATGATCTCAACTGTTATATCATCCATCTATATAGACTTCGATACTCTAACTTCATATTTTCCGGATGCTTTTTTGACTCATTCTAGCAGCTTAGAAGGCAATAACTATAACAATAATAACAAGTTTGAATATGTAAATGTTGACGATATATTAATATCACTTGACAATCGTTAAAAAACCAGTCACGGAAGTAAATTTCCAGCTACTAAGAATGGAGCATTACCTTCACATTCCTCCTTATGACCTGGCATACAGCTAAAATGAACTGCAAATCTTGAAAATCCAATAAAATTAGGTCGTGAACGTCAATTCGGTACAGTTACCATATAATATTCCTTTTAAAATTGATGCAACTTTTTACATGTAACAGTAATTACACTGTTGTCGATTATATATTGTTTATATTTAATATGAAACTCGGACGATTTAATATTGAAGATGATTTATGAAACTCTTAATTATTTATTATGCACATTCTTATTTTGTCCTTGAAGATCAAATAACTGTAGTTTTAATGTGATAATAATTTATTTTTTAAAATCACAAAACCACATCCTCGCAAAGCTCCTTTTCTTTTATTTCGTTGCTATTATCCTTAATTAAATAGCTTTCAGATAGCTAATGGGTTGCTATTAACTAATTAGCTACATTTAAATATAAATTAGTATAATTTTAGTTTACTTAAAAATATTTGTAGCTATTATTTTAAACATTAGCTAATTAAACAACTACATAGCTAGTAGTCCTAGTGAACTTAATCATCCCTCTTCCGGCCGAATCCATACGACCCGAATTTAAATATTTGACTGGGCTCAGCTGGTAGACGGAAGGTTAATATGCCTAAGTTTTTGAGGTTCCCAAGTTGATTTTTCCCCGCTCCGCTTCTAGCTGGTGATAAAAGTCTCTTCTACAATTTATAGAACATGATCATGAAAGTAGTTTAGCTCAAAATCACCAATTTTGAAGCTGGACTACAAGGTACTAGGTAATTAGATTTATGTTCAGAATCTTAAACAACGTTACCCGATTATTTTCTTCTTCTAAAAAGCATATTACCCACACAACACAGAATTTCCAGTGGATATATTCGGTAGCAACAGCGGATAAATGTATGGAACCAAGTAAATATCTGTGGACTTTCGAGAGACACCGAAATTAAATTTGGTAGATATGGCAATGTATTGAGTTCGAAAATTTTTTATCGTTATTGAACTTCGTAATTCCGACTTGAAAGTTTCTAATGGTCCTGTGGATATTGGAAATAACACCCGAAATTTATATACAAACCCATCGAATTATGGACATAATTGTGATATATGGGCAGAATAAAATTGAGTGATCTACTTTCCCTAAGACGCTTTTTAAAATTTTTATCACAAACGTGAATAATATCATTCACTGTGCAGTTGTAGGAATATTACAGCAAATTTCTTCAATTTGATTCATCAATAGTTACAAGTATAAAATGGAATGTATAACATTGCACACCGATTAAAATTAATTAAAACTATTTATAAGTATATAATAACTTTACAAAACTATTATTTACAAAGGTAGATACCTCTCCTCTTAGCTATTATCATTTTGATTCTCGTTTTCGACGCTCTGCGTCAATTTGGACGCTATAGTACCATCACTTAGATTATTTACCATGTTGGTGTCGAATACTTCCTCTTTCTCTGGACAGGGAAAGCAATTCCCTAACCTATTCTGTTCTTCCTGTATTGAATCGTCCTCTTCTTTGGACAGAGACTTAGCACGCAGGAATAGATCGGAATTCAGTGGATCATCTTGCATGATATCGATACTCATGCGAATGCTGTCTGTGCTCTTTAAGATCGCGGAGGTTATTTTTGGCTTGGTTCCTGTTTCCGGTTTTCTGCATACGGGATGTTCGTTATCGTAGTTATCGTTCGTTATTGGGTAACCGTACATTCCACTGTCGTATTCTGTTTGGTTGCTATACGCGTAAGAACATTTTGATAAACTCTGATCTGATTGGGTTAAGCAAGTGTTTGGCTTAAGGGCGATCATGCTTAGGTTTTCTTTGTTAATTGGCGATGTAGTTTCGGCGTAGTAAGCTTCGTCCACTTCCTCTAGCGTATCATCGTCACTGTACCTGAATTAAGAAAAAAACCACTATTCAGTACAATGATTTTCATTTTTATCGAAATAATTTTGGAAACAGATAATGAGTACTGAAGATGGCTACTCGTCAAAAATATTCTGGAAATATAATTGCGCATGCGTTGAATGATACTGATACTGAAAATATATCAGTCAACACTCAATCGAGACTCTGCACCATCATTTGCCACGGTGACATTTCGAGTGTCTGAATTTAAACATGGTCATATCAGCTTGGTTAACCGGAAACATTCAAACACTACGAAGAACATCGGAAAAGCTCGCCAAATGATACTGGATGAACGTTGAATTAAGATTAGAAAGGCAGCAGAGGCTGTGGTTATCTCGAAAGGACGTTTGTGTCTATATTGACAGAAAATTTGGACATGAAAAACCAACCGCGTGCTCGGTGCCGGGCTTCCTCGCTCAAAACGAATGAACATTTCCAAATCCCTGTTGAAGGAGTTTAAGCGAAATACGTCACAATTCTGGCGTCGATTAATAATAACAATAGATGAAATTTGGATACACCAGGGCACCCCTGAAACCAAGGCGCAGTCGAAATAGTGGACCGCATTACTTGATGACTGTGCAGGTTCCGGACAAGTATCAGCCGGAATTTCACCAGAACATGTTGTTACTATTCGAAATGTAGCGATGAATGATCAAACAATTTTATTATTCCGCCCCTAAAGCGATTAAGGGAGGATGTGTGAAAGAAACTTTCGGAAAAGTGAAATTAATTTGACTGCAACACCAGCAAATTCAGATTTCGATGAAACACTTTATTTTTTAAAAATAAAAAAATATATAAAAAACATGGGAGGTGTGAGGTATTCCGGTCCCCGCTATTTATTTTTTCCGAAAATAATTTACGTCGTTCTCGCGTCTATGTAAAATCTAGAAATCGTGCAAATTAATTGGGACGCTGTACTCCGAAATCGGGAGCTTCAGCCCCTAAAAGCGAGTGTGTTATTCTTACGCCACGATTCTCTTTCAGAGTCTACAGTTCCATCGGAATCTGAATTTGCAGGTCTTCGGTGTTCCCTTGTGAGATAAATTCCATGTTTTCTTTAGACTGAAATGCTAGGCTTATAAGCTTTTACCATGAACATTAGGAAAATTTAGCTTTATAACAAAATTAATTCAAAAATTAAAATAATAACGCTACTATCACTACGTCTCTGGAAATGGAACTAAAAGTAGTAAAAGAAGTAAAAGAAATAAACCGTATCCACTTTAGCACATTTTATATTTTAACATCCGACAAGTCACTGCAGATTTCTGGTAAATTACAACATAAATATAGTCATCCCACTTGAAAGTATGCAAATGGCATTCCACCTGATGCAATCGTTAATGACGTTTAAATATAAAGTAAATATGCCCATGTCGTAGTACAGTTCACGCCGTACGGAATTTTAAATACCGTTGCTGTTTCTTCGTCAAAAATGCTTGCGTTATTTTAAATAGATAATGTTGCTTATATACATATCCACTTCTATAAACGAGGAAATACTTGCTAACGCCATTATGTCTAGACTAGCGGACATACACTTGAATATATATGATTAAAACGCGTGTTTTGATATTGGCAGTGCGTAAGTGGAATTTCCTAAACATTCGATACCTAGCCACATCACACGCGAAATACATATCCTATGACGAATGCCAACTATTATTATTGTTTGCTTCTAATATAATTTTAGCGGTCAGGACGTTATGCATTTCATTGTAATGCATTCCATACGTTCTCTTTTGTCGATTATCGTAAATTTGATAAGGTATTCGTTATGTTTCGAAAGCGAATCTATGAAAGAGAAGGTGGTGCTATCCATTATGTATTTTACACGTTATGGATTAAAATGTAACTACAAATTAAGTTAGGAGCTTTATTTGCTTTTGTAAGCGTATTATTAATATTTCCCGCTCAATATCCGTTAGCTCTAGTTTCTCCGATATGCAATAGGCGGAAGTATTTTATTTTAACGGATTAAGAGAAAATGATACATTTTAATTACATGTGCCAACAAAATTGAAAGTCCATTTTACATTCTAAGAGTGCTAAATTGATGAAAGAATACTTAGTAGGTGGTTGGGTTGAAAGAGAACCATATGGTGGCTTCATGGGATTGTTATCTCTGCACACGGACCAGCAGTCATCTGCAAACATTGCTTTATTCCCAGGACACTGATATCGTTGTTCCATTAAAGAAATATTCTGGTGAAATCTTTTTCCGTCAGTGACAGCTCTAGGTAGGAATGGAGAAAATGGATTTCAAGGGACATGTGAGTTGATGGCATTTTTGGGGAAGTACCACCACCAACTGAATGCAATTATTATCTCTGTTGTTGCCTAAAAATCCACGAAGGCTTCCTAAACTTGCTTTTCTTTCGCCTCCAAAACTCGAGCAAACGCAGGATCCTTGTCGAATTAGTGGCCCAACAAAAATACCTTCCTTAAATTTTGCATTACTTAATCTGAAACATTTACATCTTAAGTATTTAAAGGAGTATCCTTCTTTTCAACAAACTCAGCTATATATGTAGGGGTGGAAGAATAACATCGTTTAGGTTTACGAGAGGCGCGGCAATAACATTTTTCTCGCTAAGGTTAAGATTATTTGCAGGCCAGACTGCTTCAATATGATGTGATTTCCTATTCATTCGGTTCCACATACATAAAAAACAGTAATATTTAATGCACACCTGTTGCATTCATAATAGTATTGCAAGAACTCTCAGATGGTCACAGATTTTCCACTTGTGTTCAGCATATTTGATTGGGTCGAGGAAGCCTGTCGTACTTACATAAGTCTCCTTCTTCCAGCTTGACTCAGTCTGTGCGGCTTATCATCTTTTACCTCGAAATTATTTTCTATTTCAAGCTCATAACTTTAGGGTGGAGTAGAAACTTTCTAAATGTGGGATAGGTCAAATAGCAGATGGAAGACTCGATTATTGATCTGTTCCTCTTTTCTTCATTGACAATCCTGCCTTTATAGGTTGAGTCCAGCAGAAACAGCAGCCCCCTGTGTAGCTTGTAGGCTCCCATCAAACCATATGCACAGCAAAATCCAGAGATCGTCGTTTATTTGTTTTTCACAGTATAACTAAACAAGAGTTGCAAAAAATATGTGGAACATATGACTTATTCTGGTCTCCTACCCTCATACCAAAATAACTGATAAACGATTTTCACAAGAGATGTTAGATAACGTTTCTGTGATGCAATGTTATTTCGTCACAAATGTAATAAAAAAACATTCATTTCATTTTATGTAATAAACGTAACCTAAAATACTTTACTATTTATTGCGTATTACCTATCAGGAGGATTATGAATCAAAGCACACTGATCGCTAAGCGAGATCGACGGCTCAACATCAGAGCCTACAGTCGGTAAGCTTGTAGATTTTGGACTTCTCCGCGCACCCTGTTGGACTTCTACCACAAACACTCCTCTAGCGCTAGGAGAATATTTCAATTTCGTTTCGCGACTGTCTTCTTGTATATCCTGAAACAGGACGACGTTATCTCAATCCTGAAACAAGGTAGATTACGAAATATTACAGTCCTCTCTTCGGTTTCCACAATTAAATGGTTGTTCTTCAACGTCATAGTGATGATACTTCCGTTGGTGTTGGAATGATTCGTCACCCTGGAATTCTGTGTTGACGATGTTACTTGTCCTTCATCGCAGACTTCTTCGGTGTCGATGGTTAGATGAGTTTCTGCGCTCTGCTGGAAAAGAAAACAACAACAATCAGTTTTTGAAATTTAAGGATATATTGCCATATTTATCAATTTGCCAATATTTAAAGGAAAGAAACATAAATAATGACAGACGTAAGAAGAAGGAAGATCGACACAAAAACGCAAAAACTGAGAAAATAACTCTAAAGCTGGTTTAGAAAGTATTTGTTAAAGATAAAAGTTTAAAGTGGATTAACTTTTCAACTGATCTAAACATTATTTTCCCAAACTTAATTAAATTTGGTAAGACACTTATTGTTCTTGTTTCCTTCAGTGTGTTGATAAAAGTTGTTATTAATTTGAAAGAAATTTTGTTTCAGACAAGCTCACAACCACTTTTCTACTCATTTAATTATTCGGCAGACATTTTTCTAAATATTTCAGTTATGTACTCAAAGGATATTGAAACTTCACATCAGAAAGACCAATATTCTTAATTCTCTCAAGGAACTCGTATGAATTTTCTACCAAAACAGGAATTTGTACTGGCTATTGGTTAAATTTGTCAGACAACCACCTGGAAACCAAGTAGGTTGGACTATTGACATTGGAGGCAATGGTTCCTATGCTCTTTCTTAGTGCGTGCAACGAAGAAAAACAGTATATTCCATGCAATACTGTTCAGTTTTACTACTGAAGACAGCAGCTTAGATATTGAACGTGAGTCTAATGTTAGCGAAGTGTTACGGCAAAAGAGATATTGGTTCGCCAATTGTTAAACAAATTGTTAAGTAAATTTCAAATATGTTAATGATGAATAAAATAATCAATACCGTCCGAGGTAGGTAAACACAATTCCTTCCTGGAACTATACTACTAACACTGGTCAGAATATCGATAAGATCAAAAAGCTTTTTCTTTAGAATACAACCATTAAGATTTCAAACCTTTCAGATATCTTTTTTCTTTACGAAAGGACAAGCTGAAGCATTCTCAAGCGAAACACCTAATAGACGTTTTGAAATAGTGAGCATCCGCGGAATTCTGAAAATAATAAAGGATCCAGTACTACCGGCCCACGATACAACAAGAACAACAACAGCACACACCACACGAGTAACAACAACAAGACCAATCCGATACGGCGTAACCGGATCGTAGCTTTCCTTTTTGCCTAAAACGCGCGCTGTCCAAAAACTTAACGACCATAACTATGGAGTCGTTGGCCCCTTTCGCGCGCTCTCCAAATTACACGTCTTCCAGATAGAGATAGCTAATGCAATTAAAGAGATATTATAAACAAGACGTTCGAGAAAGGATCCTGTGATGTGCATAGCAGGTATACCCTCGCGAGTACTCCTGCAAGCCGTATATACGCGAGATAGGTATGTATATAAGTGCGTAGCGGCAGCGACTTCCTTTATTTTGTTTTATTTCTGCTGCTGAAACCGTTTTCGGTGTAGCTTCCACTTAGTACATTTTACGCGTAATCTCTCCCTTTTGAATCTCGTATCGGTTAACAATTAACTCAACAGGTTGGAGGTTAATTATTTATTTTAGTATTATTTGATATCTTACCACAGAGAAACCAATGAAAATGATCAAGTTAGATCTACATCATGATAGGAGTAATAAATTTCTGAACACTTAAATTGAGCTTTGATATTTCTCGTAAAAATCGTCAATAATTTTTCTTCATTTCTTCAACTTCACCTGCTTTGTTTTCCTTGCTGAAAAGGTAGACATTATCTTTATTTATAGTCTTGGATAACGTGCTCGTATGACAGCAAGAGTTTCTAATGAAAGACATCCGGATAAGAAGATGAAGCAAAATTTTAGGCCACTGGATTTTTAGCGAACACGTTGCTTTAATGTAGGCTGTTTGATCCTCGAATCCAATCATATATTGCGCAATAGTGTGTAAAGAAATAGGATTCAAATAGCAATGTAACATTAATTCTTCGCAAAATAATCGCCCTTACGGATCATCCTCGGCCAAAAACAACATAGAAGTATACATTATAAGAACGGGAGGAAAAGGAGCACCTTTTTTTAATGTTTGCAGCTATGGAATAGTGAATATTATGGTTTAGTCCAAACGGCCTATTAGGATTGTAGGGATTATTTTAAGCTTCAAGCAAAAGGTTTAAGACTTCCGGTATTGGTAAATTTTTAAAGTATCCTACTAACTGTAGGATGACTTTTCGGTCCAATGAGCCATTTTATATCACAGTTCTTTTGCTAAATGTGTTACGAATACTAATTAATTTAATATTCTTCAAAAATTGTAACAAATGAACTTCAAATTGATAGTCTCCCTAACAAACTTAAATAGTATTAGTGATGGTAGATGTTTATTCTTGCTTTATTTTTTTTTCCTTTTCAGAAAACACCATTAAACTCAAAATATTTATATGTCTGTCAATAAATCATAAAAAATCATGTTTTGTTAAAATTATTTCCGTAAGAAACTGAACTGAAGTTTTGCTGCTAAAGATGATAGCTTAGGTATCGTGCGTCTAATTGTTTGTTGATTGTAATATAGTGCTAAGGATGATAATAAAGCGGAGACACTTTATTTTACTTACTATTTCAGTCTCATCCTATTAGAATGCACAGTTTACATACTAGCTCCCAAGCCACATATATTTTCGAGAGGCATTTTGTCAAGTTTTGTTTACTTTTGATTTTCTTTCGTGTCTATCTACTTACAAATACACGCAGTTTGAGTTTAGCTTATGTGATTTTCAGAAATAACATACTTTAAAAATACTATGAATCTGTACCTGTCAGTCTTCCAACTGTTACAAAAACATTTGTTATCAACTAACTAAGAACAATAATAGAACAATAATGCAATTGGAAAGAAATAGAATTTCGTAGCTGGTAAATTTACTATCTTAAGAAGAAATAATAATGCAAAGTACATTTAACAATTAAATATCATTCTTGTGTATAAATATGGCTGATATAAGTTGCACGAAGAAATCTCAATCAAGCTACTAGTCAACATCGTTTGCTGTTCAATTTCCTTGACATTTATTTGTTGCTACAAATACGTACTAACCAACCTTGCCTTCAGTAAATATTGTTGCAGAAAATGCCAGCCAACTGTAAATAATACTGCAAGGATGTCTATGAAATTACACAGACCGTGCAACAAGTGTTTGTACTGTACATTAAAACTTTGTTTTACACTTCTTTTCCACTTGCTAAATTGGTAAAGCTGGCTAAACATAAATGTATCAATAGTTTGTTTTGGGAGGGAAGAATAAACTAACTGTAATAAATTAGAAGACAATGGAAAATGCTTTAAAATTATTGACACCGACACCTATATTTAAGTTTCCTCCTTCATTTAATTTTAATTTCTATTTTAGTTTAGTTAGTAGTTTTTAGCTTAAATGTAACATCGTGTTTTCTCCTAACTAAAGAATCGCCATTATTAGAATAAACATAATTATTGCGTTACTTGAGATAAGTGTAATATAGTTAACAATTAGCTTCAAACTATATCTAAATGATTCGATGAAATTAAACGAAAATATCCATAAGTTTTTTATGGATTAATATATTAGTTAGACTTGCTTCTGTTTAGGATGTTAACCCAAAGTAAAATATTTTTTATAAATATTTTCTTGCTTCAAACATTACAAGAAATCAATATAAAAATATTGGCTCAATAAAATGATTTTAAATGAAACTCAATTAAAAATGTAGCCTTAAATGGAGTGTGTGTATTCTTTTCAAATCAAATACACTATGATACATATTGACTATTCTATTATATTTCATTCAAACCAAATATTAGGAGATCTCAGAAGAGTGCAGTGATATTCTTGAATCATTTTATTTCAAACGTTAATCACTATAACATAAGATAATCTATTCAGCCGCTCATAGTCCTATCCTAAATGACTTGATTAGACTGATCATATTACTGCAGAAAGTCTTTTGCTTATAAATTCTTAAGTGGTCACTACCACTAAATTATACAAAATAATAGGTCTTGCTCAACCTCGGGAGGTGCACGAATTTCGCGCTATAGAACTATAGTCTCGATTTGCTATCAGCTTCATACTTCATTCAACCATCAGTGCATAAGTTCCGCCGGCGATAGATTTTTCGCCTTCACTGTTGTGATCTTCATCTTTTCCTAGTTTAAATTAGTAATATTTCAGGGTTATTTGCCCCGTCAGAAATCTTGCCAAAGGTCCCCTTTGCTGAGCGATAGCACTGTTTTTGCTGTTTTTGGCGAGCCTGATATGAGCTAGCCGTTTTTGAAGTATTTTGCATTTTCGACTTATTGTCCAAAAATCCTTAATGATAATCTTCAACAAAGAACCTTCTTTTCTTGATTTACACTGGTGATGGTTTTCCCATAATTAATACCCAGATAGATACCATAATTGCCCATGTTGGTACATCGTCGATTATCATAGTTAAATAATAATTCCGCTGCTTGCTTCCAAAACATCACCTTTTTAATATTTAATAATATAAAAATATATACATCGAATAAATGAAGAATCTCTTGTTAAATTCGGATAGAAGATATTGTATCTTCTACCCGAATTTAACAACAGACTCTTCAACGAAGAATACATTTTTATGTGTGCAATTCCAGTTTCCTCCAAGACCATGTTTTATTTTGAAAGTTTTATAGTTTTTAGAGACGTCTGTCCTTCAACCCACTTTAACAGCAATAAAATAAAAGTCTTTTTAGCAGCTCCCACGCTTATTTACTATTTACAATTCTAGAAAGAGAGAGGAAAAACGATAACGACAAATCCATCATCAAAAAACGACGATCATTACCCCATTCCGTGTGTCAATTACGTCTAATTTATAATATATACAAGTAAATGTATGCAATATAATAACTGATAATGAACCCGAGCGTAACAACGAGTCGCCAGTGGATGCAACTAAATTGCATTCTTCGTTGCATTTGGCCAGGGTCTTTGCCCGGCCATTCACTTTAACCAAAATTCGTTCCCCACAACGACGTGGTTAGTGACTGTGTTCTACGTATACGTTTGGGCCTGCGCGCGTGTGTGTGTGAGTGTGCAAGTGTTTTGTGTGTCTACATCCACAATTTATGCACCCTTACGTCATCCGTTGTTTTTCTCGCTTGCACGCCAAAAATTCGCCCAGCGCTAGATCGGATAACAAGCGACCTTCGCACGGCAAAAATCCACCGAAACCCACCAAGGCGGAAATGTGTCTCGGAGAGTCGGTTGTGTTTGGGGGACAAAAGAAGAAAAGAAAAAACCACCTCGCAGTACTTAGTTGCAGGAAAAGAAGGAAGGGGGCTGTACAGAGAGTGTACAGGGTGCGCCAATTGTCTTATGGCAAATTTTAACGTTTACCATGGCGTTAGAGAATTCGCGCAAATCTTTTAGTTAGATAAATAAGGTGAATAATTACAATAATTAATGTTGCATTATTGGTTTTTATTGCATCTCGATTGGAAATTGTAAATAATATTATTAGTTTTCATTGGCTGTTACATTTACGATGAAGAAGCAGAAACGATTCAGAGAACTTTACATTAAATAAGCAGTTGCCAAGAGTGGTGTGGTAACAGAAGAAGATTCAAATTATTTGAGAATTTCTTGTTTAGCCAAGGCATAACCTTCTAACAGTCAGGTACCTTAAAGGCATTAGCATCTTATCATATAATCTCTAAATGGCTGCAAAAACACTGCAAGTTTACCTTGGTGGAGGCGTCATGCCACGAGAGAATAGCGGGCAATGAAATTGCTGACCAACTAGCGAGAGGATGTTCTGAGAAGAATCTCGCAATACCTAAACTGGGTCTAGGCATAGGTATCTAAGAATACAGTACGTGATGCATGTAACGAATAGATTATAGAAGAACATCAGCTTTAGTGGAACCACCCAACTAGACAAAGGCACAGAAAACAAAAGATTAGATTTTTATAAATCCAACACGACCAGTGCTTAAAGTTCATCAATTTCAAAGCATCCAAACTTCATTTTCTCAAATGGAAAACTGATACTTTCAACTTTTCTTGAATATGTCAAAACAAGCAGGTGACGTGAAGAACATTAGTGACCTTTGCTGATGTATCGAATATTCTTGAAAGAAATGGTATAAATTCCACAATTCTTTATTAATTAAAAAGTTTGCTTTAATGAAAAGAATTATAAGAATAGCATTGATCTGAATGTAATCAATTTGAAGCTGTAATTTTTCAGAGCAAGTACTGATGATAGAATCGTCTTATTCTAGAGGTATTAAGGTCCTTTGCGCCATTAATGTCCTGCCACTGTTTGAAGAATCATAGAGTGATCCTGGCATTCAATTGGACTTCTAGCCTGGAGTAGCTTTGCTGTGTGTTTGCGATTGCTTTATACAAAGATTTTTTAATATTTCCAATGATATATGGGAAATAAAGGCCTTCCGCAGATAATTGGCACACCCTGTACGTATCGAAACACAATACGTACATGTTGGAAAGAGAATGGTTTCGAGACAAGGACGATAATAAACCCCTTTTTCCCACTAGAAATCGTTAGTGCAATTGCTTATTTATTTATTGTTTTTTTTATTCTGTTCGCTTCTTTTCGGGTTGCTTCCTCTCCTTGTTCTTCAATTGCAGTTTGTTGCCCTCGCTGCGAGGCAATAGCGACACGCTTAAATCAAAGTTCGGTGCTTTTATAATAAGAAGATGACGGACACTTGCGCAAAATTTGACTTGGTAATCTCGAAACGAAAAGGAGGAAAAAAACTTCGAAAGAGAACTTGGCGACCAATAGAACGTTCACACGCGTGATGCACAAATTCGTCTTCTCGGCGCTTCGACACTCTTATCCAAGCGGGCCGTCGCACATACGTTTAGACGTTTAATTCATCTCTTTTTCCGCTAAAATTTTACGGAGCACATGTGAGAATTAATGGGATCGTTTGGAGACGATTACGATGCTTCTGAGAATAAGAACGCGCTTGAATCACTAATGTTTAAACCATCGCAATGTTGTTTCTACCATTTTACGTATCAACATCGTTCCCGAAATAAATTTAACAAGTAGCAAACATATTTACAATATTAAGTCGACGTGGAAAGGAATTTGATTTTAAAATAAGTTAAATGAAGTATTAAATTAAAATAGAAACATTTTGAAGATGCATATTGATATTGGTGTCTGGTATAAGTATTGTTTAGTTACCAAAGGCAAAGATCTTGATGTATTTTTTCCATTATCGGCCAAGAATGAATATAATTAAAAACGAATTTGAAAAAAGTTGTTTCATTGTTGAAAATAACATTTCGATGGAAATTAATTAAATCAAACAAAAAGACGTCAAGATATACTATGGTGTATATATGAACTAGTGACTGCAAACGCTTACTAAGCTTTATGGTAAGGTCCGAAGCAGCCGCTATACAAATGTACGTAGCACTTGAAGCACGTGTAAATGGTACAACTTGCAAGGATGTCTTGCTTTATCTTTATGTTTTATAATAAGGTGTGTCGCTTCTTGAGAAACAGCGCTACTTGAAGGTCTCCCTACTAAAATGTTGCGCTGCAGTTGGTTTCCTTCAGCTTGCATCAGACCAATGACCAATGACGACTTAAAATCTAATAATGAGATTTTGAAATCCAAAAGTTAAGTTATACTATTGAGTGCATTTACGAACAATGATCACCACTTTATCGATCATCCTGTATGCACGAAATTACTTTCGAAAAATACTTTATGATGTGTATTATACTACTCGAGAATGTTAACCCCTACGATTCACACAATTCTGCAATTTCAAATGCTTGGGATCCCCTGTGTAGGGTCATCAAATAGCTTTTTACCTTTAGAAAAAATCTGTTATGTCCAACGAGGTTTTATGCATTATTGTAATGTAAATACGGCTCGGAGTTTCGTATTGAAACGAAGATAGGCCAAAGAATTTCTGGTTGAACACAGGCTTAAATCTGCAGCAGACTCCGTCAAAGCATCCTACTAGCAAGCCTATAATTGAACGCTTGCTAACACGACGCTGTATGTTGAAAAAAGGTATGAACAAGCTAGCCTTGATAGAGCTACATGCGATTACACAAGACTAGCAGAAATGCAGCCCTTGAGAATGCGCGATTTTTTAAATCATCGGACTTCAATGTCTATACATTTTTTGATTCAAGATAATCCCAGAGAAAAAATCATTTGGAAATAAATCCGGGGACTAAGCTGACCAAGCGGTTGGACTGTTTCCCAATCTAGCGACCACGAAAGCATTTAAGGAAGTGATAATTGGTGCAATGGAATGAGATGAGGCACAACATAATTACGCAGTAAATTCAAGAATCTAAATTTCCTTAAACGAAATATGATCCCACAGATATACCTGATGATCCCATTATTTTGACAAATTTTGCCAGTGATTATTCTTGTGTGACCAACACCTATCGTACTTTTTCATATTTGACCGACCTTTTTGCCGCTGTTACTCAAGTCATTCGGCGGATGAACAAGAATGACATACATTGAAGGCTTGTAAAGAGATGTTACCAACCAACAGGTAACTAAGAAATAATTTGTGTGCATTAATTTTGAAATACCCCTTGTTGCTCAATCCTTTTTTCCTCTGGGACTTTGCCAGCTAAGATTAGCGAGCAATATTCAAAAACTCTTCATTTAGAAAGCAATTTACACATTTTCTTCCTCATGCGTCTACTACAGCAGAAGCTTTTGTAATCTTCCCATCCCGAAAAGTTGCCAAACTCCAACGCATAACCAACGGTTACGTAAGAAAACAGAAAAAGCGACAACAATTCAAAAACAGGTAGCCCATCGAAACTTATCTGATCCTAGCCGTTAATTGATCGTCGAGTAGATTTAAATCCGTATAAGCGTTTGCGTTGCACGCGTACGGTTTTCACGCAAAAGCGAACTAAATTTACGGTTTCCTTGCGTGCGCCTAATTGACCAATAACCAAAACGGTGTTAATGTAAGCGGCGGTTTGTCCAATGCCTCTACCCCGGCCGGCTATCCTGAACGCAGCCGTAACCAACGCCTGGATGTTTATCCGCTACGAATATTACAAAGTGAGATTATAATATAGCGCGGCGTGTTCGGAAATCATCGCTTACGTGCTGACGTAAGGATGTGGTTATTAAATAACGCCTTAATAAGTCCTCGGGTGGTCTCCGAATGATTGTCCAAAAGATGTTTGGAAAGCACAGTGAGATATCACTTTTAGGAATCCATTACGAGGAGATATCTAAAATTTATTAGTTTTAACAGTTAACTAACTACACGTAAAACCTGGTGCAACAAAGAACAAATCTGCTATAGTAAAAAACAATAATTAAAAAAAAAAATTGTTATCAGTACTCCATACATTATACATTGTGGATTTAAGAGATGAAGCTTCCTTCAGTAGTCAAAACCGCGTAAAGAACAGCAGTCTACAACTAAATTGTTATAAATGCGTGGAAAAACATTTTAATGAATTAACATTTTAGATTATACTCTTTGTTAACAAGATTCAGTTATACTTGTATAACAAACTTCATTCACCGAGTTTGTTCCAAATCCAACAATCTGATAACTTCGCCAATATCAACAAAACATAAAATTATTTTCCTAAAAATATGTTACTATGACAAGCCAAAGTATTAATGTTACTATCCATCTTAAAACTGCGCTATACAATAACAATTATGAACGTTGTATATGGATTTTTTGTTTACATAACAAACATAGCGTGGCACTATTAATAATACTGCTTCTATGATATGGATTTCTTTAAACTGAAATGATGTAATTTCGTTGAAAACTTCGGTGAAAATAACTTTATATCCACCAACAACGCGATATTGGAATTATACAGATTGTGGTTAGACAAAACTATCGCCTTCAAGCTAATGATATACCCAAATGCCATTCTTACTGAATGTGCCTAACCACACGCTAAATATAAGTCGATATGTTGGAATAGGACAATGTCTAATTATAATATGTATACGGATCTAATGCTAAATAGGACAAAAACAGAAACCACACCGAATTGTGGCTATGAATTAATGCTTTCCTGAAACGATTTTATCAGTAGCTTACGTAATTTTTCTATCAAAATAATTGTCTCCTACGAAGAACTTTATTCAACGGTTTTTAGCTATTATTTATTTGGAAGTATCCTTTATTTAAAAAACATATACAACTTGTTCAACAAGGAATAGACAACGCGATACCTCGAGAACGAATTTGAAAATTCTGAAGAGTTTAGCAAGTTTGCGTGAAGATTATGTGTGTAATTCATAATGAGGTAAATGGTAAAAAAATGTTCCAAAATTTTATTACAGAGTTTTGTGAGATTTAGATCTTTTTTTCCATTTAGCTCGTATTCCCAATAGCTTACATTGTTTGTTTGTTAAAGACAAAATGATCGATATACTGTTTCTCTAAATTTATATAGAGGTACGGCGTTTTGCGCTTAAGCCATAAGTATTTCAAGAAGTAAGATCGAAATTTTGTGAATTTTGTGAAATATTCGATTATATAAAGATAATTAAAAATATTGTTGAAATTACATTACTTCCGATTATGCAGAAACATAACAATGTGTAACCGAAAGTAATGTACCTTCAATAAATAAATATTTTAAATAATCTCTGTATAATCGAATATCTACGTTCGTAAAATGTTGATTTACTATTCTACTTACTTCTTGAAATACTTTCGCCCAAAGCTCGAAATGCCGTACCTTGGTAAAATTCACTGTCTAGTAATTAGTTTATTTTTGCAACATTGATCACAAGAATTCCAGACGGCGTTAACTTATAAATTAGAAAAGTTAATGTTTCTATTAGATACAATAATGTGACAATTATCAACATACAGAAAGCTTTTACAGCGAGGAATACACTAGAAAAACTGATATGTAAATATTAAAAAAGTTAAAGGCCCCAAAACGATACCTATATTAGTACTGAATTCATATGATTTAATATTCTCAACATTAACAAATAGTCTTCTACGATGTTGCCCAATGTAGAGTAAAATAAATTATATGAGCAGTTTCTGCTTTCAATATATTGATGGATTATTAAATGAGAGCTCGTCAAAAAAATCCGAATATTTGTTTTTGAAATTATACATTTAATCAAAAGCCTCCATATTTACCACTTTTTTTTATATTTTTCTAAAGATTCTGCAGAAGATAAAAATGTCAAGAAAAAAGACGATGAAATGATTTAATAGAGCTATTTTTTCATGTTTGTCCTTATCATTAAAAAAATCAGCAATCTAGACGTCTGCCTTCCATATATTTATGATCTGTACAGTGGCTTAATACAACATATCAAAGGCAGGCACGATGATATAATTTACGATAGTTGGTTTTTTTTGCAATTCCAAAATTCATTAAAAAGAAAATCAGCGCAACCTAAGGTCAGCTCTCATCTTTTCTAAACCACATAGATGTGAACGACGATGAAATCACATACTGAAATTGCTACCCAGCCCTAACTAGCAGTACATTGTTTTTGCTTTAAGTTACTTCACATTGTTGCTTTCATCGTTTTGAATGGACAGGTATCCAATAATTAGAAAGTTGTAATTCTCGATAGTTTACTCTTCAAATTACAAGACGATTGTAAAAGCAAAAATATAGAAATAAAATCTTCTTGGAAAAGTTTTGCGTGCTCAAACGTTAATCAAAACCAGACTTCCTTCACACGTTTATTCCTTTTTTTCCAACTTGTACGTATATACAATCTTTGCTGCGTGTATGTACATACATATATGCACTCATAGCTTCGGCATTTTAAATCCAATAACAAGTCGCCTTCAAACAAACAAACGAAAACGAGAAAAAAGTGAGACGAACGCAATTAACATATATCGAGTTGCATTAACGCTGTATGTGTGCACATACGTATGTTACACTATGAACACAGTCAAATAATCCGGCCTTGGTGCATTTGGCGACCTCAATTCGTATCATTGCACTTTTTTTCTAGATTTTGATTGGTCCGTCTGCTCCCAAACGTTGAGGTCGTCCTTTTCTCACCGTACCGGAACGCGATCGTTCTAAAAGGAGACGAGGAGACCAATGCGTAACGCTAGCCGCATGGAAAAACTGCGATTACCTAAAATTCGACTAGGCTACACATTATTTATGTATGCCTTTCCTCTCCGTCGTATTTTTTCTCTCTGATAGTTGTTTAATGCTGTTGGTGCGGTTATTCTACTCTCTCGTTTGGTGCATTTTGTGTGCACGTCGTATGTTTTGGATTAAGGTCACTAAAATCCTGTTTGAATTTAGCCCGTCGTTGATGGCGACATCATTTTGTTATTTCTGTCTTAGGTTGTCGTCGAAATTAATTTGGGGATTAGTGACGAAGAGATCTGAGAGATAACTTGGAGAGATGTGCAAAAGATATAAAAATAAACATAAATAAATATCTTATTCAGGTACCTAGAAAACTGTGTTCTGGTAATAATAATCAGTAACAAATAACAAGCATGGTAGACCTACAGTTCGTAGAAATATGCATCAATTCAGAGCATACTTTAAAAAATAGTTCTCTTTCCAACTTAACACAGAAACAAATTCAGTTTATTTCCCAACACAATCAATGACCCTTCATTCGATGAAAATCTGTCCTTCGACCGAAACTTTGGGCCTAAGAAACTGAGAAAAATTGCTGTGGCCAGCTCATCGAGTGAGTAAATTGTATTTTGTGTAACAAAATTCTTTAACAAAAATTTGAAACACTGTTACATCTTAGTTCTAATCTCTCGCTGCATCTATCCAACACAACAACAGAAGTACCACCTGCGTATAGACTTGCACATTATTTTCAGCAGTTATTCTATCAAGATCATTTACATACAGCAGAAAAGGGTAGGAGCCAACACCAACCCTGTGGGACCTTCATCCCATTCCGCCGCCGATCAGAATCACAAATGTTTACATCGCGATTCTGTGCAAAATACAAGGATACATACTGCTCCTTATGGTCCAGAAACGACGAAGAAGGACAATCTTGCGAACACCGTAGTTATCGAGCTTTTCCAATAATAATAATAAGTTGAATGCCCTACTTAAATCGCAAAGAATTGCCCTGCGCCGACCTTCCCAAACAAAAAGAAAGCTATGTGTATTGATTTACCATCAACAAAACTATTCCGCCAATCATTAATAATTTTAAGAATTCTAAGAACTTCATCAAGTGATGCAGAAAAGCATACTCGATTATTTTTTAGAAGACTGAAGTAACAACCACCGGCCTGTAATTGTCAGAATGACACAGGTCTCACTTCTTAAAGATTGGGACTACTTTACTAATGCTCTGTCTCGATGATAAACAGCCAGTTTTTAACGATAGATTAATTAAGTATTAAAGAGGTATCACATTTGCAGAGGTTATTCTCACAGTAAACAGCATGCAGCCATTTTCCGTTGCCCCGTTATTGTTTTTCCTCCTTAATTTGCATTTTCACAACTCTTCCAAAGCCTAATCAATACGTAGGCAGATATCGTAATTTTCAGTTTTAGTACATTTTAATCAACATAGTTAGAAAAAAGCAAATTAAACTAGTATTGGGATATTCCTACTATTTCCCTGCAAAGTGCTATTATTCTCTATTGCAAATTTGTATAAAATAGCTCACAATCTCGATTTTGATTTCACGAAGCTCGTTAGTCAAAAATGTAATTCTGAAATTATGACATAGGAAGTTATAACATCGAACATTATAGCACACAATTGTAAAACATTGACCCATTATATAAAGAATCAATTCGAAAATATCTATATTTGGAAACAGTTTGTGGACATCCTGTATTTAATTTAGTAACGATAACAATAAGGTGTGGTACGCATGTCTTTCCATTTCGTTCTACAAAAGTAAACTCCTTAATCTTCATGACATTCTCAAATGTTTAATTTCAACAAGAGCGGTCAAATGCTAAAATTTCAACATGATCGTAAATACCTCGAAAACAGTCGACTTTAGAGGTAAGGTCCCCCAATAAAAACAATTTGCATGCAACGTGTACAATCGATTAAGCTAATAAAAAGTATACAATTGTATTTAAAAGAAGAAAGTTGGAAACGACTTCCGGTTCAGGCGGAAATTTTTCGTACGCAAAAATATTTTATATTAATAAGTCCGATGCTATAACTACCGATTCCAAAATCTCAGAGTTGCATTCATTATCGTGAATGTTATCTCAATGTGAAAGTATCTCAAAAACAAAGTTAATATGATTAATAAAAGTTACCTGCGCGTACACAAACGCTAAAATAATTAAAACTTAAACATATTACAACCAGTCAATGAAATCCTTTGTTTCAAAGGAAGGTCGGCGTATTTCTAGTTTTATTAAATAAACTGGCGTAGAACAATTCGTCCTTGGGACAGTGAATTTAAACTGCTACACTGTAGCGTTATACTATTGACAGCTTTATTGTTTATTGTTTATGAGGTGGAGAACCATTTGAAGGTTCTTGAGACACACCAAGTTTTCAAATTGCAAGCTACGCGCAGATTTGAGGCGAAAAAATTGATAATAGCGTCTAAAGTGCGTATTTCCTTAATTATTAAATATATATATAAGGAGTGGCGCGTCGGATCTTAATACTATATAAGTAAAGATATCATTTAATCCGATATAACTAGCAGAACTTAAAGGCATAATGTATTCAGTACACCGCCTAACCTTGACCAAAATAAATCCACACACCGTATACACAATAACAGAACAGGTAATAGGTTATTTCGTGTAATTATTATCAACTTGTGTAATAAAGCGTGGCAGAATTCGTCTGCTCTAGACTAGTGACAAGGGTATGTAGTACCACAGAATACGAGGCGATACTCAAAAGTTCCCGAAATTTGGGACGCAGTTGCGATCAAACGTGAAACGTAATAAGTTTCCAACCTATCGCAGAAACAAGTACTTTTTTGTCAAATTCAGTTGTATTTCTCAAATAATACCCTTGTAAGTCTATAAAATGTTCCCGACAATGCTCTCATCGCTATCACAAATGATGGTGCAGAATCTCCTCGGCTTAAATTTGCTTTCTTAACCTTTAAAATGCAATAATTTATTGGCACCGCGATATTGGATGTTTTCCATCTTTCACAACATCGAAAAAGTGAAAGCGGTTGTTTTTTTGATATAGTCATGGGGTTGAGTTAATCGATTATCCTGAACATGGAAATTGTTATATACATGTACACCCGCACAACCAAATCCACAAATCTACACGTAGTACAGCAGACACACACATGTAACGTACTGAATAAGGCAATAGTTTAAGCATTTTGTTTATTTAAAGTCATACCACGCATCACTACTTGACAAGCTGAGCAGAAATTACGGAAAAAATGCATTTATTTGAAAATAAAAAAAAGTTCTATTCCACCAAAATAACACACAGTGGTTCAGAATCATTTTTTAATTACTGAAAATTATAACAATGCTATCTTTACCACAAGCAGAAGATATATTTCTTGCTTTAAACAACATAAGGAATAGGAATTTATCTTTTTCATTTTAGAAGGAAAAAAAAGGCAAATAAATTAATAAAAAAGCATATTTTCATCATACGTATCAATTACTAGATATTAATATTTCATATGGCCCCGCCTTGTGGGACGTATTGAAATAAAACTATCGGAGAAGGCTAGCACAGTGAGATATGCCATGACCTGACACTTGTGATAACCGCAAACAAAAACAACTTACGCATCGCACCGCAGAAAACTGAAGCTATAATCATGGAAGGCAACATGAATAGAGACCGCATAAATTTCACGATATGCACCAGAATAATTCCGGCCAAACGTGTGAAATACCTTGAAATAACTTTGGACCAAAGGCTTACATTCGGCGAGCATGTGAAGAGTGTCTCCCAAAAAGCTGAGGAGAAGACAGTAATGCCAAGTATGGTAGGATCGAGCTATGATAAAAGAATGGTCTTGACCCGAATTGTACATTCTATCCTGCTCTACGAAGCCCCTAAATGGGTGTATTTAATTTTCTGTTTGCGACTTTAAGCAACGAAATTTCATATTAACTCGGTCATAACCATATTTTTCAGGTCGATCGACTATTTGACGTCTCAAACTTTAGTGGTTGCCATGGCAAAAGTTCAAGTTCAAACGCATCCCATTCACCAGATCTAGCCTGTGAAAAGCGTATATGTTGAGAAACTAATATGAATTTGACAAAAAAAATATTCGCCTCTGTGCTAAGCTAGAAACTTTTCAGACTATCCTCGTATTACAACGACAACGATGATTTCATGATTACAATGCGTTTTGAATGCAATGTAACGTTAAATAAAATGATTATGCATTTATATCGTTAGAATGCGGCCCTGTCCTCAACAAACGCGGTCATTTTTCGCCTAGGCGGGTCGTGAATATTTGCAACACGCTTAAAAATAATACTTTCGGCGAAGATAAACTGCGCGATCCCAGAAAGTCGGCTTACGTAGGAAAAAAGTCATCGCTCTCGTGGCTAGAAAGTAAAACGAGAAAAAAGGACAATAAAAAGATGTACCTCTGACGATCTTCTCCTACCATCCTATCTTAAAATAATATTTGCCCAGCCTAGCCGTGAACAGAATTAGAGGAAAGAAGTAGGTGTCTCTAAACGAAAGAAAAGAAAACAATTATCAAATTCTTATTTATTAACAGAGCAAAGATTGTTTAACACAACGCGAATGCAGTTGTTATACACGGCTTACCAAATGTTTGAATGACGTTAATAAATATCGATTCTTTCATTTGATATGTAAAAGCTCTGAGCTTTTCAAAACTAATACCAGTGTGAGTATTGGAAGTATGTTGTAATAAGATGTTAGATCAAACAATATAAAATATTAAAATTTTCTAAAATGGGTACAATATTGTTACACAACATAAGCTGTTTATTGAAGATCTATATTACCCAACATATTCTTTAAAGATTATTGAATAATTAGATACAATATTGATTAATATCAGAAGTAAAAACTTTGACTAAGGCAATATCAGCTAAACAAGAGTGTTATTCTTCAAGGTCCAAGATAGGCCAAAAGCAATACCATTCACCATCAGTTGTGTAACGTAGGCTTGCAATTATACAGTATGCAAATATTAGTCACACGTGAAGTCAACCTATCCTTTTTCTATTTCTGCACAAATTGTAGAGATTGTTAAATTTATTTAGATGAACACAGAGAACAACGTGATGGATACGAGAAGTCTTGAATTGATTGGAAAAAGCAAAGTTAGTGGAGATGTACAAACTGTCTCTACATAACCACTCTTATAGCATACGCGAATAGATTTGTATATTTGGGCGACGATCTTTCTATATCTGAAATCCATACACGTCCAGTGATTGAATTAGACCTGCAAATTTCTTTGATATTGGCAGTACCTGAACATCTTTTTCAGAGTGGACTTTTGCTTTCAAGGATTCTGGACAGTGTCCTGTCCACAAATCTAAAAGTATAATGCTTTTTGGCCTAGTGTTAAGTAAATAAATATTAATGAACCAATAACTAAACAAGTCAGTTGTTAGTTTTCCTGAACTTGATGGTTTAACAACGTTTCGGGCCGAAATAGAGTTTGCTGGACTTGGGGACCAAATTTGCCATTGGGTCCTTCTAGCACAATAAGTAATGGCAATACAAGTTAAACGCCTACTTTCGTACATCTACATCAAGTGTTATAACATTAGCACCAGTATGCTCTGAAGATATTTCTAGCACGTATTGAGAAATGACCATCAGTTTCCCCTTTTGCGTTCCTTTTTTTGAATAGTATATCATTTACATATAAAATCATTTAGCGGTATCTGTCCATATATCTCACTAATAATTTCTAACGGCAAATACAGGGAACACCATCTCACCACTATCTCAAGTTATTACTATTAGAAAATCGACAATGTTTGATGTTCGCATTATTTTCGCGCACTTTGTATACAATATCGCATCATTTTAGAGTGCATAGCCCGGGCCAATCACCCAATAAAAACGCAGCGCCTTAAATTTCATCGCATCGCACATAGTCATCGGGTCGGCCTTGTCTCGCGGCCAACATTTCCACGCCATCGAACGAGGACGGAGAATGGTAGGGGGTGGCGAAAAATGACCGCTGAAATATTTTTTCAGAGCTGCATCCTCTTCTATTCGTGCTGCCGTTTCGCTTTAGCAGATGTTTGACTTTGGGAAAGTCAAATGCGCGCTGACATTTGTGATTTTTCGAACACGTCGTAGGGCGGATCGCGCCAGGCCACGGGAAAAACGAAATGCGATCGAACGGGGACGTGGCCGAAATCGACAAGCGGAAAACAATTGCATATCTGGAGTGAATAAACTCGCTGCTCGGTTGTTTTGAACGTTATCTATGCAATAATAGTGACTAGACGAATACAGTCAAACTTATTTTTAGTGTGCATGGGTGAGCGTTTGACTGTGTACGATGTTAATCACGGAGGCAGGACCGGATTCAGATGCGTTTTGCGGTTTTGGACGGTCCGATTACGCGAAAGCCTTTGTATCGAAGCGCTTGGTTACGTAACGCAGGGCGGTAACCTTGCAATTCCGCCATTCAGAGATAACTAGTTTTTCTTCTCAAAACAGATTACATAATACCTTCTTAAAGCAGTATATACGTAATGCAAATTTTAAAGACTTATAACCATGCATTTTTATTCTACACATAAGTCGTTTTTATGAAGCACTAACATTAAATACCATCAACTTATTTTGTAAATGCTTTTTTGTTTGGCTTTTTATTTACTATTTCCAAATTAATAATAATAATATATTTATTACCCATCAGGAAGTAAACTACCAATTACAAGATAGCTTATATACATAAGGAACATTAAAGGGACTAAGCAAAGGTTGTACAAAAAAGAGAAAACATAATTGCATTGAAAGAACTATAAGAAAGCCTGTTAAGTAACTTTAGTGGTATCTTGTTCAACAGATTATTTTCGATAGACTGATATTTATGCAACCAATATAACTCCGTTTATCTTCAAATTTCTACGATAAGAAGTAATTAACCAAGTAAATATTATATTTTACTTAGTTGTAATCATCACCCTTGATTTCCGCTGTTTTCAAAACCGTTAAAATCCATCTTATGCTCTCGAATAAATCGGTCAACGATATGAATTTTATGATAAATCTTATATAAGGGAAACCCCCTTTGTACCTTTAGGGTGAGGATTTTGGAACTGTTTTTGAAACTAAAGTACCTCGTAATCTCATCATTAATTACCTTCCCATTAATTGGACTCTCTGGGAGAAGCAGTCTGGACAGCCAGGTGCAAGCAATTTTGGCGTTAACATCTGAACCAGATCAGAGTATGCAAATTCAAACCTGCCTACTTATTGACCCCTCATTCTATTAGTTACAACTAAATATATAAAGAAGGCTGAGGTACACTGGTTTTTTGAATAGAATTTATATCTTTTATTTAACTTAAGTTGTTTTGAAATCTCGTTAATCTGATAACTATCATATTAATGTATTATTCTGTTAATACGGTTTATACGGCGGTATTAATAAATTTAAGGTTAACAGCTTTTATTACCAGAAGACTGGGGATGCGCTGAAGCTTGAGGGTCGATTTAAGATTTTCTTAATTCTATTTAAGAATGAAACACTTAATTTTGCTCTTCTTCTACACACAAAGAGTAGATTAAAACAGTATAAAATAGAGGAAGATTAAAAGGTTTAAATACCCAGATAAGCAATGTAAAATCCCAAAATCTGCAATAATTCCGGAGCAAGAGGTATGGATTTATAAATAAAAGAAATTTGGGAAATGACAGCAATTAATCAAACCAATTTGAGGATTACAGTGAGCAGATCCCGTCGGCCGTACAACAACTCTACTATCTCAATGCAACGGTTTGGAAACTCTTGACTTAATTCGTCGCAATTGCCACATTGCGAATCGGTGAATCGTCTTGCTACCAACATAAAGGCTGTAGTCGATTTGATTTAATGGAATATTGTTATTTAAGAAGTTATAAATATGTACGTGTGAAGAAGGTTTAAGAGCCAATTTCCCAAATTCTTATCCAAACATTTAGCCCAAAATGATGTAGTTTGGTTGCTCTATTTTGTCTGGGATTCTGTACTGCCCAATAGTACTCCGTTTTGTGTTAAAGATTCTAGGATTGGTACATTTTGAATCATCTGACCAGATTGTTTTGATTAGAAAATATACGTCGTCTTCTAAAATTCTCATTAGTTGCAGTGTTCCAGTTATCTTAAATTTCCACCAGGTTATGACTAACATGAATGATTGATTTAAACTTATTTCGATGCAAAGCTCTTCGTACTCAAGTCTGCAGTAAATTAATCAGAAAAAAAATTAAAAACTGTTGCTTGATTGGATATCCCAATAAGTGTAAGCTTAATGAATTAAAACGATTATGGAAGCTATTCAGCTTTCTGATGCATATTACACATACAAAACTAAATATTCAATTTTACGACCAATAAACTCCAAGCATTTATTAACGGTAAACAAACCATTAACCGAGGTTTTGGGAAATCTCAAGAAGTGCATACCTAACCATAAAGAGGCTTGATGCAGAAGCAAGAAATAATGTACATATACAAACAATCGTGCTGCGTTTGAACCAAACAGCAGTTGGACGACGTAAAAGGCGAACCAATAACAGGCATAAAACGGTCCAGATACATGAGAGTATCAGAGCAATTTAAACTAAACGACCCTTTTACGTGAGCCGGAGAGAACTTTTTAGGAGCTCACTTTCGAAAATCGATCGCGTTTACGAATTCTCATCTATACGCCCTGACCGCGACGCATTTGATGAGTCTAGTTAACATGTTGTTGGAGAGTCGCGACGCGGATTTTTTCTGCAATAAAAACAAAAGAAACGAGTAATCGTGCGCTTATTCAAACGATTGGAATAAATTTTGCGGTCGTCGTTGGCAACGTTCCAGGAATGATTTACTAATCTTTCATTCTAAATTTTAATATGCGTGTCTATGTAGAAATAGACTAATTGAAATAGAAAATATACCGAGAAATCTACTTATAACATGAACATATGGGTTTTACGTAGCATAGTTTGTCTATTGGATCATGTGATTGTGGTTAGTTTAAGTGAAGAATAATTTCGGACTCTAATTTGCGTGCTATAAATACATATATCGAGAATGCTTGTTCTATGAATGCTACCTAATAATTCTACTTTATTAATAATTTATAAATACAGGAGAAAACCCAGTTGGTTCATAGAAATTAGAAACATTTCAAAATTATGCAGATACCACACGCAGGGAAAGGAAATTCCTAATTACCTAGACACATGTTTTCCTTCGTGATTAAAGGCAAAAAATTAACTTCTTAAGAATTTATTTTCATTAATCGATTGTGACTTTGCGTGAGTTAATCATTATAAGGAATAAAAAAAAATTAATAGAATCAATTTTGAAATAATTTAAATAAAATTCTTTTAATCCTTTCCTAACGTAAGTTTAAAATTAAATAACAAATATTTGTCCACATTAAAAAAATCGAGTGTTAAAACAGGGTCTTTAAAAAACAATCATAAACCCACAGGGGAATTGTACGATCCAAAAATGCAGAAAAATTTGCATGGGTCCACAAACGAACGGTTTCGGAGGTGCCAACATCTTTTTATATCGCAAACAAACAATGTAATTTACACACAAACCACAAAGGCAAGAACTCAAATAAAATATTCAAAGTGCCCTCTCCAAAGGTCTTCAAACTCTTCCAAAAATCACTTAGTTGTCATCCTTGATCCGTACGTTGTTACAGCCTCTCGAGTTTTTAAAATTCCCAAAGAAAGAAATCCAGGAGATTTAAATCAGAGGATGTTGGAAGCCGTGATATCTTCTTGCTATTTTTTTTATTTCAAAAGTTCCGTGTAAATGCTCTCTAACGACAATCGAAAAATCCTCCAGAACCCTTTTGTACAAACGAATATCATCTAAAAGATCGTTCATTACGTTCTGCAGAAAATTTTGCCAAGTAGTGCCTGTTAATCGCTGTCGCCCAAAATACTCATTCAAACGCTCAAAGAAAAACATCTCTGATGTCTAGATGCCATGAGAGCTTGTGAATTTTCGTCGGCCCAACATGCGTACTATAGAAACTAAAAGCTTCATTTCATGTAAACCCGGGCACATCAATAAAAAGAATATTGGAAGCAAAATTAAACTCATCAACATCATTGCGTCGAAACCAGCTACAAAAATCTCATTATATTGTAACTTACACAGTGTTCTGATTACGTTCTTTTGCAGAATAAAGATTTTGCACACTTCATTGGTGGAGGGCCAGAATAGCACACCTTCATTTAAATAGGAATGGAAAGTAGCAAAGTAGCAATGTACTGTCACATATGTTGCTACACGCGTCAGTCTTCGCAAAGCATACAAGGCTGATATCTCACACCCAGAAAACCCACCAATTATACGCCTTGGGAAAAAGCGTTCGTGAAAAATGAAGATAATTTCTGAAGATTAGTAACTGAGACAATCAGCGACATATCAGCATTTAAACACAATTCTGCGTTTTTCACATTCATTTGTCGCCTCTCGATTATATAAAATCTCAAAAGTTCCAGCTCATTAATACCATAATTTACGGATGAAAATCTCTGGAGCAAGAGAGGCCTTTGACAGATCTCACGTATCTACGCTGGTGTAGAGATCATTATCGAAACCCAGATAATCCATGTTTACTACTTCTAATATTACTGACGAAACGGCGCATCCTTTTGTATATCCATGTTGTTTGCTAGTTTTCCAGGTAATTGGTAAGCCTTTTCGCTGTCGCCTGTTCGAAGATCTTGGATATAGCAGGCATGCTTATGGGAGCGATAGTTTTGGTATTCATCGTCACTTTCCATAAAAATATGGACTTAAAAAATATATAACTTGCGACGGAAATCCCCTGTTCTTCACAAGTATTGCAAATCTTTGCTTTTAATAGATTAATGGACATCTAGAGTATGTTTTCGTTTAAGTCTAGTTATTATTTTATCAATTTATGATCAGGGAATAGGCGCAAAGAAGAACGACTTCGTATTGTGGGGGGCGAAGACTGCATTAAAAATCGGTGGCTAATACAGAAGACTATATCCCATTAGAAATTTACTCACCTATTTCGCAGAGGTATTGGTTCAACCTCGCACTAGACAGATTAGAACCCGCAGGTTTACTGGACAAAACACATCCCTTTGTTTCGGCATTGATTACCTCCATATGGGTTTCATTCTATTGTCAGCTCTCAATATAAATTTCTTTCTATTTACTCTGTCCCACATTTTGCATATTTTAGACATTGTTATCCCCCTCAAATTTTGTAACACTTTTTTTAACAGCCAAGGGTGTTACGATTGGACAAAAGTAAATAAGGCTCACTTTCGCCCAAGTTTACTTTTGTCTCGTTACATATAATAATAATAATTAAGTTAGACTACCACCTAACCACTATGTACAGACACGCGTTTCGCCGTATTACGGCTCATCAGTGCACATTTGTGAAAGGCGCTAGTCACAAATCTGCATGGTGAAGCGCGTCTCTATACATGGTGGTAGTCTAACTTCATTATTAATTTCTTCATTCTCTGGCTAATCCGTCGATCCTTGCAGCGTGATGCCAGCAATCCCTAGTTGGTATTCTAGAGGTTGTTTGCAAATATTTTGACAAATTATGTGATTAGGGTATCTTTAATTAAATACTCTCATCTATATATGTCTCTAAATAATAATAATGATAATAAAAGTAGTAATCGTATTTATTTCAAAAGGCATGTGTTATAAGGGGAAAAAATAACATACGAGGAATAGAAAATAGAATCATTCAATTTGCAAGAATTTAAACTCAACAACCTCATTTTTATTTCCTTTTTAAAACAATGAGAATTGTTTATTTTCCTTATACTTATGAGACTACAGTTAGAGAAAGAGAAAAGTTTCGCATATTTAATCTTCGTTGACTGACACAAACAATTTCATTACTTTGAGTGAAGGAAACACGTCACCATATTTGAATTTGAATAAATCTACTTGAAGAACCGTCAAACAATCGCAACAGAAAACATCCACCATGACTGCATAGAAATATCTAGGCTTTCTTCGATGCGTATCTCAAAACCACAAAGAAAATTTGCTCCTGCATAAGAATAGAAGAAAAAAGATGTGTGTTATAACTTATTTATTCCCGATTAATATTACCAGTGGCATTCAGATGTTAGTCGAGATTTACATATCTTCGTTTCGTAAACACACAAAAGTGGATCTCTGACGATGCAATACAATGCACTATTATTTTTTTTATATATTGTATGTAAATTACGGGGCAATAACAACCAAGTATATGACAAAGTGATAACGGTTAGTTGCATAGTCGACACATATATTCAATTGCAAACATCCTTATCAATATAATCATAATCAGAAAAAGGAGTGGTTAAATTTGTATTTCATGTGTTTATAAAACGATAATGTATAATGCATTATAGCTATTCAGACTTGAATTGTACGATTACTGTAATTTATTGCCAATAAGTATTGTTAGAATAACGTCAATTTAAAATCAAAGTCGTAAATATCTCCTACTGTAATCATTATCACGGATTTCCAAATTTTTGCCTTTCTTTTCAGCAGTTTTTCTAGATAATCGATATCAATTCATTGCCACACCTTCAATAAATAATTTCAGAGCTGCTGGGCATTTTGTAAGTGTCGCTCATCCCACAGACTAAGGTCAATGGGCGATAAACACCATTATTTGCTGGCGTCTTCTCCTCTAGAACTCTGGAATGCTCTTCCTTTCTCAATGTTTGATTTTAATCAAGTCACTCGGCAAAATAATCCCAAACTATCTACATATATATAATGATTGCAATGACTGCGGGGTAACATTCCAACAACTCAAGTATAATTAAACAATGGGAAGGTACGGATAAACGTGTATGAGAAAGGACACCGCATATTTTCCTAGAAGCGGGCGCGTGTTTGATACTATGGGAAGTACAATTCCGGATTTCCTCGCAACATTTACTTCAAAATTCGAAATTATTAAATTTACAGTAGAAGAAGAACTGAATCGAACAAGAGAATGAATGCTTGTTTCTTTCGTTGTACCGGACATGTTGCAAGCATCACTTTGGAGGATCGAAGAACAGTTAAGTGTTTGCCAGAAGTCAACGATGAAATCTGGAAAAACGATCGCATCATCCTTCAACACGACAATGCTCTCATACTGCACGTCAAACAATTGATTATTTGAAGGAGAAGAACATCGAATTAATATCTCATTGCCAACATTCGTCTGATTTGTCGCCTAACGGCGTCTTTTCGTTCCTAGATATCAAATAAAATATGCGTGTACGGCGATTTTTATTACCACAAGAAACTATTAAAACTTTCAAAAAACATGTTTTGGAAATAGCACCTTCGGAGTGGAAGAAATGTTTCGAGAATTGGTTCAAACGCATACAAAACATATAAATCTTAATGTTGAATATTTTGAATTTTGCTTTTCTTTCAATGTTCTTATAAAACCTTAGAAGGTAATTTTAAATTATGTAAATCCAAACATTCATTAAAAGGGTAACTCTGAAATGATATTTTATGAGTGGATAGTATATTTTCATTATTATAAAAAAAATAATAATATTCACACGAAAACAATAATAGAACTTACAGAAACATTGTTACTTCCTGCGACTCATAATCAATAATATAAACAGTTTTTTTTTACTTTTCTACATGTAGAAAAGTAAAATCGAATATTTTACCAAGAAAAAAAGTAAAATATTAGGGATTATTATTAATTATAAATAAATTTACTCAGATAATGGAATTTTTTTGTCTTCTAATTTTTAAATGACTATAAAATCATCATTGTTCTTTTTTATCTCGTAACACCTAATTAGAGTGATTATTTATTCAACGTTACTTATATTTCTTATAGTTTTCCGTGTTTATGCGTGCTTAATTCATATCGGCCAATCCTACGCCATCTATCGTTGAAGTATGGGAACTATATTCCTATCCCCGGCGTTAAGCTTTTTGGGAAGCTATGAAAGCTGATATTTTAGGATTCGAATACCTGACATAAATTCTTAGCTTTAATATTCTATAATAAAATATTAGAATTAATTAGCTTTTCTTAGTTGGTCTTTAATAAAGTTGTAAAATACCTTTTTTATATAAAAATGTTAAAGTTATGTAAATACTTAACGAGTACGTTTCCTATTTGTTCAACAATTTTTGATCCGTTACTTAAATGTAATGCAAGATAATCCTTAATAATTATAATAATAATTCAGTTCAAGAACCCAATCATTCTGGCTAGGTTTGCCACTCACATTTTACTAATGACAATTTTCATTTAAAAATATTCAAAATTAAGACATTTGCTACACAAGGTAATATGTAACGTTGAAAGTTAAGCTATTTTCTTCTTGAAATATCGAGGTAGTGGGGGTAGCCCTAGAATTACCCGACCTAACGAAGAAAACACAAGAAATTTGGGAAAAAAATATCTTTATTTCTCAATATAGTCCCCTTTCAACCCTTACACTAGAAGAACATAAATCCGAGGGGCTAAATCTGGCGAACAGGGTACGTGCATTATCTGGATGAAACATTTTTTTTCACCAAATGCGGCTGTTTTTTCTTGGCTTCATAACGCAGATCGACGTTATTGTTTATCCTTCTTCTTTGGAGCCGAAGGGGGAATGGATGGAAATGGAACAATGGATTGAAAGGATTCTCCCCTTTCAATCCATTGTTTTGACTGTTATTTCGTCTCAGATGTAAAATGATGAACCGATGTTTATGAATCAAAGCAAAAACTCAATGTCTGCTAGCTCGCCCACTTTTAATCGACAGTCATCTTTTTATGGATTTTCTTCACCATTTCTGACGAAGTTGCCTCATTTGAACTCTGCCACCCAATATTTTAATGTTGTAAACGAAGGGGCTCCTTAAGGTCGGTATTAATATTGGCTGGTCAAAAACCTTTCTTGTACCACATAACAATTACGTACTACTTACTATTGATGGTTGTCAAACAAATACTAAACAATGTAGGTTCTTCAATTTTCAAACTTAAGCTTTGAAAGGTTGGTACTTTCGACAATAGTAATTTTTTTCGAACAGCAACCACATCAGGTCGGTCATTATATTATGGCACACTCCCACGGATTTTGTTGAAAGAACTAAACATGAGAAAGATAGCAACAAAGTTCGTGCCACAACTGCTAAACGACGAACAAAAACAACGCCGCAATGGAATGTCTGTAGAGAATTAAAAGAACAGCTTCGAATAGAAACTCATTTTCTTTGTAAGGTCCGAAACCAATCACTACACTTCGAAATCTTTTGGATAACCAACATCTCGCATCTTCTGCTTCAAGGTATCATCAGATGAATTTTATTTTTTCTTTTGACATTTTTAAAATCTAAATTTCTTCGAATCAAAAACAATATGTTTTAGTTAAAAAATACACCAAGCTATACGTTTTGGTTAGATATCGATATTAATAAAATTCCCCTCCATACTTAACTAATTTCTCATTTATACAGTATTTATTCGATATAATCAGCTTTCCTTGGTTAATTAATCTGCACATAGCAACCATATGACTAAAGCAAGACACGTCATTAATTAACATCGCTTAAAAAATATACGAAGTTGCATTATGCTGGAGCAAGGAGCTTAGTTACAAATATCCAAATATTATTAGACCAGTTAATTGTTACTTTAATTCGCTTTTCCTTTGAAAAAAAGAAAGACATTAACTTGTTTCTCCTTCTTCTCCCTCTTCGTTTCGCAAAATTTTAAATCGGAACGAGTTTTCATTTAGCACCGCATTATTCTTATTGATAAAAGAATTGCTTTACGACCTCTGATGCTTTTAGGGAGTGTATCTTCTGGCTCGTATAAGCCGTAAACATGATTGGTACGACTGGTACCCGACCAGAGAGCAATGCACTTTCGAATAGTGCATTGCTAGTTCAGCGGGTCCTTCTATGCAACAAGAAGAAAGTGCGCTTGCCGAAATTTTCGGCGGCATTCACTCCTCGCGAACTTCTCCGCGCCTTCACCCCGCGTTTCATTCTCTTCTCCGTCACTACTATGCTTCGCATTCTCTTCTCCTCTTTCGAACGAATGCAGTTTCTTCTTTGGCAATAAACAGTGGCGTCCCAAACAACATCTTTTTTTAAATTTATTGCTTAATGTACAAGCTCCCTTACGTTTAAATAAATTCTGAACGTGTTTACGAATACGTAATTTTGTTCCTATTTCTTGTCTTTGCTATGCTTCCTCCTATCAATCACCATTAGTTGAAATACAAGGGTAGTCTAAAAAGTTCCGAATCTCAATATGAAGGTGACGTTACTCACCAAAAATATTTTGGTAACATAATTGCATGCCCGTTGAAAGACACTTTCGAAAATTTCAACCATGTTGGATGCTCAGTTGTTTATGGCAAACAACGGAACATATGATGACGGGCTGGTCAAGTGGACGCACACTTATCGGATGCGTGTCTGTTCTGCTGTATTTCCACACTTATCCTAAAATACTGAAAAAATGTATTTTCTTCTTTCAGAATAAACGATAAAGCTCTTCAAGATTTGCTCTCTTTCGACAAATGGGATGGATCAACATGTTGCTTTCCTTTTTCTACTTGCTTTCTTGTTTTTCTACTTACTTTCCTCGTTTTTTGCTTACTTATTTACTCTTTACAACTACTTTCGGATGTCTCCTTATTCCTTATCAATGGTTACTTTTAATGTTTTAAAAAACTTAAAGTAAAATATCAAGAAAAAAATTGAAAATTAGATATTTCGTCATTCTCAATAAACATAGATATGCAAAGGTAAGTTCAATCATAAATTACACTGCGATGTATGCTACGGATGACTCATTTATTCATAACATTGACTTATAGTTTATAGTGTTCTGCCGCCCACAATAGCCAATTATTTTTCGAATACAATAAATCTTTTATTGTATACAACCACAATAACTTTTGACGACAAAACTTGATTGCTATCCAAATAGTATACATCATAAAAGACATTTTTAAGAATACACGTGTGGAACATGTAAAAGAACAAGTAACAAAAAAGCAAGCTGGTGGAATAAGAAGATGAAATGACAAGTTATATAGAAGGAGAGAAAAGACAAAAGAAGAAGAGGAAGGAGTAGCCAAGGAAGAACTGAAGAAACTCTGGTAAATCGTCTGATCAGGACAAAATAGCATTTACACTGTTTATAAATATGGGAGCGAAAGGAACGAACAAGACTGCGGAAATTACCGAGGAATAACACTACTGAGCAATGATGTGAAAGTATATGAACAAACCTGAATGAGACACCTAAAAATATAATAACAACAGTCCCAAAGTGGTTTCGGAAAAGGCAGAGGCACTCAAGATAATATTTTCACCATCAATCGGATCATAGATAAAACCAGATGGAAAAGAAAACAATGTGTCTAGCCTTCATAAGCTTAGAAAAGGGCTCTAATAGAGTGTCGAAAACAGTACTGTGGAGTGTATTAACACACAAAGAAGTGGATAACAAACTGAACAAGGTGATTCAAAGCTTGTAAGGTAAATGCACCAGTTACTAACAGTATAAGGTAGTGTAGTCTTCAGGAATGTTTTTTTCTTTTGATGTGATCTATCTTTTAGGTACATGCGTATAATAGAAGGTTTCTCTTATTCAATTTTTTGATTGTATTAAGTTTGCATTAAGTGCAATATATAGAAATGAATGATATACAAAAGCATTTACGCTAAAGGATGATACAATCAAAAGCAGCTTGTACCCATAATTGACAAGTCAAGTTACAACAAATGATATACGTGTAATTTTTAGGATTTTATTAAAAAATAAATAAATAAAGTTATAAAATTGCAAGTTTGAATGTGACAAATCTCTAATTAAACAAGCATATCCTAGTTCTTCATTTCATCCATTACATATATCCCTTTGTTATTAAGTTTTGCGGGCTCGGTAATTTTTGTGATGTCCTCACTAACAGTTGCGGATGTCGTTTCATCAAGCTTTCGTACCAATGTCTTCCCAATCTGCCGTCTTTAAGAGGCGTATCACATTTCAATTCCTTTGTTAACGCTTTTCTAAGAGATAGTCCTTTGTTACAGGGAATACCCTTCTTCCTAAATAGAGTTTTTTTTTTTTTTGTCAAATAAGTATTAGGATCCATTGACCTTTTAATTGGTTTTTTTTCGAGAATGTTTCCATATACAACAATATCAAATTTGTACCGTTTAAAATAGTATTGAGAGCTTTGACTGCAGCCACTGCTGGATATTGAACGAATTTCTTCTTTTGTTTACTGCTTAGAATTCTTTCCATTATTAATGTCAAGTACATATTCCCAGATTATTAAAATGATCATGATTTCCTTATCTTGACTGGACAAAAATCACTTTGAAGGTACTAATAGGTAATATATTGTCAAATTCGCATTTAAGACAACTCCTCCAAAGTCTAGTAATACTTTAAAACCTACCAGACTTACGTTCCAAGGTCTTCCAAATTTCATATTGTTGGGTTCTAAGACACCACCAATATTCGGAAACGTACTAAACACCAAATCTTAATTGTCGCTACCATCTATTTTGAAGTTTGTCAAATTGTTAAATATTTACAGAACACTTCAAATATGACACTTTCTATAGGTTTCTGGAATAATATTCCTATGTTAAATATTATTTCCCGAAATATATCACTTATTGGGACACTATCAACTTCTAATATATTTACCTTATAAAAATACCACGAACAAGGTCATTTACAAAAATAGGAAATTCAGCAAGAGGGAATAATACAAAGCGAAGGAATGAGCTCTATATTATTTACGGTCTTCATAGATTGTATTGTTAAGAAACGCAACAAAGCACAAAGAACTTATTTATATGCTACATTCCAAATAGGAAGTATCTGAATATGCAGATGATGTAATTCTGGCGATCAACGAGAAGGAATTGCAGTACAACCTAGACATATATGGAGTGAATCACTGGAAGAAGATTAAAGCAATCACCATAGTCTGATTTATATATTCCGTAGTAAAATGAATGAAAAACATGTAATGTAAATATACCGAATTATATGTCTATAACAAAAATTTATGTCAATATTGTAAATGTAAACAGTACACTCACACACTTATGTACTAGCATATAGTGACAAACGATAGAAAAAAAATATTTAAAAATATCGTTTTAAACTGACAACAGATTCAAATCTCCAAGGTAAATTCCCGAAATGCTACAGAATACATTAACTCGCACCCATACAGCAGCGCAAAACTGGTTGTATAACACAAGGTTTCATTGTGTTAAAATTTATTTAAAAATTTTGAGTGAATTAACGTTTTTGTTGAAGTTCGTCAAAATTACATTAACCCAATAATTTGTATTTACTGTTAATTTTTTTTAAATAATTTTTTTACTTTGGATTGGTGCCTATCATTACCTTCGTTTGACCAATATAGTCTTTATCACACTCAGTGCATGCAATTTTATAAATTCCTGACCATTCTTCTTCTATTCTTTTATATTTTGCAATTTTGCCATCATCGTTTTTGTTGAGTGTTAAGAACCCAAATACTCTATGGTTTCTGAAATAGGTACGTTGGTGAAGGGTGGACAAACATTAAACCATACTAAAATTTCCCCATTTTCCAATTCAATATCATTTACGCTATTTACAAAATCTAATGAATTTTCTACTTCTAGGCTATCTACGTTGATGATTACTAGCCATTTGGACAATTTTACGTAGATGAGTGTATACTTGAAACCATGAGTAATTTTTCAAAATCCCTTTCGTTTCTCTAAATAGATGGCAAAGGATTTTTTCTTAATTCTTTATAAAGTCCTGATATTACAGACCCGATGGAAATATACAAGCTGATCCGTTTTTAACCTTCACCATGAGAACATACTTAAAGTTGTTAGTTTTCATTTTTGTTATGTTATATATTTTCTTCTTTTACCTCTAGCACCCTTATTTCGTCTTGCAGAGAAAAACTAAAAACATATTTTCAACCCCGCTTTTGATCTTCTATCTAATAATGTACTTTCATTTTTTTTATGAGATTTAGGTTTTCCTATCTGACCATCATCAACTTCCTTATTTCTTATGGGATTTTGACACCATTGGAGAGTCTTTTTCCCGACTTCATAATTGTCAAAAAATTCATATTAAGATTAAATGACAAATAAATTTTACGTAAACACACTTTAAATTTACCATTTATAAAATATTCTGTTGATTTTTATTCAAATTCCTGTTAACATAAACATTATGCGATTCGTCTAGACCAAGCTTCTAGCTAGATCTAGAAAAGTTATTCGATGTGGCTATTGTTCTGGATAGAATTGTAAATCTCTTGTAATCGCTGTTGCACTTAACATATCTCGCTTCTCTTCGTTGGTGGTTTGCTATTACTAACGAGTGACAATGGACATGTTTGCCAGTTTGTCATTTCATAACTCCCTTATTTAATCTTAAAATGTATTCTTCGTGAATTAAAGCATAAAATCAGATACTTTTGTTAACACATCGTACACGTCTTCCCGGCGGTGTCAAAATCGGGCCAAAATATGGCATCGACGAGAAATAAGAATATCGACTACACCGCCAGATAGAAGATTGAGAATGGCATTGTGAATGTGTTTTTATTTTTTCTCTGCAGGGTCAAATATTGGTAGAGACAAAAGAAGAAAATAAGGTTTTTTTTAATTCGAAAATCATTTGTTAGGTTCACTTTCTAATAATTCATAATAAACGACATCGCCATTGTGAGAATCGCCCTATGTACATATATGCGGATGAGAATAAAAATGCTGAAATTGGTTTACTCCCCATATTTGCTTCTTGCACATACCCCTAAATTTATCATTACCTAGAAATATGTTTTGCAAATGATTTTTATCAATTACACGAACTACCAACATACTAACTGGGATAACACTTCTAATGCAAATCCCTCAATGTTTGGAGCTATCTAATACTAACAAAAACCGCTTATATTTCCTCAAAATTACCTTGTCGCTATTCAAAAGATGCGCATGTAACGGTTGCGAAACAGATTCCACACTTTCTTCAGTATGAATCACCCCGTCGTATTGTTTGCACTCTCTTCTTCTCCTGTATTTCCTCCATAGGACTCTAAAAGAAGATTACGTACAAATAAAAGATAAAATTACATTATTTTAGCGTCTTAGAGGTAATATCATTCATTGTTAAGGATTCTGTTCCTTATGAATTGGATTCGTTCATTAATGTCTTGGACATGTAATCGATATTGCCATATTAAATTATACTCCAAAACTCTCGTAATATTCTAGAGACGTTCTGGGGAAATTAGATTAACGCGTTTCAAATAACGGCGGTAAGATTTAAGATAAAATTAGATAAATATCGAACTTTCCTTACCTTATGCCAAACGCAGACACAAGAGAAATTATCAATGGGATGAGGGTCGCGAAGCATGCCAAAAATAACGTTTGAAGATCATTCAAGCCTAAAAAATACAAAATTCGTAAATACCATTCAGAAGGTTTTAACAGGGCAGAAATTTTCAATATGTCGTAATTCATTTTATTGTATAAAGCTTTAAAAATTTTATTGACTTGTATTATTGATTAAATAAAGCAAGGCATTTCCATAAAAATACTCTTCATTACACAACGTGTTTATCTATTGCGTGGGCGGAAAATAATTCCTAAATTAAATCAAGGGATAACAACAACAAGGAGAAAACTCAGTTGACTGGCCCCAGAACAAAAAGCCATATCTTAATCGAAAGATCTTAAAGAAATGTGGGTATAATTAATATAAGTTTGAACAAAGCATAACTTAATTCAAACATAATTGTGAATCACGGTAATCCCAAACGAGGCAACCTAGCAAGCTTTGTGCCTGATTCAACATGAATCGTTTCGCCACACGGAGATCTACCAACACGAAATGTCGAAAGCACATAGCTTTTGTTTTATTGATTGCGCTAGCATCATATGAATGTTATTAAAACCAGTATTTCCAATTTAGCAAATATGCCCTTCAGAGTGGGCTAGAATGACCGCTGTACTATGATCAGCAAACTGATACAAATTTCTCTCATGAAAATATTTACAAAGATCATTAGCAAACACTATACATAAAATGGGCCTAATACAGCTCTATGGTACGCTTTGTCGAACAGCATTTAAAAACGGAACAAACATGACCGAAACAATTAATTGAAATAATTTGCTTACTCCTCTTCAATAAGATGCCCACTGTCTATAACTTTTGTATTTGAGGAGCTGGTTAAATTAGCAAAGAGGTGATATTCCGGGAGCCTATTAAGAATCCATTTTTAAACATTACTTATCATGGCTAACTTCGTTAGAATTAGAATTAAAATTTCTATTAATTAAGAGATTGGGATAATAATAACGTAGAGTTCCACGGTCAGAGTCAGTTAAAGCTAAACGTGTTTCGGGTTCGGACCGTGTCATGGTTAATCGAAATGATTTAAAAGGATAAAAATGGGGAACCCCGTCAGCACGTGTTGAAGTTCAAAGTTTTCGATCAACCATAACACGGGCGGAGCCCGAAGCAGTTTTAAGTGCCAATGAAAGTTAAAACTTTCATTGGCACAAAGGAAATGGTAGTATCCAAAATTGATTTTTAATAGGCTCTCGATATACTATCTTTTTAGTAAATTAACTATCTCTCCATCTCCTCAAGTAAAAAAATTATCCATGTTGTCTCTACCAAATCCGGACACACTGTGTAGACCTACAATTAGATGCAAGTTGTCCGTCGCCTTCTTTAAAATTTGATGTGACTTTGGCAAGTGTAAGAATACACCATCGATGAATGATTTATCAACAATCCTGAACAATGCTAAAAATATTAATTCAGCAGTATCTCTCAAAACATTACACAGGATGAAAGTTATTAAAAACAAATTGTGTATTTATACAAATTTTATATTAAATGTGTATATTTAGTTGTTTATTTAATGCAATGGATGAATTGTTTGTAGCTGGCTTAAAGATTCAGTAAGGAATTTATATGATCCTCATTTCCTTCTCCTGTCATATGGTTTATATTTTATTTGAAAACTTTTTCTGTAAATTACTCGGTAATGAATTGTTTTCCGTTCACGCACTAGCTGAACACACTGTACATATTCATGACTAAAGATATGAAAACCATTAGCAGGTGTATGAAGTACACTGCCGTTCAGAGAAGTTCGGTCGGTTGGTAAAAAACATGAAAAGGTTACAGAAACAAACGAAACTAAAAACAAAATGCATTTTATTGTATGTACAGGTAAAAAAGATAAAAATAAATAAATAAAAAGTTATTCTGACCTAATATAACATACTGAACATTATATTTTTTATTTTATATTTTATATTATATTTTTATATTTATTTTATTTATTTTTTTTTTCATCGAAAGAACCTCCTTTGCTGTTAATCACCGCTCGAACTATTCCAGACATTCTTTCGATAAGTTTTGTTAAAAGGGATTGTGGAATATTAATCCATTCATGTTGCGGAATATTCCGTAAATGTTCTTGTGAAGTTGGGCATTTTTTTCGGATCCTCCTGTCCAGTTCATCCCACAACAACTCTATAGGGTTCAAATCTAGGCTTTGTGGGGGCCATATCATTACTTTTAGGGTGCGCTGTTCTTCTTGCTCCTTTAGATAGTTCTTACACAATAACGCAATGTGTTTTGGATCGTTGTCATGCATGAATGTAAAGTTACGGCCTATTATACGCAATCCTGATGGCACTGCACGATTCTGGAGTATTGCAAAATAGTTTTCCTTCCTCATTACACCCTGCACTCTGCATAAATCTCCCGTCCTAGCAAAGGAGAAACATCCCCACACTAACACAGAACTACGCCCTTGCTTCACTGTTGGCACAATGCAGTCCGGGATCATTTTTTCGGTTTTAGATGTTCGGACATAAACTCGTCGGTTTTGCCCAAAAACCTCAAACTTTGACTCGTCACTCCAAAGTACGTGTTTCCAATCATCTGACGACCAATCTAGATGAGAACGGGCCCACTGTAGCCGTTTTGCTCTGTTGCCCCGACGTAATAAGGGTTTTCGAATGGCAATGCGTCCATGAAGGTCCGCTTGTTGAAGTCGACGTTTTACCGTACTCGCCGAAACTTGTTCTTCACGGCCGCGATTGACTTCGGCTACTATTTGTGGCGCTGTTAATTTTCTATTGCGTTTGCTCAATAATACAATTCTCAAATCTTAAGCTTTTGTTGTTTTCCTAGATGCTCCAGGACGAACACGATTTTCTATAGTTCCAGTTGTCCGATATCGCTTTATGATGTCATTTACTGTTGAGCTTCTCATATTTATTTTTTCAGCAATTTGTCGCTCCGAATATCCTTCGTCAAACAGCGTAATAATGCGTGAACGTTTTTCTACACTGGTAGGCTTGCCACGTGCCATTTTGAAGTAAATTTTCTTAAAACTTTCGCGCAAAAGCGACAGATGCACACCAACACACGTTTAACAGTAAAATGAAGCAAATTTATATCTTTACGCCTGTGATAAATAAACAAGAATGATACTGCGGTATATTTCCTAAATGTATTGTTCGTTAATAATCCCCAAACGACTCGTTTCAAAACATCGGTACTTCCGAGAAATTCTTGGAATGATAATAAAAGGGACTTTATTGTGGTTGTCGCAATATTTCTACTTTACATAATAATTTATGGCTTTAATCCCTTAGAAAAGAGTGTATGCTTAATATTTTTCTAATTTTATGTATGAATAATTGTATACAGTGTGATATAGTAGATTTTTATTGTATGACCGAACTTCGCTGAACGGCAGTGTACTTATCACCTTTCATAATGTATGTATACATGTCTGCCTAATAATACTCTATTAATATTCTAAATAGGTGCATCTGTCATGACATACCGTTGTTATTTTGCATATTGTCCAGTGTGCAACAAAACAAAAGTGCATAGCTATTCTCAAACTTTAGATATCGGAGCTTCCTGTAAACTGTATTGCGTCTCGACAGATATTATATAAAGCAAACACGTACAATTTTATTTGTTCGAAATGCTATTTTTGTTGCAGCTTACGTTAAAGTAAAACACCCATATCGACCAAGCTTAAACTATAACTAATAATGCTTTTTCATATATCTTTTTGGTCAAATTCTCAAAACGTGATTCGATATCCATTTGACGTCTGAGTGATAAACGTATTCAAAAACAAGGAACGCAGGTTTCAATTTTAGCAATGACCAGAAAACACTTTGATTGGAAGTGGTTGGGTGGTAACAGCGTGCCTTGACAAAGACCTAAGTTCTAACAAGGAGTAGACCTTTCACAAAGATGTTACCAACAATCGTGCGATAGATTTTGAAATATGGTTTTTATTGTTATTATACAGCGTCTCCACCTAATGCGTGAACGGACGATCATTCTCTTCCTTGCCAAATTAGAGAATAAGTTTCCAAATAAAAAATATTTCAAAACAAATGCTGCACCACATAAAATTATATTGAAGTATACATGGCGTTCAGTTTTCTCAGCGCACAATACATCTTTTCAATTCATATCTACCTTCAAAAGTTGTTCATTAACTGACGTATCTATTTGAAAACTCATCCGGACTCTTGTGAAAGGTTACTTTTACGAAAAGTAACTTATTGCAATTCTAATAGCGGCATCTCTTGCTGAGGGCAGATAATTATCGAACTCCCCTCGTAGTTTTTTATATCTACACCGTATATTTTATAGCTAAAATATATGGTTAAAACGTTGCGACGAAACACCATAAACTTTTGTTTTTCTAAAGATTATGGTGTTAAAAATAAACTTTAAAATTTAATTCAAGCATATCTTTTCGAAATGAAACCATTTCGTTGCAATGCAATTCCTTAAATTTTATTGAACACTTATTAGCATCTCGGGAACATTGTAGAAAATATTATATAAAATTATATATGTCAAACAAATTCATCTAGAAAGTAGTTTTTTCTTAAACGTATCCATTTTTTTTAATTTTTTAAACCACTTTCTTTGTGTTACTATTATATTTTTTTACTACTGAAAAAAGTTAAATCCTTTAAACAAATGTATTTATTTTATGCTTAATTCTAGTTAACATTTGTCTTCTATTTTCAATATTTGTTATACTTATACGTGGCTGTTAACTAGCTAGACAATGTACGCAGGAAAATGATGGTTACTTTGAATAGATGCTCAAATCATAACAAAGAAAATAGCGTTTCTGAGCATAAGTCTATGATTTTTTTAAACAAAAAACATCAGTATAGCTTCATATTTAATTTGCAAAGCAACAACACATTTTAGTTACAGGAAGATGTTTATAAAAAAAATCAAGGATGTTGATACTGATTAGATTCTGAGAAAGGTACACGATACTATGGGGATATTATCAATGGCCGTCTTATAGACGCTAATTGATACAAAAATTTATCGAAGAATTGCTAACATCTCTTAAAAATACAAAATGGAATAAATTTGGAATCAGCACTTTAGCTTGTAAGCCATTTAAGATATTGAGCGTTAAATAAACGGCGGAATTTCACAAAAATCTCATTATTTCAAAAAGCAGGTTGACATGAAATGAAAAGAAGCATCCAATAACGTAACAATATACAAAGTTTAGAAGAATTTAGAAAAATTAAACTTATGTCGTTTGTAAAAAAAAAAACAAGGAACCCTGTATATTTGAACATAATCCTATGTTGCGCAGAAATTGTCTCTGAATATTTTTTATTTGAATACATTTTTATAAACTACTCAGAAATTATATTCTGCCCACACACTACGCAGACATGGCTGTATACGTCACATTAATTTTATCTTCGTCCGAAAAATAAATGAACTTTGTCATTAAATAACCGTGCCAAACACTCTTCAAATCAACCACGGCTTTTATTCTCCATTTCCTTTATTAATTTCCGTCTTACCTGATGGTAAATGACATTTGGCAATGGATGAAAAAATACAATTTTAACAGTTAATCTTCCCTCAGGCAAAATTTCAAAAAAAAAATGAATGCGAAAATTCGTTATTCAGCCACTTCAAAGCGTTTCATTAAAGATAGCATCCTAATAAAAATACAAATCATTTCGTTTGGTTCCATTTTTCGCGGATAAAAGCCTTCCTTTTAAACGAGTTTCATTTATTCTCACCGCACATCGTTCCGTTGTATCACGGACGCCATAGAATTACCTGATTCGGCTTCCTCCTCGATGTAATAGCCGGTTCCGTTGAATAATTTGTCCCTTCTGGAGGATACACCTGTTAAATTGGCGCTGGTCGGCTCGGATCCGGGTATGAAACGAAAATTTTCCGGCGATCCGGTCACGTTGGACGTTCCTAGATTAATACGCGTACCCGGAAACTCCGTGGAATTCATCCTTTCCTGGACACGCACTTGAATTTGAACGGTGTCTTCATATATGTATGTGAGATAGTCCTCCTGGCCGGTAACAATCCACGTTATATGCACCTAGGAGGAATATAAAAAATTTAGTAGGCATTACGGTGTTCATACGTAATTTCGTTGAAAGCGGAAATAAAAATGGGGAAGAATTTTTAATAATACGTTTATTACGACGTTTACTAAAAGATATTTTGCTACTCGTAGCAGTTGGACTTGTCAAGTTACCACGAAATATTGCACCCCATTACAGTGGATTTTCTTGGTAAATAGTTCTTTTAATTTTATTTTTAAGGAGCATTCTTGTTTAGCAAATTCCATTTTATTCGTTAATCCATAATTTCTATCGTTAAATTTTTTAATAATAATAACAATCAATTCCTAATAAATTGATATACAATTTCAATTTTTTAGTGACGCCACAGACCACAGTAATGTAATTTTCAAATGCAAGAAATTGCCCTTCAATTCCTTGTGTATAGCTCATAAAGGTTTAGGAATTTATTCACTATTATCAAGGATAAAACTACTTTTAAATTTAATAACTACGCCCTTTATAAGTTACCACTCTGGGACTGTCAAGGCTGTTATATACATGGTAAGCGCCAGAAGTTTCTGGCTTGACTATATTCCAGCCGTGATAGAAATAAAATATCTTTCAATATAATCTCCATGTATTTTAACACGTTTTTAAAATTTTTACATTAGCATTTCAATGGAAAAATGTTCAACAGTTTTATCTGCAAGATGTTCGTCGTTCTCAAATTCTCTACCCCGTAGGACATTCTTCAGTTTCGAAAATACATAATAGTCACTGGGAACTAGGTCTAGGCTATAGGATGGATCAAGAAGTTCCTAGAATCCACAGTTCTTCACAGCAAGCTGGGCAATTGCGGCCTTATGGACCGTGGAGAAATCGGACAGTTCGGCCACCCTTTGCGGCCCGCAATTTATGCAGTAAGCGGGCGTAATACTCAACGCTTACCACTGTATTCCCTTCCTTAAATTCAATTCCCATCGAATTCCAGAAGATCGTTGCCATGACCTTTTTAGTGGACTACGCTACGCCATCTTTGCTTTCCTTGACCATTTTTGGCCGTTTCATTGACTTTTTTTTGCTGAAGGATCTTAATACAAGATCATTGTTTCATCCTGGTTTCATCATGGTTGTTGCGACAGTGGTTGAAAAATTGTCCACTACATGTCACATGATGCTCTTTTGGCACTAACCTTATGCTCATGTAAAATGCGTCGCGTGACTGTATCGCAAAGACCTAACTTTGCTGACAATTCTTTTGTCTTTAAACGCATATCTTTCAGCACCTCACGCTCCACTAGAGCGACGTTTTCACCGGAAAGTAATTTAACTGGCCAACCTGCACGCTGTTCGTCTTCGATGCTCTCTCGTCCCAAAGGAGAGAAATTGTTTTGCCCATTATTTTATTGTGGAATATGATGGCAATTCTTGGCCGCACTAACCATCCAATTGTTGCTTAATTTCACTGCTAACATTTTGACGCACGTTCAACTATTACCTCACAGGTCGAACATCACAATGGCTCTCCTGAACACAGGGTGATTGTCGTTTGGACAACCGAAGATCAGATTTGCTGTTTTAAATGATCTCCATGGTAGGTAAAACCAAATTTGATTTTTTACTTTGTAACCATTTTTTCGTAATTAAGTTTTTACTCCTGAAGGAGTTCTAAACAAGAAGCAAAATTATGAGTGAATTCTGTTCAACAAACCACCACAGACCGATTACCTGTTTCACTAATTATTTTATTATAAACGAAATAAACAAGAAGATCAACAAACAATAGAGAAATTAATACGTAAAGAAACTCTCAACTTTGTATGTCATTAATAATAGTTCTGACACATCACTCTTGTGAGCATGAAATGCATTGCCCTAAACTAATTGCCGTTTATAATCGAATAAATCCTTTATCCTAATTAACAAGCGTTTACCTTGCAGAAGGTTTCGCAATTAACATTGAATGAATTTCGTTGACCAAAACCTGTTATTGTTCCAAAAAATGTCATTGCTACACGCGTCATGGTTGAAGAGGATTGGCATACGACCTACCGTGGGATACATGTATCCTTAGGCATATACAAGACATACAGTACATTCGATTTTGCACGAACATTTAGGTGAAAAAGGCACCTGTTCCTGATGGATTCCGCATAATTTGATCCAAGCATAAAACAGGCTCATGTCAACTAATGCAAGGAAATGCTCCAAAAATGTCAACAGAGCAACCTCAAACTCCGTATAGAACATCGTAGCAGGTGGCGAAACTTGGATATATTTGTATGATCCGGAAACTAATCAACATTTTGGGTGTTTCCAGAGAAATTGAATCCACCAAAAGATGTTCGTTCATAAGGCACTTCCAAGAAAATGTTTGCTTGTTTCTTTCGTTGTATTGGACATGCCATTCATTATATTGGACAAATATTGCTTTGGAGGGTCAAAGAACAGTTAATGCTGAATGGTATACAACAATTTGTTTGCCAGAAGTCATCGATGGAATCTGGAAAAATAATTGACAACGACGCATAAAACGCAATGCATCAAACAATTAATTAATTAAAGGAGAAAAACATCGAATTCGTGTCATATCCCGTACTCACCTGATTTACCACCTAATGACTTCGTCTTATTTCCGAATGTGAAACAAAAAATACAAGAACGGGAATTTTAGTCACCTCAAGAAGCTGTTGAAGCCTTCAAAAACCATATTTTGAAGATAAAATATTTCAAGAATTGGTTCTAATGCATGCGAGAGTTAATAAAACCACTTTTACCAATTTTCGAATTCTGAGCCTTAATCATTATTATTTGTTCTATAGGCTGAATTTTCACAGAAAGCTCTTTTTTACTATAAAAACCCAATTGCTGCTATGAATAATAGGTGTCTAATGGAATGAGAATTTTTTTTCCAAAGACATCAGTAGATAGGAACTCTTTTAGAAAATTGTCCCTCGTTACTGTTAATTGTTTTTAAATTTAGTTAAATAAATGATTCTATTTCCTACAGAGTTACTTTTTCCTCATATCCTTCCATATAGCTCAATATCCTAAAAGACGAAGGCAAACAACTCCATAAAATTTACATAATTTCTATCTTGTCTATACAACATTTCTGATACAATGCGACCAGTAATTTAGTACAAGAAGTTCTTGAAACTAATGTATCATGTAAGAAATGTCTCGTGACAGGCGGGATCTTAAAAGAAAATATACGACGAGGAGATTTCTATAGACTAACAAGTACAAAACTACCCAATGTATCTTTTAAAAGAATAAATAGGTTAGTTGTATACATATACATTTTCTCTCCTTCAAACTTGAACGGAGATGCTTCCTATCTTATTTGCCAAATTTTCTATGGCTGTATTTCATGCCGTTTGAACGTCGTATTCTATTATAGGTTTTAATTAAAGGATTTGAAACAAAACAATAGTAAATCCTTCTTTTGGCGAACAAAACAAAATCTACTATTCTTTTTTTTCCTTACAAACAGCAGGTTGGGATAAGTAATTGAGTTACCAGAATGTGTACGACAAGTAATCTTCAGGTAAATTAAATTAGTTCCAGGAACTTCATGATTAATTACAGCAGAAAGTTTCTAACGGATACATTATGAAAATTACCGGGGTTCGGTACAAGTGACATCTTTTTAAACATTGATTTCTAACTTCGGACAAACACTGCAGTGTAACGGATTAATAAACCAAAGGGATCAGGTACTTTGGGTTGACAAACATGTAAAGAGGAGTTTTACATGGTTAAAATTAAAAATTCAATGAGAAGAAAAACATAAACTATGTCTTTTATCTTTGATGCGATTTTTGGAATCTGCAACACCTTTGTGATAACTTTCTTTATTCTAACAACCTATCTTTTGTACTTTTCAGAAAAATAATAATTTGTATAAAGTTAACGAAGATGTAAAAGCTTGTAATCCCTAAACATAATAACCAAAGACTAATTTATTAAAAATGTTAACAAAACTTAAAAGACAATCAAAAGCTTACCTCAAAATAAAATTGACCGTATTACATTAAGTCCTTCGAAATAAAAATTAAATTAAATTGAGTGCTCAAACGATCTTCCATCACATTCTAAACATTTGTAATAACCGTCAAATTGTACTGGTTACATTTTATAAAGTATCTGGCGCTATGCTGGCACAAGCTCTTTTAATTTTCTGACATTTATGGAAGGACTATTGTACACTATGTTTTCTAAATGTTCTTAAAGAAGGTGGTCTAAATGAGCAGGGGCATCTTGTTCTCCTGACTGAACAACTGACCTCCCAACATTCCACACCAGACATTTATGGTTTACCTTTGAAAACTAGTTTCCTTCATCAAATGTGGATTTTCGGACAACCATTAGTAATATGAATTATGACGAATGACTATTTCATTGTTTGAAAGGTTGCTCTCAGCAACAGGAAAAATAATAAAATTAAGTCTACGAATTTCATCAAATTAAGGCTTCAACACACATTGATGTGTTTTGTTTTCGTAGTTGTTAAAGTTAGATTATATTTTTGATAAATCAATCTTTGTAACTATGAATGATTAACAACTTTTCAATTGATTGGAGTCCATTGCCGTATTATTTGGGTATTGTATGTATTACATCAGAATACAATTTTTGAGCACTGATTTGATATAAAATTTACCAATTTATCTTCAAATCGTTGCAAAGTGTTCATACTTCACAACCAATGCATATGAAATTAATAGTTCACCTAAAGGCCTAAAATTCTAGAGATTTAACGTGTTTTGAAGATCGTTTTTTTATTTAAATATAAAATACTCAATGAATTAAAAAATTTCGTTGTGTGACAAACTTGGACAATTACATATCTCCACATCTTCGTTGACAGAGGTCTATAGGTTCACAGGTCATCAAATGGATATCCACAGAATATCTCATTTCCAGGAAGAATATCTGACATCTGTAACAATGTAGCTATGGATATCCGCCGATTACCGAGGAATATCCAAATAATATCCTTTGCATGTAAATGTAATATGGCGGACACACTGAAAAAATCTTATAAAAGATACATTTTTATTTTTATTTTTTTTTTATTTAATAATTGTGGATGAAACTTGGATACACCTCTTGAAGTTATGGTATAATCGAAACAGTGGACTGCGAAGAATGAATCGGCTCCGAAAAAGGCGAAGAAGAAACAATAACGGAGGCATGCTAAGCATCAGTTGAAGGCTGAAAGTACCCCTTTCGAAGAAAAAAAAACTTTTGTTCCACAACACTTGATGTCGCAATAGAAACATTTTACGAAAATTGGGGGTTCTTTTCCGTTTCCTACTCTCAAAGTTTCGCTCAGAGAACAGAGATTTTCATAGAATGAGGAGACCATTACATTCATAAACGCCTATTTTATAGAACGAGATGCCAACTACTATTCGGACTGTTTCACGAGATGAGAGCGTTGCTGGCAAATGTATAGATTTACAAGGAGACTAGATTGAGAAATAAAACTGAATTTGATAAGAAAGGTACTTGTTTTTGTTTTAGGTTAGAAACTTTTCCCTCGTAGATCCTTCGTTTGAGGACGTAGATTTATTGTGTTATTTTGTTCAGAATTATGTAAGGTGTCTTTCCAGTGAATTAAATCACTTCTTGGCACTTGGATATAACGGTATAACGGAACGCATTGCAACGAGTCACGGCATCCATTACCTAATATTAATCGTTTGCCAATATTTACTTGGACCGCATTCCCTATCTGCAGCAATTGCTCAAATAAACTTTCGCTTTTTTACTAAGAATGATTTGTCGAAAAAAGGATGCGATAAACACCGTATTGTCGACATATTCTAGAGAATAGAACTTCACTGCAAAGATATATTGATCGATGCAGTTCCCGATGAGACACCCTGTATAGACTACCAGACTATAATTTGATGAAATTTACATCTATTTAAATTACGATTATTATTCAAGATCATTTCGTGGAAGGGAACGTCGACCAGTGAAATTGAATTAGGCTAGAAAGGTCTAGGCACTTCTTTGGTTACATTATGCGCTGCGTAACATGTTGAAACATCAATCAAGTGTGAATAGAGGCTCATTTGCAAAGCACTTTCGGCCCTATCCTATTGTTCTAGCGCCTCTTTCCTTCAGAAAAATCACTTTCTGTTTGTTTACGCGGTTTCGGCTTTCATTTAAATAACAATCGCGGGAGATTGATCGAATACTTTCTGAATGTAGTGCGTGTCACAGTTTGTTATTGGGAAGGGAAAAAGTGATTAAATGGAAGTGTTTTTAGATAAGCATTAGCTAAAAATGTCACTCAGAGTTAATTGTGATTTCACAAACAACGTTTTCTAGTTAATCACCCCCGATTTTTCCCATCTTATGATGAAAACTATTTAAGTTTTACTGGTGAAGATGATACCTTACTTATCGAAACGTGTGTTCAATGCTAGTGCAGTGTAAAGGCGACAATGGAATGTTTCAACTAAGTTTTAGTCTCGTTTCATGTAAGTTCACTGTTCTATAGCATCCTGGTTGACGTAACTTACAAGAAAAGTTCTCCAGGTGTCAGAATCGGATGAAACTTGGTATAGATGTTGACTTCTCCGAACATTTTATTTTTTTCGATATAATTCTCGAACGATAAGTGTTAAAGGTGATGTTTAAGATATCCAATCAATGATTGCTTAATCTATTGTTTTTGGGCATTGCTGGATGTGCGACCCAGTTCGAAAAATGCGTTCAGTGAACATATACAGTGAAGCAAAGTACTAAAAAGACGTAATCCCAGAAGTCGGGGAATGTAGAAATTACATTTAGATTTGGTATTACACCAATGAATATCGTTGTTAAATAAAATATAGGCAAGAAGTTCAGATATATGCGCGGCGGCAATGGGAAGAATATTTAATTTTTTGGAAATAAGGTCTACATGACTATTATCAATGCCAATCCATCTAATAATTCTCTTTTGAGCTAAAAAAAAACCTCCTTAACAAAAGTTGATCCATCCCATATTGTGATACCATAAAATACTCTACTAAGATCATTGACTCTCTGATATAACGGCGCTTACATGGTCAAGTCTTACTCTGATAAAAAATTAGTAATATCATTAACAAGTATTAAAAACAAAATTGGATCCAAAATGCTTCCTTGAGGTACACTTTTGTTGATGGGTAGGTTAGAGGAGTTAACAACAGTTTTATAGCGCTCTGATTTATGCTGAATACTGACAAACTGACTTCCTTTCTTAAATCAGAAGCTAAGGTAACAAATCTAGAGTTAGCCCATATATTCTTGAAGAAAATCATGATGTTAATAATATAAAGGTGATTGTTATAAAGCTATGGAAGCTTAGAACAACTAATATATTTTATTTAATTCAAATTTGGAACCCTTAAATTCCAGCCTTTATTCTTTTATAAATCAGACATGACTGCAGTGAACCTATGATAACATCCGGTGCTAATAAAATATTATGGTAAAGGTGAATTTAATCCAGAAAAGGAGAAACCTTGACTTTGCTGTAACTTGTTGATTTTTATTAGCATTTGATTGTTTGCATTCTGAATAAAGCTTTCCAATAATGGTTACTAAGCAGAAAAAGAGTTTCATAAAAATCTTGAAGCGAGTTTGCATATGTATGAATTTCAATTAAAATCTTAAAGAACGTAAGTGCGGTATAGAAATTAATAGGATAATCAAAGAAAGTTTGCAAAATTAAATCTAATTGTTTAATTATTTATCAAGAAAGTCTCTCTGAACACAATTACAATAATATGTTTGGTTCAAGAATATTATTTGTTATTATTACTATCCTGGATCTACTTTAAAATGCTTAGGTTTCAAATTAACGACAGAAAACGACAGATAAACTTTAGAATTCTAATTACGTACTCACTCAATTCCTCAACGTCCCTTTGGCACCTGCCTAGTTGTCGCAATCAGCGAACAGCAGCAAAGATTGAACGCTACGAAACGAGATTCAAACGATTCCATGCATCTTCTCCAACGTATTTTTTCAGAGATGTGTTTAGTCCAACTCTCATCGCTGTACGCGATTATTCAGCTGTCTCATTTCAAGGGGAATGTCGCAGCTGGGGTAGTAGGACATGTACGAAGGGTTAAGCGGTTTTAGCAAGCTTTCACGTTACTCGCAAATACGGGATTGGGATGCTGTATGTGCACCCTCTCTCGATCGTCGGCACACCTCTAGATGCTGCGAACAACTGCGGCGTCGCGTTCGGCCATTGATTCCAGGCGTCGCTTTCTGGCCATAGAGACGAACGCCTGTGATGCTGTCCTGCGTCTCCGTCCTACTGTGTTCAGCGCGTATATCTCCGGTATCCGAACTACTGAATGCCACGCTGATGTCGATAGTAATAAATATTAACACAATATCTCGACATAATCTCGCGTATAATTATCCTCCGTTTTTCGAACCAACGGCGTCAAACTAATTGGTATTTATCTTCGTTGAAATACGACGATCGCTGTAATTTTACACCGTTTCAAAAGTGTAACAAGGGATAAGTTACTAATTTAACTTTTATCATCAAATTTAACAATTTTACACGGACATAAAAACAAGACTAATAACGGTATTATCTATTAAAATTTGTTTTTAATTCATGCATTTTTTAGAAAAAAAATATTCATCACTTCGGTGGCCCATCAATGGTATGAGGACTTGCTTCTAACTGTAACAGAGTTAGTCGGTGTACTTTCAAACTCCACCAAGATGTGGTGATAGATCTTTCTGATGGGTTCCATTCACATATTGGGAAATGATTCGACCCTTATTACGGGGTCCGTTACTTAATTCAGAATTGCCTATGATTTCAATATAAATAACAGTGAAAAATATTGATGTATTTATATTTAAGTAGAATTTTATTGCAGATTCAATTGAATATGTTCGACGTCCAATGGAAATCTCGCGAAGCTTTCACAAAAAGCTCAGTTATCAGTCGGAACAGGCTCCTCTCAAAAGAGACCTAAAATTATATCCAAGTTATTCACGAACTTAGTCCCGTTGATTATGATAGAAGAACTGGTTATTGCCAGTGGTTTTTGAATAACTTAAATAGTGATATTCTTGAGAAATGTTGAAGTAAATGCTGAAAGTAACAAAGTAGTAACAAACTCAGAATGTTCTGCAGTTTTATAATTGCGTAGATTTCGATCTGTTATGAATACAGCGGCTAATAATATTATAAATCATATTGGGAAAGCAAAATTTATGTCCATTCACACAGTGATTAATTTTATAGTCCAAGATATTGACCAATAGGTCTTTCCCTAAGCTTCATTTTGAGTTCCAGTGTATTCAATTTGTTGCCAGTGGACTTATATCTTACAGCAACTTATATCTTCTCAATAAAATTAGCAAAAGTCGAATTTTTCAAATATCATTCCTCTCAATGTATAATACGAAGTACTAAGCTCAAGTTTGTATGTTGAATTAAACGAAACAGCTTTCGGTTGCTGATAGGGTCAGATTATTAATTAATTTGTTCTTGGCTGTTTCATTTTATTGCTTATTTAATTGTTTGTTGTTTACTTTTATTGTGGATGTGTTTTAATCTATTTGTTTGAGTTATAAGTATTTAATCTTTTATAAATGTAGCCCATAATTTTTATAATCATTTGCCAGTACCTACTTTTTTAACGATGACTTATGTTCTTAAATACATCACGTAAAGCAGAGAAAAAAAAACAATTCCACCAATTCGTCGCTTACGCCGATATTCTTCCTTCTATACCAGTCTGGTTTTCGAGCAGCATGTAACTGCAGTACTTACATCGTAGATGACATTCCCCAGGTTACGGATAGAGTTTATGTTACTGTATTGGTCCATCTGAATTTCAGTGGGGCTTTTGATCGGTCCATTACAACACTCTGCTGGGAATTATAAAGTTCCCTCACTGTGTCCAGCGGAGTCATATTTGACGAACAGGGCGTAACAAGGAGCTTTCTTGTGCTTTATCGCAAAACTTAACATGTCTTGTTATAATTGTTGTTGTATTGTACATTGGTTTGGTAGCCAATATTGTTATTATTATTATTAATCTGAGATAGTTCTACCAACATTTTCAGAAGGGAGTTAATCTTAACTTGAATTTAAGAGGACAAAGAATCCGTAATATACAGGATTCTGTTTAAAGTAAAAAAGTTGAAAGTGTCATGAATTTGAAAACGATTTCAAAATATTGATCTCTATCAAAGACCATAAATCAGTCAAGGCGATGGTCTTGACTGATCCTATATATTATTAAAAGAAACTACTTTCACTAAAGTTGTTTATTTAAAATAAATGTGGAAGCTGCATTTAAATCTTCTTAAATAATATTGGAGAAAAATGTATAATATCACGTTACACTCATTTGGGACACTAAAGACATAAATTCCAAGGAAATGCTCTTTCTTTACACCCAATTTAACTTCTTAAGCTCTTGGGAATTCTTTTAAACCTCGAAACTGTATTCATCCATAGACTTGCTTAAATTTCTTAGGGAACTGCTTTATTGTAATACAAAAATACGGTGTTTAATATTTTAATATTTTTATTAGAAAGTATATCCTTTTCTGGAAAAAAATAAGCAATGAGAACAAACTCACACAAAAATAATTTATTATAATATAAAAGCCACAATAACAAATCACAACAAACAAATCCTTTTAAACCAAATACTCATTTTCCACTTGTCCGGTAATTTAACGTCAACGACTTTGTCTTAAAATTCTCATGAAAATAAATTACACTATTATCCTCCTTCAACCTGGCTGCCCTACAGCTACCTATTAGTGAATCCTTTTTCTCCAACTTCTTCATTAACTCATGAAATTTGTTGGTTGTTGTCAGCCGAGCTTCGCAGTTCTCCAATAAAAAAGTACCGTCCTCTCCAGTAGGCGTGTAAGTTTGAATATCATCAGCTTTCGCGTGGAGTGGCGCTCTTTTTATACTCGGTAGGGTGTTCGACCATTTAGTGGCGTTTATTTTCTTTGTTTTCTCTGTCGAAAGGTGATAAACCATCTCGTATAGGCCCTTGCGTTCGTCTTCCGGTAAAGAGCTAAATATATCTTGTAATACCTAGAATAAGGACCTTTACTTTTGTATAACAATAATAGTTATGGAAACTCACATTTACTTTGTGCATTTGAACCATAGATTTGAAAATATCACCATAACACCGATGGCTTCCCCTCCGAATGGATTCATGAATCGTTAACGTTAATGGACTCATCATTTTTATTTGGCAATGCGAAGGACGGTTTGAAATTTCATGTTCTTTACTTTTATTCAACAAGGAATTGAAGTAATTCCTATCATTAAAACTATGGCTTCTGTTAACATCGCGACCATCGTTCGATTTCCCACGTCTTGGTTTTCTACAAACCGGCATCGCCAAAATATGCCTAACAACCCTTCCTCTTTCAGGAGTAAGTATCAACCTTAGACTACCTTCTCTCACAATTTCCAACATTGTTTTCGCCCAAGACCATTTCTTGTGATATGCATCCATTAACCCTTCAGCCGGTGTCACTTTTCCTTCATTAATTAACCTGCAGAAAGCTCCCAAGGCTTGCAACTCATAATTCATAGCTTTATTCTTTACTTGCTCCATGTGCCAGCTAACAGCGTGTGATGCTATGAACATGGTATTCACGAAAGGCCTTAGTATGATAGCCAAGCATTTTTTATTTTGATCTATTGCTTTGTAGAGCCATTTCAAAATGATTTTAACTAGCATGATATCATCGGTTATATTTGTATAAGTGATATCTTTATCTCTTCTGACTAATTCGATTAATTTCCCCGTAGAATTGTTAAAATACAGTTTCAATTTACTGATGGTTTTTGGATCTGCGCATTGCTCAAAATAGATATCCTTTGCTTGTTCCATGATGGTAACTAAAATGTAAATGATGTCTTCTACAGGATGATCTCTAGTGTAATCTTGGAATGAGGGCGTCCATCCAGTATCATTATTCTACAAATTTTCAGGGATTATTTAACAAGGTTGGGACAAAAGCAAGAGAGTTACACCAACAGGAATGATGGAAAATCGCAGAATATACCTGATCATGCCTTCCTATTGGGAAATTCGAGAAAAATTGTAGGACCAGACATTGCGCAATAACTTGAAGAACTAATAGATGTATACATACACAAGGAAAGATCACTGGATCTAGTTGTTTATAATGTGAAAGATGACAGCATGGAGAATGCACAATATATGGATTAACCTATCGAAGCAACGGAAGCCATAACACAAAGAAAAAGGACTAGAATCTTCCGTCAGATCAAAAAGACGACATTAGAATATAAGGCATTGTCTCTAACATCAGTAGTCCAACTTACTTGATTTCTAGATAGTTATCTGACAAACTTCACTACTTCCCGAAAGAGATTAAATGCATACGCTTTTGTTGAGAAAAAGGACATTCAATTGTAATCTTGGAATGTTTATAAAAACAGTTGTTGGCTAACCAAATGAATAGCGAACAAATTGCTAGCACCTTATAGGATCTAATCATGGGAACATAAACTTTTGGAAACTAATTTTTTGGTACATGCACCCAATCGTGCTTTTGAATGCCACAAACGATTTTTGAAGGGCCGAAAGAAGCTTGAGGGTGATGAACAGAGGAATTAATAAAAATATTTTGAGAATTAATGAAATTGCGTGAAGAGGCTGACGTTTGAGTATTCGGATGATGGCAGACATGACGCACATTGGCAGAGAGACAATAATTTGCAAATGACAAAAATTTGCTCAAAAATGGTTGCAAAAAAGCCTCTTACGTGAGCAAATGGCGTATTTTAACCTTCTGATGATTCAGCTCTCTTAGCAATCAAGGTGCTAAAGAATTTGTCTTGAATTTTCCAAAAAGAGATCCAACGGTACTCCCTTTATCCTACATTAACCATTACAAATAAATACCTGCCATATATTTTCTTTCGCGTTAACCATATTCTTTAGCAGAAATCCCACATATGCAAGTTGCCTGCAGGTATATTGCGCAAAAGCAGCATCCACGCTATTCGTCGAAAACGCCAGGCACATTCTTCTTCCCCTTGTGGACTGCGGAGGTATCAATCCGTCAATAATCTCTTTCCATTTCATCAACAACATCGTCTCTGTATTTATTAGATTCATCAATTTCAAATTATCCGGATTACCTTTGAATGACATCAAAGACTCGTCAAACAACCTAAGCAAATATTGCTGGACTTTGCGAGCTTCCATTGTATAATCTTCCTCGGAAAGGTGGCCAGGGTTCGCCAGCAAATTCGCCTTTTTGAAAAAGTAATTCGAAATTCGTTCGCGTGGTAGAGATCCTACTAATCTGTCTAGGATCTTTAATACGTATGTCGATATATAAAGGGGTGACCAATTCATTATAACCGTTGTTGGACTAGAATTGTCAATTTCAAGTTCGTACAGCAGCACCGTTCGAATAACATATTTATTTAGGATCCTGTAGACCACCTGAAACCGTTTGAATTCCAAATTAGATTGACCGAAGTCTAAAAGTTAAAGCTATATTTAAAAGCGCCCAGAATAATTAACAAGTTAAAGTTTACAATTGCATAATTAATTCACGTCCGCAGAAATTTTATACATTCTAAAACCGATACCCTCGAATTTAGTCGTAATTGCTGAAAGTGAAATTGAAAATCAATACATAGGAAACCTGATTTGCTCAAACTTTATTAATCAAGCAAGAAACTTCGTTGTACATAAAGCCCTTACTCCTACATCAATATTGATGAAATTCCAAAGCAAAGTCGTTGCGTAATGAAAGTGTAAGTCTCTTACGTGTTTTTTTCGATTGTAGCATTGGTTGATGTCTTCTATAATTAGCGACAATATTTCGGCTATGAGTTTTATAGCGCTGTCTGAATTGTAATGGTTCATTATAACGTGTTCAGCTCCTGGTAATCGAATTTGCCAAGCTGAGGAATGCACTCCAAAGCCTACTAAGTACATACCCTGAAAATAAAAAGTTCATTATCGGAAACAAAGTTTCATTCAAGTTGGCTTTACACAGCTTTTTACATAACGAACATGTCGTTATAGCAAAAAATGAAACTCAAAATTACTCCTATGCTTATTAAAAGCTCTGTGTATCGGTGTAATCAATTGTCTATCAGATCTGAACAAGATACACTTTGTCTTCGAGCAATTTAAAACTGGGCCATTACTATCCAACCAAACTTCCACTGTCCCCATGACGTGATTTCCGCTTGAAACAATATTTATGAACAGTTCACCTTTTAGCGAAAGGCTTCTTTCGAAAGAATTATCGATGGGAACATCCAATAAATGATATAATCATATAATGAAGACAAAGATGAAAATGGAAATATCTAGGGCAAAGGACAGAAATGTGATGTTAAACCCATTTAGGGGAAGACTGATGACAAGCTTTCCATGCAGTTAGTTCCTACCGACCAACTAGGTACTGCTTGCACGGGTCCACACCTCAGTTGAAGGAAACCCTCCTTTCCCTGAGCTCCCCAAATTAGAGACGTTCTCTTTTCAACCTTTGATGGGTAACAGTCGGTATCGATTTCTCGGAACCTATCTCAAAACTTGCTCGCCGAGCTCCAGGTTGCGCAGGCAACAGCCAAGCACTGGTGAGGTACAATCGAGCCGCTCGTGATTTAAGCCTAATCAACGGGGATGGCCGGGCCAAACCTCTATCCAAATCGTACCTGATTAGATCCAGGTCTCAGGGTCCAGGTAAGGAACTCCTGTTATTAGGGTGAATCCAAAGGAGAGATCCAAGGGATTACTCTGTGACCAAACAGAAATTAGGTGGTGAATCTGCAGGACTTTATGGGTAAATGTCACAAGGTAAACGTTTACACCTGGTAGGGAAGGTCCTTAACGCTAGATTCGTCAGGTTAACCGTCGGTGTGCTGATAAGTAAGAATCTAAGCAATACAGAACATTTTCCCGAATACGGTAGCGATAAAGTGTCTTTAATAAAAAAGGGAAACAGACAATCAAATACCTTCGACAAATCCAGAAGCACATCACACGCCATACCATGTGATACAGGGCATTCTGCCAACTCATGGGAAAATTGAAATACAGCAGTTTCTACACTATGTCAATATGAGAAAGCCAGTGTTAATCCTTTCAAATATCTTTGAAGAGACGCTTAACAAACTAATAAGTCTATAGCTCCCTATTAGTTTACGATACTCTTTTTTAAACGGGTGTCACAATCGCGAATTTCAATCGACTACGAAAAATATATATAATAAAATTGTACTTTATTTAATCTGTCTTAGCTCCATTTCTTTCAATCGTCAAAAGCTGAATGTAGCTCTAGAAAACGAATTACATTTTTCTAAATCCGACTAAAAGAGTGTTCACGTTTACCCCCTGAGAAGTAATATGTCCTACTTACCGTCTGAGCGGCCGTGTAATACAGCAAACAATCCGAGTGCCCTAAAGACACCCTAAAAGGAAAATCGGTGGATCCGGGCCATGAATCAACGCCTACCGCAACTATGAGACGTACATTTATCGAAATGTTTGCCAAGGCCGGAGACAAAAACTCAATTCGTAGGCGGATACCCCCGGGCTCGTCAACAATTGCCAACCTAAGATCTCTGGGATCTGGGTATCGTGGAGAATTTCCGCCTGTATGGAAAAAGTTTCGTTTAGTTTTCTTTTTTCTTACCTCCGATCGCATCGTGTCACAAAAAGAGGACTTGTTCGCTTCCTATTCGAGCGGACAACGAATAATAAGGGCGGTTTCATTTATCACGTGTTATGCCTTTTATATTTTATGATTCCGAATTGTTTTTGTCATTATTTCTTTTATATGAGTAATGCCCTTAATCTAATCTAGCACATTGAAACATTTTCTGTTTCTATCTATGCTGTATACAGATACTGTTACATATCAAAAAACATTATTTTTCAAACAAGGTATTAAAATATTGTAACAAAAGTAAAATCTGCTGAACTGTGAATAATTTATCAAATATAATTAACGTGCCACGTGATATTACGCGAACCTAGACTGATATAACTGATGGTGACATGATAACCTCTACGTTCAATACAGGTACCTCATCAGACTGCGGCTCGTGTACCTGACATGTATATTGCAAATCTTACATATCATCGTTCACAATTGGCTTTGACAAAAGCAAGACCACGAGAAACGTAAATTGATAGGCCAATTTGTAATGTACTTGATTAAAATAGTTAATAAAATCAAGTATAACATTTAGTTGAATGAGAAATTAACAAGAATATTCTTTCCTTCAATTAGTTGAATTAATACTTTTTTATAAATGATTTTCTTAGTCCTGTTTTCAATTAAATTGATTGAAAAAAAATGTTAGTTATATAAAAATATTTATGAACAAATTGCTGTGGGTTTCCCAAGAAGAAGATTTGGAAAGGCAAATTATTAATAGTTTGGATTTTAAACCTACTTTCCCTAAAAGATACATAAACGATTGTTTGGTGTGTATTCCAGCTTGCAAAATAAATCATTTTCATAAAAAAATGCACAATTTAAAAATAAAAGTAGCAACTTCCTATACCTCACGTTAATCCCCAGAGCTATAAATAAATAACCAGCCCAAAATTTAGGCACGATATTATAAACAAAATTAAAGCTCTGTTTCAAAACAACATCTACCTTCTAGATTTAATAGAAGAAACTATAACAAGTAAACTACACATGTTTTACAACTATGTCTGCATTCGATATATCCCCCAATTATTATGACAAAAATTTGTCATTATAATGTTCGAGTAGCAATATCAAAATTATAGCAATGTAAAATTAAATTTTCTAAACCAATACCAACAAATTAAATAGAGGTCCCGCCATAGATACCAAAATAATACTGCAGATTTAGAAAAAGCATAAAACCGAAAGTATATTAGAAATAATTCGAATTAACAAACAAAAGAATCCTGCTAATGACAAAACTGAAATGGAAGATTATTACTCCATTTTGTAAGAAATGGCATATACAGTAAAGCAACTGATCAATCAATTTCTTATTGGGCACAGGCCTACATTTACAGCGGAACTCTATCAGAACAATAATAGTCGTGTTAACAGAATACCGCATGCTCAAGAAACACATGAGCAACTTAAGTCTGACAGAAGAAGCAGTATGTAGATTGTGCCAGGTTCAAAAAGAGACTACCGTTCACATGCTATGTAACTAACACATTGGCAGGCATACGGCTCACAGAAGTAGGCTCGGAATAGATGATAGAGAAATTATAATAGATTTGAAAAGGTCGCAGTGGAGTAGGTCAAGAACCACTTTAGATACTAATCAAATTTTTCCTTTAATTCAAACACTAACACTCGTATAGTTGCTTTGCCTGCTCTTCTCATTAATACTTCGTAAAGTTTTTACATTCAAACAAGTTTTTCAAATGGCTGTGTGTGTCGCTTGGCTGGGAATTGAGATTCTCACATTCGTCTTTTCGCGATACAGTGATTTTTCATAAAAATGTTTGTCCAAATTTTATTATAACAATGTAACAGTAACATCAATCATTTAAATTAAAAACAAAAAGTCGATATAAGCAATGGCACCAATAACATCGTGATCTTTCATCTACGTTGTCATAATAACCTTTAAAGTGTCACGATACACTCATTTTGTCGCTTCCCACAATACAAATTAAAAATTTTAGAATTCTCAGGTTGCACATGTGAATATGAGATGGGTGATTTAAATCACCTTATTTTAGCATGCTACGAGCATCAAAGACGAAATTTGTTTCAGAATTTAGTAACACTTACAATAGCATTGTCCACTTCTATAACACTACCACTAAGGTACAGCAACATTGAAATCATAGAACTGTTATTTCCCAATGATTGACCGATTACAATTTAATGTGTGCAGTTTTTGCCTTGATATTTTGTGATTATAAGCAAACGGGCTTTGATCCCTTAATGTGGCGACTTATAAACGCTACCTCCCTACAGATGTAGATCTCACCCTTAAAAAAGTTCAATATAGGAGAAATTCCGCAGCCTTAATTCCAGCAAAAACCTGATATAATTTGGTAAACTTCCTTTTCGCAGAATAAACATTTTAGGCGACAATCTGAGATCATCAAAATTTTCTTTCGTATCCCGAAAATTCTGTAGCAAGATACTACATAAACCGAGGTACCATCGAAACACTTCACTATTACCCTCTACCACAAACACTTCACTGACACTGAACGTACGTTTCTTCAGCAGCAATACTGAACTGAGGTACCATCGTTTTTCGCATGTTTTAGTCTCAGGGTATATAAGTGGTAAAAGTAGGTACTTGTAAATATTTTTTAAAGTAGGAACAGAACAAGTTATGTCGAAATTAAAAATCTTTTTCTCGCATCATTTTTCCAAAGCCTATATTCCGAATTTATTATTATTATATACCTGCACCATAAAATATTTGCTCATCGCACCGAAGATGTAAGATATAATGTAGACTCTCAGCATCCACAACTTTACCAGGCGATCCGCAAAGTATAGATTCATCAATCTGTAATGGCGATGTTGGCCCGTCATTTCCAGCTGCCTTGGCCAGTAATTCAACAAACTTTGCTTGTATCTTATCCCTAAAACACTTCAAATTAATTACATTTAAATAAAATTACCTTTATTTTAATTACCTCCTAAGATATCCCGACGAATTAGCAAATGCTGACCAATCTTTCAACGAATTGTCATGCAATTGGATTTTGGCATATCCCGCTGGGATGTCAGGTTCCCCTTCTAGAATACTGTACTTTGGTTTTGCATCATTCGGATATAGTACTGGCAAGGATAAGGAATCTATTCTAATCAAGTATTTTAGATTGTTGGAGATATTCTGAAAAATGATTTTTCTTTAAAGTGTAGCTTGCTGTGGAAATTTTGAATAGCAATTGTTACGTTTTCATCATTTTGCAGCGTAATGAGAAATTTTGAAGAAAATCTGGAATCTATCATACCAGCTCCGCATACCAGACGCTGTATAAGTCGTTCGGTAACTGACTTTGCTAGAAGCAAGTTTGTATCTGAAACAGATTAATTAGGATAAATTTTGTCTGCATTCGTCTTCATTTAGATTGTGATATATACCAAAACTTTCATAATTTCAAACACTGTTTCTAGGAAATTTATACTTCTATATCGCTTTTGTACTATAACGTAAATGGGTTATTCCACTATTACGCGTGATATTCAGACACAAGTCTTCAAGTTTTAAAAGTCTAAAATTTAGGTTTATGTAATGGATGATTTTTATTTAATTTTCGTTTACGTCTAAAATACAGTAACATTCTTATAATTAATTAAAAAAATTAAAACAACCATTTTGACGATACGTGTGTGACCCAAACATTTCTTAATAACTGATGTTGTTTCTGTGATTCACTGGAGAAGAGATGTTCAGTATAATTATTTTCTAATAAACGAAGACACTCTTAACATTTTCAATATTTTATACCTTGTTTTGTAATTTAAAAGGGCGCCACGTGTATGACATGCATTTCTACCTCATTTTTAATGTTTATTTAGAATAAATAAAATAAGAACCGAAAATAAAGCTGAAAATAATTTTTAAAGCTACATATGTGGAGATTTGCTTGTGCTGTGTTCCAGAAAGTGACTTTTCCCTTAATGTCAGATTTAATAACATGAGCCTTTTTAATTCCTGTTGGAAGTTGAAGCATTGAATCCCAAGATTTTTCTTCTTCTAAAATGATGTGTTGAACAAGAAATTTTGCTCGACCTCTATTCTATCTACAATACCTTTGCCATGGCTTGTTACAAAGTATTTCCATGTAAAATCTTTATTACATTTCCTAGAAAATATTTGGAATATTTGCACCATATACTTATTTATCTGAATTCAGAAGATGGCCCATCGCTAAAAATGATATTCTCTGCTTGTATAAGATTTTCATGCAGCAAATTATACAACGTCAATAAAAACGCAAAAATAGTGTTTCTATTTTTCTCCTCCGTATCTAAACAAATGAGAAATGTCTTCTTGCAAAGAGTTTTTTCAAAAAGAGCAACGGTAAATAACTGAACCCTCTACCGACTGCAAAGAGCAAATTGAGTTTTGGTACTCACATGAGCACGACATTGCGGAATCAATTCCTAACATTCTGCAGCTCTTTCTTTTGTCTTCTTTGAAAGCTGAAACCTGTATACGTTTTATATTAAGATGGCATAGAAGACTTGGAAAACCTTCGTTTTGATTTAGCCAATCGTCGACTTTCGTTTGCTATTCACGATTTCCAATTTATACAAGAATCTCTTTGAATATTTTCGAAATTCCGCAACTGTCCTTTGCTATACTTATTATATAAGCCATTCCAACTCTCAGATCTCGAATTTTTTGCAAAGCATAATTCCTTACCCTAACAGGAACCACCACAAACAATTTTCAAACCTTTAAGCATAAGCTTAAAATGTTCATGGTATTCACAGTTACATTGATCCAATGGTGTAGAAGTACATTCTTCGGACTTCGAGCAAAACTTAGAAAACGATATTTTGTAATTTGACAGGTAATCTTCAATGTAAATGGTATATGTTTTTCGTAATAACAAAGTTAAACAATGTCTTCCGAGTAGTTGCTGTCGTTTATTCTTGCCATTACATCTAGAGAATATGTTTTAAAAACTTAACAATAGAAACTTCTCTTTGTATAATATTTACAGCCTGCATCCACGTTAAATTTCAGAAATAATAAACAGCGCTTTAGAAATACCTATTTCCTATAATAGAATTATAGCCATGGAAGAAAAATATGAAAATTTGAAAAAGTATTAACTAGATTTCCGCCAAAAAATCAAAATTCCAAATTTATCTAATCAGGACGACTTTTCGTGGAATTACCCTCATGTCCAATATTCAAATTAAAAAAGACATTTAGCAAACTGTTGCTTATTAAACAAATAAAAGCAGAAGATAATAAAATAAAATTAAGAAAAAACTATACAACTCAGTGCAATGTTCTGAAATATTGACAGAAATTCAAAATCAATTTTTAACTTTTAGAAGAAACATAGAACATTTTAATTAAAGCTATTGTATACAGGTGCAATAACAAAGCACAAAATTTATAACGTAATACCTGATGCAGACGCTGGATTAGAAAAAGGAAACAGCAACGAAGACGTTAACTTCCGAATTGCAAAAAATCTAGTGCTGTAACTCTAACAATAACATACCAAATAACATTTGTGTATTTGTAATAAATGTAAAGCTAATAGCTATTTTTTTTTAAACTTTTCATTATGGATATGGCGATTTTTCCAAACGGTTTTTTTCCTGTGATCAGGTCTAATTGTTGATATGGTTTAAAATTACGTAACCATCATGCAGCATTATTAAAACGTAAATAAGTATCAATTAATCTGTTTAAAAATCCCGAATTACAAAATTAGGAAAAAAAAAACTTTTTTATCGAATATTGATAAGCCACCGCGGTAATCTAATGTCTTTTTGTCAAATGTGACCAAACAACTCGTTAATAGCATTGCAAATATTTGCTTTCTATATTCTCCATACCTTCTGAATGTCTTCTTTCGTCTAGTTTTCGCTGAAAGATGAAGTTCAAATTATGTAACTGATCCGAACACAGCTTCAACTTGCTCGACGGTAAAATCACTTCGTTCAATTTCGCGTGAAACTCTATCTTCTCCCGGCCCTTACGTCTGGCCGTCGTCTTCTTCATAGCTCAAAGAGGGAGGTATTCACTTTACAACCGCGGGGAAGGTGCGAACGCACTTAACGCAAATCGGATTGTGTTTTTCAAGAGGCTCGTTATACGTACGTGTAATAGGGAACCATCAATTCTATATATTCGCAGGGGGAAACCGTTTCATGATTTCCGACAATATACCCGAACATATCGCTTTAACTAATGTCCTCTCTTACTTCAATTCCGGCGATCACCTCTGTGCTGTCTTCATCATCATGTGCACGCATACAACACGGAACAAAACGACTTCCGATTTATTCTATTCGAAGCGGAAGTGCTTCTTTGTTTCCTGGCTTATTTTGATGCGTGTGTACGTGGTCAATGTCATTCGTGTATCCGTATGTGTACGTAAATAATTACTATGTATGCATCAAGCTACTGCAGATACCGAATTATGTTTTGATGATTTCCTGCAGTCCATCTCTGCTTCAGTGGCATTTTAGCACCAGTTACTTGAGATAGGAGTTGCTATTAATTGCTAGATGCTAAATTGGCTATAACAACGGTATGTAATATAACAGAAACATTTTATTCCTAGACAATTCAGAGCTTACAAGATCACGCAGGTGATCCGCAGATTCTGATTTAAACGAAACTTTCTGTAAGAGCAGTGATGACATCGCGGAGAATAAGGCAATTTGTCGATAAACAACTTCTGTAATGTTGAGAGCTTTATGATCAGTAAATAATGCTCTTGATGAGAAAAAAAATAGGTAAGGTAAATCTTTTATACTTAAGTAAGGTTTTTGACGGTAGATCACACCATATCTACAAATTTATGGAATAAGCCAAACGATTCCATTACTTAGATCGTACGCAACGCTCTGGAATGGGTGTAAAACACATTGGAATCAATCTTTTCACTTCGAAAAACAATTACACGCGATTTGTGAGGATTAAGCGAGGGAAAGTGATGTGTTGAGTATTTCACCAATCTTGCAAGATCTTGGTTAAATAGATCAAGAGCAGCAGCAAGTTGGGAAGGACAAAAAGAACTGCTATAGATCGTAAATAATAAACGAGCCATTGTAGATACCTGTGGAACTCCTCTGGTAAATTTTCTGAAAGTAGAAAGTTGATCATTTAACTTCACCGCCTGATATCGATTAAGAATGTAGTTGTGGATTAATTTAGTTGCAGAATCTGAGACTCCAGCAAAACGCAGTATGGAAAATAGTAGGTCGTGGGTTATGATTATTCGTTGTGGACAATAAGGGGAGTTCCGTTATGCTTCCTCTCTAGGCCGTTAAGCAACCCATTGTGTTGGTATAGGTAATAGCGACAAAAGGTAGCCCCTCGTCACCCGGCGCGGTCCTTCTAATCGCCGTCAGCACCTGGTATTTGCGGAGGAAGTGTTCCAGCGTTTCGTCTTCAACTTGACAGCCCCTGCACGACAAGTCTGCGACTAATCCCATCTTATAAAGGTGCCCCTTTAGCCAGCAATATCTAGTTAGATTCCCAACAGGCATGCGATTGTTCTGGACAATCTCAGGTATCTTAATGTTGTTCACTTCTCCGAATACGTCAACGATAGGAATTGATTTCGTCCCACCTTTCCAAGAATTTCTCATTGGTGTTAGCTCTGATTCCTTCATAAAGCGCATACGCATATATGGAGAGATCTGAACCGTGCACTGTCACACTCGAGCCCTTCCTGGACAGAGTATCTGCTTTTTCATTGCCAGGATTTTCGGCCATATTGCGGTAGAGCTCTGTGGCAGTCTCGTAGCAGATTCTACGTTATTAGCCGGCTCAGTGCTGACACTATTTGCTTGCAGTCGGTAAACAATCTTTAGGCTATAGTAGAAACGTCTTTCGGGTGATGTCCTGTAGTTAATATTTTGTTTGACGTTTCGCTGACCATCCTGTCAGCTTCTTCAGAAGATTTCTAGTCTTCTTCTAGTCTTTAGAAATCTTCTGAAGAAGCTGACAGGATGGTCAGCGAAACGTCAAACAAAATATTAACTACACGACATCACCCGAAATACGTTTCTACTATGGATTACGGTCGTGAAAGCCTACACTCAATTTTTAGGCTAGTTAAGTAGTACGTCGAGATTTCCACCTGGAACGCGGTGGCTTCCATCTGTAGCAGTCATGATTCTTTTAGGTGGAGCTTTTGATCCGTCTACGAAGAGACATAAGCTGTCTTCATTGATGTCAGTCCGTTGGCGTGTTTGTAGCATTTTTTTGTAGACAGAAAGGGAAGAAACGCCATCAGTTCCAACCTTCAGAATCGACATAACCACCATGTCTTATAATGTCGTCCGGGTTTATACCGTTAATATTTATATTTAAAAAATAATACAATCAAATATCAATCATGGTTTGTGGTATTATTTGAAACATCAAGATGGATTATTTTGTTCATATATTTAGTGTTGCCATTTTTCAATAAATTGAGCAGTCTTCAGGATTCTAGAGAAGCTCTTCACCTATATTTCGCTACGTTACCGATGTTAAAATTATGCATATTGATACAAAAGATGCAAGCATTTCGCTTCTAATAAATCTAGATTTTTACTTCAATTAGCAATAACAATTTTTCTATATAGCAACATTTCAAAATAACGTTTTTTTTTCAATAATTTTCAGAAAATACGCTTTCATCCATATCTACTGACTCAGTTCTCTTGTCAAACAATTAACACGTCGACTTAACTTTTCTTATAATAATTGTGAAACATTAAAAGAATATATAGCCACAGATCTCGCTCTGGTTACTTCCATTTAGTTTAGTCATTCAAATTATTGCAAACAACGTGCATATTGCAAATAAATCAAAATAAGATTGACATGTGTATTACTTAATTTATTGTATTAGCTTGCTTTAAGGAGTATTAGCGTACGCGATGTCAGAGTTTATCATGCGGCCACGATTATAGTTAAGTGCAAACAATCTAATTGATTCAATCTAAATAAACTACAAATGGAACATTGGTTTAGAATTTGCAAGGATGTATCAGAAAATATAGCGTGTGTCACGTTGAGACCGAAGTATTATAAGTCTCAGGGAATATAGTTTATATCGATTTGTATGTAACTATCCCTTGTTAGAACTAGCACTGTTGCTGGAAAAGCTCTTGATGTTTTTTTTTTTAGTACGGTAGGTTGTTCCATAATAGTGTTGCTCGTTATAAGTACAGCTCAAGGAGCGGACTTTCTAAATGCATTTTGTCCAAGATTAGAAATTTACATCCAAAGCTGGTGTGAAAAGGGCTATAATCTTACATGGTACAATGTATTCTAGCCACATTTCATATCGTGTAAAATAAATCATGCGGAAATGTTGGACATTCTATAAGTAGCATGTCTAACAAACTAACACAATTTTATTCAGTTAATTAGGATAAACTGCAATCGGTTTATCATGCTTAGTCAAACATAGTTTTGCGTTGCTGATATCAAGTTTTTTGAAAATAGGTTACAAAATGATGAATATAACTGAAAGGAAGCATGTAGTTGAAGATGTTGACCGTATTATTAAAGCACTCAGACTACTGTTAAAATTTAAAACACTCGCGATTTTCTAGATCTTGATCTTATAGCACAATCAAAACTTCTACAAAATACTATAACATCTACTTTAAGAATGGAGATGTTCGAAAACTTTGGAACTGGATTGTTTTGGATATAACAATCACTTTAGATTATTTGAAGAAAATAAAAGGAATCGGTGTCACAGAAGGGGTTATTATTAAGAGATCGAAAAATAAGTCTGAATATTTGCTAAAGGTGGAGATGTTTTATACAAATGACGACTCCATCAACGAGTTTCAAACATTACTGAAACGAGAAAAAACAATGAGACTATAAAGCTATCTAATTTTGGCACTCTAAATTAAACAAAATTTACACTCTTTTTGAACTATCAGGACTGAATTGGGCCTAAGATTCTGCTCATTTGATTGCAGTCAATCCTAGTCCTAGATCATCATGTTAAAAATGACCAAAATAATTTTTTATTAAGGTGATAATATCGAAAAAGGTAAGATGAAAGAAAACGTACTACAGGATGTGTAACATTACTATTTATCAGTAATTCTATTTTCTTCCATAGAATAAAAATATTTTCCTTCTTTTTCTAATCATGTTATTTTAATACCCCCTATCACATCAATTATCCAAGTTTACTTTACGAAGTACTTATCCCAAACTTATTTTGAAAAATATCGGAAACAAATTTCCGCCATGTAGACACGATGATTGTGTGATTTTAGTTACAATTTTTGTCAAAATTACTTTATCGATTAATTTATCCACAAACAAGTAAGAATTTTTTTATTTCTGCAAATTACAAAAAATTAATAAAATACATTTAGAAAGTTAGCGCCTCAGTTAGCTATCATCATCTAAACATTGTGAAGAAGATTTGGTTTGCTTATTGTTTTTCGAAATATTCACCATTTTTACATGCGAACAACAACCGATATCGGTCGACTTTTACGAAATTCACCACGGAAGCACAATCACGACGGGATTCTGTAAACCTGAGGTAAACAGTCTTTTTTTATAGTGCTTTATTTCCGAAAGTTGAACGAAGCGATTCGAGGCATCGTTGTTATGCGACGTCTTCACTACCTTCTTCAACTTTTCTCTTTTTATTGACTCTTCGTCATGGAAAATAAAATCCCCTAAACAATATACTATAACGGTTCTGTTTGAAATATTTTTTTTAATTGTATCCTTCAACAATTCGATGCTTATATAACACATAGTACATGAATCTCCTATAGAAACTGCTCCTAAACAAACAATTTTCGTTTTATGTTTGTAGGCGTGTTGTGTGCATGTTTTTCATACTGATTTTTATTATTAAAAATTCTAGATTATGTAACGTAAATATTTAATTGATAATTAAACAGGAAAGTACAGAATGGCGTAAAATAATAAGAAATGAGCATAATAAGAATTATATTATATTTTTGATCGTATATAATTGATGGTGAACTTGAACAAAATATTTTGATGGATGATGCTATAAATTACATACATAATGTAGATAAGAAAACTTTTAGCTAATTTTTCTTTTGCTTGCTTGTCCGCTTAGTCCAAACTTCAGTAAATATTATTTATGAATCAGTTTACTACCGCATTTGTTCAACTAGATCTGAATTTGAATACTTCCAAACAATTTTTTTTATTAACACTATTTGTATTGAAGTTTGAACCTTGCAAAACATTATATATAATAGGTATTTAACTATTACAAATATAAAATAGATTTATAATATTATTTCGCAACAGTAATACGTTGTTTTGAAGTCAAACCATATTTATAGTTTCGTATTTATATTACTTTTGTCCCTTCCAACAATACGCTGTCCTATATTTAGATTTGGAAACCGAAAAGGACTCTTTTGAACTGGTATTGTATATTTATTTTCCACATTGGCATTGGATTTACATCACGAGTTATGTCCAAAGTACAGGCTCTTCTATTTCACGTGATTGTTCGCGTGCTTTTAACGAAATAATAACGTCATCGTAACTTTAATTTCATGTTGCACTGTTTGTGACGTGTTAATCCACTTTTTCATTCGCGAAAACTTTTACATACAGCCGCGGATTAGTCACCTGAAAATATCCAACGTGTTTTTGTCGTCCTGTTAAAATTATCTCGATTAACTAAATATATCTCGCTGCTTCCAACTAAAATACACGCTTTGGAGATCATTTTTTAAGACGATTGTTGCAATAAATCTCTCGAAATTACGGAGATAATTCTTTCCAATCCGCTCATCACGCGACTCATGCAATTAGAACATTAAAATTGAGAGCGATAGTAATTATGATACGGTATTTATAGATAAGTTGCACATGTAAAAGATAGGTGCTAATTTGTCTCTTTAACTGGATGATTTGGTATCACTTATCACTTTTGTATTACATATAATTACTCCTTTACAATTGCTACTAAAAGTATCGTTCATTAACAATTGTTTCTGTAATTATACAATAATCAAGGCATATGTTACTTTATAGTTTTCGTATATTTCGAATTAAATTTAAATATGTTGCCATGTTATAACATAACAAAACCCTGGACTTGTTTTATAGCATCGAGGAGACGTTGGAACATAGTCATACACTCTAAAAAAAAATGTGAAAATTACCCCGAAGGTAGGAAGAAACTTTTCTACCACCAATAGAAAAATGCTACCCTCGAAATAAAAATATTGGCAGCTAACTAATTGTTCTTATTTTCATGTAAATATCTATGTGCCGTCTGCAGAATTTCTTTCTTTCTTCATGCATAAAGAGAAAAACAGTGCAAAGGAAAAAAGGTACTTTTAGTGGCGAACATTTTAACGCTATTAAACAAACGGATATGTGTAATGTTATTTCTTAAAACCTCTGAAATCAGCAATAATACCACCGTTTGCGCAAAAATTACGTATTTGCGATAAAGATCGAAAGGATATAGGACATAGAAGGAAAACGGAATTAGCGCGACGGAATCTCGTTGGTATGTGCATCAAATCAAATCAGATCAGATACAGGAGTCATTACTCTAGGAAATCCAACTTTAATACTCTATATTTGTCGCCAGAATTAAGCATGAAGGAAATGTATCAACTCTATTCTGAATTCTGTAAAGAAAAGACTTCTGTGCCTGTTAAAGAATCTTACTGCAGATTTCCTTTTAATGCAGAATTTAATTTACGCCTCCGTGGATCGAACTCGGATACATGTAGCACGAATATCACTCAAAAAATGAAGAGAATGTTAGAGAGACTACAGATAAACAGTCTGTCCATCATCAAAAAACAGAAAAGCCGTTAACTAAGAAGAAAGTCTTTTTTTGCGGAGTTATGGACGTATAACTTTTGCGTTTATAATCTCGTAAGTGGCGAGTCAAGCATGTACATATGTTGAAATTTCAGTTGTTCAGCTTTTTTCGAATTAAAGTTTATATAGCCATAATTCGTTTATAACTAAAAATACCACATTATGTCACATTGGTGGTCACAACTTGTTGCACAACACCATACGCATAGGTAGAATATATGCAAGACTATTTTGTATTTTTTACAATTTGCGTCTACGCACATATCTCATTTTCCTTTAAATGGTGATGATTCAGAGCAAAATTAGCCCGCCTTAATTTGGTAAAATTCCCCCAATTGTTTGGAGTGTAAAGTACAAATCCATATGAGTATAACAAGTGTACGCCACTGAAGAATCTACGTCGAAGGTAAGAGAAAAGATCACAATAGTCGTACGTCCCCACAGAGATTTTTTTAATTTGCGGACAATTTAAGTTGATATTTCCAGCAATAATGATCTAACTCGCATGCAATATACCAAGAAATTAGCGAATATACGCTTTGTTACCGGAACTACCAACTTAAATTGTCTACGAAATTTAAAAATTGTGGTTCTCTTTGCCTGTGTCTACCACTAAATTAAGATATTTATTTCCCCTCTTAAATTAACAATAATTTAGTTCACAGTATCAGCAATTTTAACAAAAGAACTAAACATAAGTAAACTTTCCGTTTTTTTCAAAATTTATTTATGAATTTACTGTTTTACGTTTAAATATTTAAAAGAGATTCTTGTTTGAACATTTTATAAGAAATCAAAAAGAAGTTAGAAGTGGAATCATTAAGTTAAGAGTGAGGATATACACTTTGATAGCTAAACTGAGGTTAGATTTCCAAATTTCACCTATTTGAAGCAAACACATAGCCAATTATTTTCTGTTTTCTTTAATATTTGTTAAATTTTATGAATCACCAAAAGATGAATGGTGTTAACATATAAATTTAGTTTTAAATAATTCGCAGTAATGCCTTAACTTCAAAATTTTGAATCATTATTTCCGCAGTAAAACCAATCATTTCCGTTCTGCGCCCCCTACTTCGTTTCACGTCTCCTTGGTGACTGAGTCGTCTATTGATAGATGCCGCCAATTATATATATATATATATAAATATATATATTTTTTTTTATTTCAAAATAAATAAATAATATAAAAATGTTCATAATTTTATGTTAGAAAAACTAACAAAAGACTTAATAAGAGTATATTCAGGTTATGAGGCATTCACCACCAAACTGCATTCAATGATTTCTTAGAACTGTTCTTGCAATTACAGCTCTGGAAAATCCACGACCCACATTCTTTGGTAAAAATGGGGGCAAACAACAACAATAATTAATCAAAGAGAAATAATCAGATTAATTTTAAATTTATTGCCGTAATTAACAATAATATAATTATTGGGTTAGATCATCATTAACGTTATTTACTCTTTTAATAGGTAATAAATAGTGCACAGTTGTTTCTACATACAAATTTAATTGCTTATTTAAACATTCTCGTTTGAGAAGTGTTTTCATTCAGTAAACATGGAAATTTTACTACACATCGAAAACAATGCACAGTGTATACAAGATAAAACACTTTGTTTAAATCCGAGATATTAGCATTTATTTTGTTTAAAAGTAAAAAATTTAATTGATTCGGTGTGATTAAGTAATCAAATCGCTATTTATCAATTCGTTTTCGCATTGGCTGAACGCACAAATTGAACAAGTGGGGTGGACTCGGTTAAGAAGCGGACTGTTTTTGACAGAAGCGTGCGTTTGTGAGCGAATGGAGCACGGTATGACTTATGTCGGTCCGCATTAATGATGAGAACATCTTAACGATAAATAAATGATCTGAAAAATGAGTGTAACATCTTTGGAATGAACGAAATTCGCTATTGTGTCGTGTAATCTGCATGGTTTTGTATAATGCACACTTTGTTATCAACTGGAAGACTGTTGTCGCGTGCTATATGGAATGGTATTGCTAACATATCGTCTGCGGCCGATCCAAACGTCCAAAGAAAAAGCGAACCCTACCTTGTGTCTGCAGTTTGTGGCTTCTCCAAAGAAAAGAAAATACAAAAATTAGTAAAAGGACAATTCGGAGATGATGCGTGGTTTTCCATCAAGCATAAAACCGCCGATGTATTAGGTACGTAAATACATAACCTTTGTTCCTATGACGTATAAGAGATATTGTAATCGGTTATTTTTTGTGCTTCAAATGAAAATTGCATAATAAGAACAAACATGTTTTTTTTCGGCAAAAATTAATACCCTTATCACTAATTATGCAATTTTAAAACACAGAAATGTTAATCTAATAATCCTCTTAAATTCCGTAATATTCGCTTAAAACGTATTATTTACATGACATTAACTATTGCGAAATTGTCCGACACCTCCTGTTCTAATATCTCGCCAATCTCGCCCGAATTATCTTAGAAATCACGAGAATTATCTGTAAATACTTGGAAATTTGAGGTTATGTATATCGTGGATCGTGTGAGACTTATTTTTAGCAAGGGAAATCTCTGCCTATTATTATTGAATTAGCACCTTCAGTCACGACTTTGTTTGCGTCTTACTGTCACATGACATTTACTTCACGTGCTTTTTAATGTAAGCGTAAAGCGTTGACTTCGCCGTATGGTCTCTTGGCATCCTAACAAGATTTAGCTCAAAATGTAATATTAAAATATGCACGTCCGCACTGGAGCAATGTTCAGCAGTTTGTTGCAACTTATGTTGTAAGAAGTTGTCGGATGTTTATACTTTTTAAATCTATGTAATTGAATCTAGTGTCTACAGTCGAGGTATAAATTATCGTGACATGAAGAAGACTTATTAATGGCTGCTATCTCGAAGAATTTTCGGTTCTTCAGTAGATTCAACGGCTGAACAAACTGGACCCCATGCATGCGATCATATTTTTGTAAACTTTGTTTTTTGCGTATCCCCAAAGAAAAGAGATTAAATTTGGCGAACGAGCTGGCCATTCAATGTTTCCTCGTCTCCCAATCTATTTGTTGCGGAAAACGTTGTCCAGAAATTGGTGTTTATTGATTTCGTGTGAATCGAGCTCAACACAATATGACCCACTAGAATGCTAATACAAATATTAAGATTTTGAAAGTACTGCGTATAGTTCTCTACGAACCAAGATAAATTTTTCAATGACCAGTATTCGCAGTTATGTTTGCCCATTTCACTGGTAAAGCAAAAAGTAGCTTCGTCAGGAAAAGGAATATTGTTAAAACATAAATTGATTACTAAAAAATAATAAACTGGCATACCTGAATAATAAATTAAACTTTAAATTAATTAGAAAACGGGTTAAAGAAAAACAGAAGAGGAAGTCTTGCCACGGGGAAGATGGTATCGATATTTAATGCTTACAAGGGGGAAACAAAACATAAACTGGCCACTGTACCATGTGAGCGATACCGTCTGTATCAGAAGCAGTGATACTCATAAGTACAACTGCATAGTTGATTCAGTAACTTCAAGTTTTGAAATTATAAATTTTGTGCTAATTTAATTTGAGTAAAATAATGACATTCAAAGTAAAATTTCTAAAAAACCATTCAAGATACTGCAAAATGGTCGTAATCCCTGTAATCAACAGGTCAAACTACAGAAGAAACCATCATCAAAATATTTTTTTTAAGTTTTTGAAATCGTCAAATCATTCGAATTTCCAAAGGGTACCTTACAGATTTTTTTCATAATTTTCTTAATTTTCCTATATCTCTCCAACTAACAACTTCCATCTATAGATTTCGATACGCTAAATCCATTAAAAGTTACACCGATTTTCTCTCTTACGAAAAGCGAGCAATGAGTTTTAGAATGATGCGAAACTTCGATCTCTATCTTTACCATTTTTGGGGGTATAATTCGAAAAATAAATGAAATAGGTAAATGAGGGTGGCGGGAATCGATTCTCCCAGTCCGTCAAAAGCATGTAATTCAAGCCTTTGTATTGCGCTAAAAGGTCCTCAGGGGGATTTAAAGAAATTCAAATTTTAGTTTTATCTTGGAATTTATTAAAAAATATAAAATTATCAAAATGTTTGTAACATGATAACACCTCAACACTCCGTCAAAGCATGAAACATAAAACGAATAAGGATTTGTATTGTTTGCTAATTTCTTATTTAGTTGTATTAGCCAATTGGAAAAGAAAATGTGACCCTCTCGATTACATTTCTTTATGATTATTATAGTATTTTCTTACTGATAACGTGATCCTTGGATCATGGTCCTATGAGGAGGATTCCAAAAATTTTACCAAAAAACATCTGTGTTTGAACTTGATTCGCTCGTCTAAAATTTATAACATCACATTCGATGTTTTTGTTTTTTTATAATTGTATTCCATTTGTATCAGTAGTTTGATATTTAAGTGCTACTATTAAGAGCCTGTGATTATCACTTCTATATGGGCGATTTCCAATTATATACATTGTATTCTCTACGTAAGAGTACGCGTAACAATGAATCGTACGATTTGTTCATTTGTATTCTGATCATAGATTAATACTAAACCCGCCCATGTGTGTTCGGAAGAAAAAGAAAGAGGAATAAGTTCTTAATAAAAATTTCTTTAGTTTTTCTTTAGTTATCCACTTCAATTAAGTCTCCTAGGTGTACAAGTTGCCCAAGCCTTTTTGAGAAATATATAACAAAATAAATCCTTTAAAAGTTTGAAAATATTCGAATATTCGAGCTTTTGTGTGTTGATCGAACTGTTGTTTTAAGTGGGCTTAATTATTGTGCTACCCCGAATAGTCTCAATCTGATCTCATATAGTAAAAATAAAATTCAGAGGCTTCAAAATTGTTATATCCCTTTCATTTACAGAATTCGAAAGCATGACAGTACTAGTGATACATACATTACATTGGATAAAAGAAGACAAATACGTGAATACTTTCTCTATCATAAAGTTATGGTCGCTAAAACTCCTAGTTACTTGTAGAATGAAATTACATGTACAATAGGTATCCATACTTTGAATCTTCGGTTTAGGAGATTAGTAACACTGTCAAAACTCACAGTGACACAGCTGTTCAAGAAGTCCTTTTCAGACAACATTGCTAACGACTACAATAAATTTGGACATAGATTTGCCAGTTTTATTTCCGTCGTAATTAAATCTAAATGAAGTGAAATTATTTGTCAAAACGATAGTTGTTGATTCCTCTTCGCTCTTGAGCGGTATTTTGTTTTATGTTTTTACAGGATCTGTAATTACAATGAGGCTTCTTACCTGTCTTGAATTACTAGTTTCGCCGGGATGTTTTTTTCTTTACATATACGTGATACCCATGTATAATTATTTATTTTCATTGTGGGTGGAGTAGAAAAGTGAGAAATAAGTCTTAATTGAATTAAGACAATGAATTGCATCTACTTACTTATAATGAATAATTTTTTCCCTTTTATATTTTTCTAATACTGTTAAATATTTTAAGTTTTGTTTATGTAAAAAATAAATATGTACTGTTGTAGAATCTAGTCGGTATAAATTTTTTCAATACCCCGCTAAAAGCTCAAAAAAGACTAAACTATATATACATAGGTATAGGAAATGAGCACAGTTCAAAAGATGCACCCAAAAGCGTAATAGTATATAGGCTGCTCCGTTTAAAATACTAAAGATGTATTGTATGTGGCGGACATTGAACAGCTTGTATACTTGTACACTGCCGTTCAGAGAAGTTCGGTCGGTTGGTATAAAACATGAAAAGGTTACAGAAACAAACGAAACTAAAAACAAAATGCATTTTTATTGTATGTACAGGTAAAACAGACAAAAATAAATAAATAAAAAGTTATTCTGGCCTAATATAACATACTGAACATTATTTTTTTTTCATCGAAAAAAACCTCCTTTGCTGTTAATCACCGCTCGAACTATTCTAGGCATTCTTTCGATAAGTTTTGTTAAAACGGATTGTGGAATATTAATCCATTCATGTTGCAGAATATTCCGTAAATGTTCTTGTGAAGTTGGGCATATTTTTCGGATCCTCCTGTCCAGTTCATCCCACAACAACTCTATAGGGTTCAAATCTGGGCTTCGTGGGGGCCATGTCATTACTTTCAGGGTGTGCTGTTCTTCTTGCTCCTTTAGATAGTTCTTACACACTAACTCAGTGTGTTTTGGGTCGTTATCATGCATGAATGCAAAGTTACGGCCTATTATACGCAATCCTGATGGCACTGCATGATTCTGGAGTATTGCAAAATAATTTTCCTTCCTGATTACACCCTGCACTCTGCATAAATCTCCCGCCCCAGCAAAGGAGAAACATCCCCACACTAACACAGAACTACGCCTTTGCTTCACTCTAAGCACAATGCAGTTCGGGATCACTTTTCCGAAGGTCCCCTTGTTGAAGTCGACGTTTTACCGTACTCGCCAAAACTTGTTCTTCACGGCCGCGATTGACTTCGGCTGCTATTTGTGGCGCTGTTAATTTTCTATTGCGTTTGCTTAATAATACATTACAATGTCTTCCTAGATGCTCCAGGACGAACACGATTTTCTATAGTTCCAGTTATCCGATATCGCTTTATGATGTTATTTACTGTTGAGCTTCTCATATTTATTTTTTCAGCAATTTGTCGCCCCAAATATCCTTCTTCAAACAGCGTAATAATGCGTGAACGTTTTTCTACACTGGTAGACATGCCACGTGCCATTTTGAAGTAAATTTTCTTCAAACTTTCGCGCAAAAATGACAGATGCACATCAACACACGTTTAACAGTAAAATGAAGCAAATTTATATCTTTACGCCTATGATAAATAAACAACAGTGATGCTGCGGTATATTTCCTAAATGTATTGTTCGTTAATAATCCCCAAACGACCCGTTTCAAAAGATCGGTACTTCCGAGAAATTCTTGGAATGATAATAAAAGGGACTTTATTGTGGTTGTCGCAATATTTCTACTTTACATAATAATTTATGGCTTTAATCCCTTAGAAAAGAGTGTATGCTTAATATTTTTCTAATTTTATGTATTAATAATTGTATACAGTGTGATATAATAGATTTTTATTGTATGACCGAACTTCACTGAACGGCAATGTACATTGTACAGAACTATTTCTCTAAATTGCTAGGCTGTACGCCAAAATTGTAGTAGGTGACTATCTACTAGGTAGGTAATAAGTAAATAATATCTACCTACTGTGAAAGACTAAAGTTTTCTAGAAACCAGTAAGTACAGTGGCCGGTTTGTCCCTTGTAACGACTAAATATCGATACTATCTTCCGCGTGGCAAGACTAGGTACATAGGTTCAGCAAATAAAAGCAGAGAACCGCGTTTATTGGGAATACCCATCATAAACTAAAATGGAAGTAATAAAATCTACCTGCGAATCCTACAATAATCCAAGAGCACGACTACGTCGTCTCAGGGGGAGACAAAACACAAAAATGTCACTGTACCTGGACAGATAAACGATATCACTGCAGAATGCAATCATGTTTAGGCATATTTGAAAAGCAATTTTTATTTGCCAGAAAACTAACTCTTTTTTTTTTTAAACTCTTTTTTTATTATTCTATTGTATCACGTGACAAACTTAGTTTGGCAATAATCGTAATAGTCAACATTATTCCCAATAATAAACATCTCTAAGTTTCTTTGTTTGCTGTTGGATAATCATTGGTTTTCACTTGCCACTCCTGGGTGCGGTTATCGCATCTATTATCACGTGAGATGTACAAATAATATTTCTGGATGCGGTCTTGATAAAAAAAAAACACTACATAACCAAATCCAAATCCGGTAAATTTAATGTTCTTGCGGTTTAATAAATATTAAAGATCATTACGTAATAAAATTAAACTTGAATTTTAATATGTTATTCTAAGAAAAACTTTCAACCGAGGCTACTCTTGTTAATCCCGAGATAATACATCAAATCAACGTAGTAAATAATTCTCAAGTTTTATTGTATTCGAGACACGAGGATTATTTGATTTTGTTATTAGCGTAGTTTACCTGTACAGAGTATTCGGGTTAAGCATATTTGTTATGATAACCATACGGTTTGTTAAGTAATACATAAGTACTTGGTATACTTCAAAAGCATTATCATCATATTAGATGCAACAAATCTACTAAATATGTTATGTTTGATTTGTGTAAACTTTCATGGAAATTCCAAAGTATTTGCAAGTGGATTATGTGTCACATATACGTGATAATAAATTATCTCCACTCTGAAATTTAACATTTTGTTAGATTATTATTTGCTAAAAAGTTTCTTACTTTCATAATATTTCATAATATTTGCAAAATGGATACAGTTTTAAACATATCTAAAAATACGCAACCTACTTATGCTGCACAGAGAAAGCATTTTTTCTGTGATCTTAATTTTAAATAGCGGTTTAATAATTTTAGGATAACTAGACCAGTATATCTTTTTGAGATTATCTACGTTATTTTTCGTTTTGCTATTAGTGGTATTGTTAATATTTTTAGCTTATTAGGAAGGATAAACTGCTTAAGAAGAAAAAAATACACCATATCGAATGTTGCCAGGATTTGTAAATATTCTAATGTGTTAAGATTGCCAACAAAAGTTGGCAACTTGTTTTACGAACTAGCCGTTCACAGAAAAACGGTGAAAATCTGTACCCTCCGAGCTAAACACCAACGTGTGACGAATGGATCAGTTCGAACCCAAATTCGTGAGTTTTTCCCATGACAACCTCTCAAGTATGCGACGATACGTTGTTTTCTTTTTCTTAAAATTTCCGCAATTTCTGCCTTCAGCTTATCAAGTAACGAGGCATAGTATGCCTCCGTTATCGTCCTTTTGTCATGTGGTTGTGTTACTCCATGATTATCTCAACAACAATCGCCATTACTTTCAACTGTTTCGACTGTGTTTGGGCCTCAGGAGTGCAATGGTTTATCCAACTTTCGATACAGTTCATTATTTACTTATTTCACTTAAACTGTCACTATTCTTTCCAGGCATCTAGCACCTTTTCCGATGTTATGGGTAGTGATTGCAGTTTTTAACCGTTTCGTTACTACTAACATCGACTAACACAAATTACTGTTAAAAAAACAAGTGGGCGTCCAAGATGGCTGAAATTTTCAAAAGTTTCTTTCAACGATGTACACTTATATCACCAGAATGTTTTTGAAAAGTAGGGCCGTCTTCGTATTGAGGATTGAGCCTTTTTGTACTGCACATCAAATTGATAAGCTTTACCTTTTTAATGCAAGAATGACCACTTTAATGCTTGGATATCGTTAACTCGTTTAAGTAAGAATTCCTTTTCTGAATTTTTAAAAAAATCTTATGGTTAGAGTGAGAACGTTCGGTGCAGTTTATTTGTTTTACATTCTATTAAAATAAATGCCTCAACTTTGAGAACAGCTTGTATATTGTAGAGTGCAGGACTTTCATTTATTATTTTATAGCTTTGATATACAATGAGTAATCTCCAAAGTTCATAATATAATAACTACGTCCATCGTATGTGTAGAAGTTTATGCTGAGGCAGCAGAAGAAATTGCAAATGTAAATATTTACTTATTGTTGAGTTTGAAAATCAACATCTTTGCATGATGGGACCACTGATGAATGCTAAATTATGGGAGGATATAAGTATACATGCATAAAATATATTATGTATGCCTTCTTATTCGCCGACCAAAACTGTTTATTTTCTTTCAGTACTGGTGAAGTCTGCATTATTTGCAAATTAAATTTCTTTCGTAGATGTCGACTTATTGTTTATTGTAAAAATTCTAATTGTACCTTTATTTTATGCCGGGAAACATTATCTTGTGTTTAAAATAAAAAAAGACCCTGATTGAAGATTGTTTATAATCTTTATAAATATTTACTTATGATCTGTTATACGTGCGTGTACACAATTTCAAAGGTCACTGTAATTTCTTGTTTGAGTGATTTTATTCTATTAAGTTCTAACTTTCAAATTTAAAACAATTTCGTTTGCTTACAGCCTTTCGTAACTCTTCGTAACATTTGTCTTGCTACAATTTGCATGCATTCATTGAAAACGCAATATAAAGGTGATAAAATTACCGCTGACTTCTGTTAATCTATATTTGGCAAGCTTATTTCGCAACTGTGTCCATTAATGAAGAGCATATTAGCTGTGCAAACGTTAATGAAGGTGTGGCGCGCTATTGTGTGTACATTTACATTGTCAACTTCGCAACCATGTTCTCTTGATTCAATACTAGTGCAAATAGTCGTGTGTTAATTGGTTATTTATATCTGTGAGCTATCAAATTATTCAAATCTATTTTTTTTTGTAAAACAACTTTGCAGACATTGAAATGTATTTTTTTTAACTAATGCTTCCTATCATTTCGCCGTTTGCCTTTGGACTGTTGCTTCATGTATGTGTTAAGATAACTGATGGACGTTTTTTTTTTTAATGGAATTCATACAATTTTATTTATTACATAACATTATTTCTTGCACCTTGAACAAGCCAATAGTCTTTCCATTTGCTTTGATTACTGCCGGGTTTCAGGTTTGCTATTGCCTTGTTTTAGCTAAACTAAGGAAATAAAACACAACATGTCATCCTAGTGAATAGATGGAATATATTTCCTTCCCTGGGCAATTTGGAAAAAAAAGTTATTACAAGGATTTTTTCGTTCCATACGTTTTCTATTGTATTTAGATTCGAAAAATTTCCAGGTCGATCTAACATTTTTCTTTTTTAGGCAAAAACGGCAATTTTTTTTAGTTAAGATGATTTCTATTTATTGTTTTTGTCATATCATGAAAATTAAAGTATGTATTTTTGTGGAACGAAACGGAAAGTGGAAAGGTAATGCCATCTTTATAATTGTCAAAAAGCGGTTGTCTGCATCCGGGCATCCGACAACATAAACAAAGAACAAAAAGTAGCGGCCTTAAAATGCTACCTTGAAAAAGCCCTTTTCGAACGTGTGTATCGGCTTAATTATGATAGAGAATACTAAGTAATATATCAAAGAATTAATTAAGGAACCGGTTCTATATAAGATGAAAGATATTTTTTCTGCATAAATTTAGCTGTTCACAGGCAAGCTCCATAAGAAATTAAGCCTTACCCTGTATGCACCGCGTTCTTAAATGCATCTAGATTTGTAGACGAATTTCTCAAATTTAAACCATTTACATTTGCTCTGCTTTATTTTTGTTGGTACTTGAAATATTCACATATAAAAGTAGCTTGATGCTAAATATTTTAAATACGCATGTATATTATAGTATATATTACCGTACGTTAAAGTACAGAATAGTTTAATGTATATGTAAATAACCTAGTAAACTAATTTAAGAATCGTAGTTTCATAGCTCCGTTTTTTTTTCATTATATAGATGTCATTTATATAACTTAATCGTAAGCAAAAGTAAAACACTTGTTTGAAGGAACAATAATCTTGAATGTAGTCACAATATTTGGGATAGTGCCAAACGGCGTGGCATTTCGTTTCTTTAAAAAAAGAACACTGATAGTGTATTTAAAATACAAACAAGTTGGCTTTCGAACGTTAAGTGTAATCTTACGTACGTTGAAATAAGTCCTTTGCTTTAGTTTCGTCGTTGTAAAATTAGTTGTAAACAGAAACATCAAATTCATTAAAAACTTATTTGGAGTGTATCTCCTTTTAATATGCATTACACGTACGTAGTTGAGTAATGATTGGTCAAAAATATCAGTAATAAATTTATCTACATATACACTACCATTCATATATTTGGGGACGACTAAGAAAAAGTCCGAAATATAAGCAAAATTGAAATATTGACAATTGATTGTGTTTTATATGAAAGAGTATACATTTCTATATGCATGAACATAATTTACAACAGTATTCTCTTCTATCCCATCAAATTTATAACGCATTTATATTCTACCGCAGCCTCAGGCAAAATTCCTCTTAATCCCTTTTATGGGGTTATAAAGGTAAACTTGAAAATATTGTCGAATATTTCCACAAAGGAATAATGTGAGATTCATAGAACACTTAGTACATGAAACAAAGCGGATATCGTCTTGTATTTAAAATAAAATCGAGAAATTTCCATCGAAACGCGTTCTGCTATTATTACTTTACGTAATGAAGGATACTCAATGGCAGTTATTGCGAAAAAAATAAAAATATCGAAAAATTGTGTATTTACAACATTAAAACGGGTGGCGGAAACGGGTTCTTTGGCTGATAAGAAACGTTCTGGACGCAAAAAGAAGACAACAGCTGCTGAGGATCAGTGCATGGTTCTTGCTTCAACAAGAAACAGATTCCTAACGGCTCTGGAAATAACGCAACAAGTCAATGTTTCACGAAGAAATCCTATTTCGCATTCGACCGTGAAACGAAGATTAATTGCGGCAGGCTTAAAGGGACGAGTAGCTGCCAGAAAACCGCTTTTGAAAGTTCAAAATAAAAGAAAAAGATTGCAGTGGGCACAAGAACACAGACACTGGACATTCGAACAGTGGTGCAACGTGCTGTGGACAGATGAGTCCAAATTTGAAACATTTGGCTCCAAACGGAGGACGTTTGTTAGGCGACAGGTTGGTGAAACAGTTAGTGAACAGTGAAGCACGGTGGAGGTAACGTAATGGTTTGGGGCTGTTTTGCGGGAACAGCTGTGGGTGATTACGAGAGAATGCTGTACCAAGTGGGGAACGATTATGAGGTCGAAACTTTACGTTTCAAGAGGATAACGACCCTAAGCATTCTTCTCGTATATGCAGAAATTATCTAGCATCTCTGGAAGAAGAAGATCGTTTAAAAAGAATGATTTGGCCACCTCAGTCTCCTGACCTGTTGCCTATCGAATTAATATGGGATGAACTGGACACAAGGATTCGCCAAAAAGGAGTGACTAGTTCACAAGATTTATGGAGAAAGCTCCAGCAAGCATGGACCGAGATCCCAGCAACATTTTTGAAATCTTTAGTTCTAAGAATGCCACGAATATGTATCGCAGTAATTAAGTCAAAAGGTGAACATATAGACGAAAAATCCATATAGACCTAATTATAATTAGTACAACATTTCTTTTTGGAATATTTTTAGTTTTGTATAGTACACTCAATGTACAGAAGTAAATTAAATTACAAATAACTTTTTGTTTTTATTCGAATTAAAAAAAAACTGGATTTTTTAATCGTCCCCAAATATATGAACGGTAGTGTATGTAGCGCCGGGCATTTTGAAGTCGATTAAAGTAAATAATACGAAGACGAATTCGCATTCGAATCTTTCCCTTGCCGAATTCTCGATTGCATTCATATTTATGTATACAGATGTACTGGAGCAATAGTTGATTTTGCTGCTCCAACCTTCTCCGCCATTCTGGAGCAACAAAATCTATTCTTGGGTAACAAATTAGCAACAAAATATACCGTTTAGTTGGTGTTGATATCTGCAGCGACTCAAAAGACACATCGAGTAACTGGAGCAAGAAAATCCACTTCTTGGGTAACAAATTAGCAACAAAATACGCAACTGGTTTGGTCGTGAGCCTATGAAGTGGCTACGCCAGCTCGATAGATGTTATTATTATTATTCGATTTAAATCACTTTTTTTTTTGTTTGCTAAAGGTTCCAACTTAAGATCTCTAATGTTCCTACTCGTCCATTCAACCACATTAAAAATATGTATATTTGCGGTTTTAAGAATTCAGTAATGTCACAACCAATTGATTGTGACTGCTAATTGGTGTATCGTAAATAATTTGCATTGAAACATGGTCAAATTAGAATCATAACCTTATCCAAAAAATTGCAAACCAGATATTTGGCCTTGATGGAGACTTGTTTAGAGATTCAACTGTGAAGGTCCCAGCGATCTTCGATTCGTCATTCACTTTTGTCAATATTAAGAGTCAATATTGAGACTACCTCTCGTGCATTAATAAAATTAAAGTTATTCCGAGTGTTGTATATCAAAGCAGTAACATTAAACGTGTTATTGGTTTGATTGATCTGAACTTTCTTGCATTTTACTCGACTCGGTTCATAAAACTTATGAGCGACTATGAATATTTACGTTTAATCAATTAAACGAAACAACAAATAAACTCTACGCACCAGTTCCAAATAGAGGGCACCTAAAGTTCGGATAAGATTATCTGCGTGATCGGTAGTAATAGGCATAAAAATATTGACCGATAAAATTTCTTGAAAGTCGAATAAACTGTATTGACCCCATAGCATGTTTTCTTAGGTTGAGAAAGCTATTTATAAATACTGTGTGTGTTTGTCGGAGTGCATGAATGCAAACTATTATCTCTTATTTTAGCAAACGGTCACTAATTGGTTTTGTAAAGCATCATGCGATGATGCAAGTAAATCATGCAGTAACACAATAGGGAACCTTTTTTGGAATCTGATGATCGAGTAGTGCTTTAAAATCAAATATTTCACAATTTTCCCATGTGTTACTTAATTTAGTCGTTTATTATATCGTCTATTACGAACGTAAATATTACTTGGAAAAAAATAGATTACAAGCGACAATATTGAACATGTAAATGTTGATAGAACAGTTTCTCACATAAGTACCATAAACTTATCTGTTCTAGGAAACATCGCAATGAATCAGTTTCGTTTTTGTTTGAGAATTTCTCTCTGTAATAACATAAAAATACAATAGCCCATAGCATCATTAAAAAAACCATAACATCAATAACGCGAAAATATTGCTAGACCATTAAATAAACTTCATTCCAATGCCGTGAGTAATTGTTTTGGCAAGTATCCTTGTAACCATCCCAGTATAATTTTAAAGCTCCCGTGATTGGTAATTATTAAAATACGCCAACATTGCTTTGAAGATATTACAGTAGAAAGAAAATCAAAATGCAGTTTTTGCTAAAAACACTAATACCCAATTTCAAATATCCAATTCTAAGTTGCATATACAGGATGTTTCTGAATGCAACCGACAAACTGTCAGGGTATAATTTAATAATATGATTCCTTTTGAAAAATTTCGAAGAGCTTGCAGATATGCATTAGTGTACGGCGTTGCTAATAGCAATGGGAATGACAACTCTCTCACCTTCCACACCCTTTCCACATTCAAAAAGTGCAAGTACTACTTCGCAATGATTTTCTTTAGATGGTTTTTAAACAATAGTCGCAATATGCACGTATGGGCTGAAGAAAATCCATCGGAGAGGCCATTAACATAGATTTGTGAAACGTATAATGTGGAATCGTTGATAATTACTTAATTGGTCCATTTGTATTGCCCTGTCACTTAACAGGCGAAGCTTTTTGCCAAATGAATGAAATCAACCTACAGCTTAGGCAGGAAATCTGGTTTATGCACGATGGTGCACCTGCTCATTTTAGCCACCACCCACGAGCCTTTCTTGATTTCGCGTACCCTCATAGATGGATAGGAAGAAATGGTCCGAACCCAGGCCATGTCTCTGGCTATATCTAAATCTTTTGGACTATTTTCAGAATTCATCTAATAAGTTTAGTTTAAGAAGAATAATGGAAGTAGAAGCGGAATTACTGCCACGTATAGTCAATGCTTGTAAATCAGTTAGAAATATGGCTGCAGTGTTCGAACGTGCTATTAAAACGATATATGTTGTGTGTTAAGATAAAAGATAAACATTCTGAGCCATTTTTATAGCACAACCACTACTTTTGTTTCTCGTTGTTTGTAGATTATGTTCCTGACAACCTATATTAGCCAATATGTCTGATCCTAAGCATTTTTGACCACGTGTTTATTAAGTTTTAAACTCATTTTCACAGTTTGGACTGACAGTTTTTCGGTAGTTCTGAAACACCCAGTATTTTTAAACAGAAACTATGCTCCACAGAATTAAAAAAATTTACATTACTTTAAGAATGTTAGTTTTGTTAAGTGGATCACGAACAAATTGTTAAGGCTTGTTTGTAAAGCAATCACAAATTATTCAGACGTATTTTGGTTAGTGGAAAAAAAATCCACAACTAAAATCCAACTGATATCGTGCTACTTGCTCTGATTACTTTGAGATTTACTTTGGGAACAAACCCATAGTACCTAACTTTAAATGTTTCGCAACAATACACGTCAATAAGAATTCTACGGTTTCCTCAAATTCCAGAGCTTCTGGAACAAAATTTGTACCTTCACCCATAACCTGCAATAAAATTTGTAAGCACAGAAATATAAATAAATGAATTATAAATGAAATTATGCTTAAATATTAAAGCAGAAAATATTCTTAGTTATTAAAAAAAAGTTGTATTAATTACTGGACAAATATGTACTTTGCAGGAGTTGCAGACGGTGTTGGAGGATGGCGAGCTTACGGTATCAATCCCGGCGAATTCTCCCTCAATCTTATGCGCACCTGCGAACGTCTAGTCAGACTGGGATGTTTCGCTCCTACGAACCCTTCCGATCTTCTAGCCAAAAGCTATTACGAGCTGTTATACCACAAGAAACGGATCCTGGGTAAGTTACGGCGTCATATTTTCTAACGATGGCTGTTTGACGTTTGATTAATTTGAAAATATAACGCAATAGGTTCGAAACGCCGCTTGCTGACGTCTGAAAGATTGCTGTCAGTAGTAAAAGATGTCTTGTAATGCATATTTTTTAGAAATTGCAGTGATTCCTGGTGAGATTTCAGGATAAAGTATCTCATATTTTATTTCAACTCGAACGATTTTAGGAGTTTGGGAGCAATATGGCTTCAATATTATAAAGTTATTCATACTGGTATGAATAACTTTATAATACGTTTTTTTATTCGTGAAGAAATGGATTTTATTGAATGTATTGGATTAAATTTAAACACTGAAACTGACCATCATTTTGATCCACAACAAATAACGTGCTCTGAACATTATTTTCCTCTTGATCTCTTAAAAAATATCTTCAGCTTTTTGTGAAATTCAATTTTTTAGTCGCAATAGTAATAATTAGACGTATTAATATGAAGAGAACGCGCCAGCAGACCACCACCATATTTGCTAATTATGCAATTTCTAAACATGTTAATTAATAGTATTTGAAAGCATGGGAGGGGGGGATATGTCCCGGTTTCATTTGTCATTGGTTGAATAACTCGATGTTAATATTGATCTTATTATAAGAAATTTAGACTTTTGTCTACAATCGGCCAAATTTAGATATTTCTTTAAAAAATTCCCAGCAAGCAAGAGGAATCATGTACTCTAAAGAACGGAATATATTAGGTTGCGCTGTCGTAATCGACAATGTCCACAACTGAGAAGCTTTGTCAAGCTAAAGTAAAGATGCTAGTGAAAGCATCTGCTGGTATATAGATTAAAAAAAGACTTGCATGCATCTGTTATGTAGGCTTCCACAGTCGTCAATAACACTGCAAGGCGAAACCTATCCTACCAAATTGAAATCTTCCCTTACGTTCTATTCTCAGCACTATCAATAGTCCTAGCTACCAATAGTCAAAGTAGCTTTCCGACCTTCTAAAACCTTATGCTGGATACAGCGATTCTTTCAGCCGAAATTCCCAACGTTTCATCAATCGACTGAAAAAGTTGACGGTAGATCCTGGCTTACCATACCGGGCACAGTATCCTATAATAGAGAATTCCTCATCTCCAATGACCAACCGGATGATCTTGCCGACTTGATTGAAGCAAGTCTCAAGCGCAGCTACGTCTCTTGTCTTCGTCCATATCTTTATGGAAGCGTTCCAACAACAAGCTTTATTACTTCACAACCTTAAGCCAAAGTGTTGGTACAGGTACGTTGATGATACCTTTGTCATCTGGACGAATCTTTAAACAATTTCCTATCGTTTCCGAATTCCCAGCATGATTCCATACGCTTCGCCATGGAGGTCGAATCAGACGGTTGCCTTCCTGCCCTAGATGTTCTCCAGCATCCTAACGGTGCGCTGGGACATTCCGTTTACCGAAAACCTACGCACATAGATAGATATCTCAATGACCCTTCGCTGTATTATGAATTCTCTTATCGAAAGGGCCATTTCTATATCTGAACCCAATTCGTTTCCTCAAGAACTGAACCACATTACCGAAACTCTGATCCGCAATAATTACTCTATGAAAGATATTCAAGTTACTACCAACTCCCCTCATCTAATCCGAATTTTCGTAAGCAATCGTATCTACCATACATTCAAGATGTATGAGTTTAAAGACAAAATACTGAAGTTTTTCTATATCAATCTAGTAAATAATCAATAGCATTCTGTTTTCTTTAACCTTGTACGGTCTTTTTAACTTGGAACATTTTCCCTAAAATTTTATATTATGAAATATTCAGGACCAAGTGTAATGTTTATTATTAATTAATTGCTCTGTTGGCTGTTTTCATGTTTACACGCAAGGCACAGATGTTTTTGTCTCAGATCTTCTTCAATAACTTTTAAGATAACATATTTCATGATCTTTCATGGATTTAAATTTTCAATTAATCGATTTTAGTATTGATATTCATTATTATTTATTATATTAGACATATCTGGCGGTAAGTATTGTCATGAATCGCGACTTAATCAACTGATTACGTCATAACGAATTGAATATACTTTATTTTATTTAATAGAAACTAGTCACAACTAGAAAGAATCGTTTTAAGCTAATGCAATTTACAAGCTACAAGTTTAGAATGTCAGTTTAAATTATACAAACATAAAAGCAAGAATAAAAATTAAATCAAATAAACTTGACATACATAAACTAGAAACATATTGCCTTAACACTTTTCTTTTGGAAAGCTAAAATATGTACAGCCACTGGTCATTAAATTAGGATCACTAGGAAATTATTGTAATTCTGTACATAAAACAAGTAGGAAACGATTTGTTTGTAGTACTTTATTAATAACTATTAAAAGTTAGTTAGTGTTTATTATGACCTCCTTTCGATTTGATAACGGAAGCCTAATTTTATTTCATCTCTGCTTTTCCACATTTCTACAAGAATGTCTTTTTTTTAACATTTCGTATGCCTTTTCTAATTTAGATCAGGAGAATTTGTGGGCCAATCCAACAACAGCAACACCTTTGAGTTGGGATAATTTTTAACTTTGAATATAATACGAGGTATTGACATAAATAGTTTGCGGACAATTTAAGTTAACCAAAAGATTTATAAAAAGCACACCTATCCCTCAGTTAAACATGGAAGTGGATCAATTGTCGTTTGGGACTGTTTATTTTTTGATCCAGTAACAGGCTACTGCGTTGAGTAGAAGTCAGTATAAGCGCATTTTGCAGAATATTTTGGTTCCATAATTCGACGAAATAGTGTCTGTTCGTCATCAATTTTAACAAAATGATGATCCCAAGGCAATCTTCTAAACTTATTCAGAACTGGCTTCACAATCGTCAGATTTAAATCACGTTGATAATCTAATTAAAGGCCAACATTACAACAACTTGACCTTGGGAAGAGTATTGGGGAGGTATTAAACAAGAGTACATTAACGGTTTGGTTAAGTTTATTTGTGCAGCAGTTATATCAGCAAAAGCATATTGGTCCAAATATAAAATTTTATGAATAATTAATTTATCTACATTTGATAAAATTTCTTAATGGTGATACTAAGGACAGTGGCGTAATATGGTAAACACTGAGTATCGGTATACTTCGCATCGCACAAATTCTTTGATTAAATCGGGAATTCGTGGATTTCCATTTTCAACCGTAAGAGCGAATGATGTGAGAAAAAGTTTTTAATTCTAATATCCTTTGTTCTATTCCTATCGTAAATACAAGTATCTCCTTTTATCGCCCATATCCCCTAAGACTGAAACATGCAAAACATTGAGAGCGAAAGGAGAAAATGCTGGTGGCATGTACACAAAACATACACACACCGTAATAAATCCACGAAGTAGCCAAGATGGCTCTAGCTTATTGGTTTAACAAACTTAGAATCTTTTTCGTTTCGTAAACGTTTAATTCTCGCGATGAAGTTACATTCTTAATTAATTTAATGCTTCGTTTATGTGTTGTGCTACACTTGACGACTCGATTATCCCTAGGGGTAATGCCCCACGTGTTCTTTAAACCTGGTGCCTGTTTACCCTCTTCAATCAAATTTCAACACATTCAACACAACAATTCTATTTTTTATAATTTTTTATAATTAGAGTTGAAATGAAGAAGTGAAATGTTTGTTTTGGATTTTATTTCTGTTTTCTTATGTTGTGTATTGAAAGCATCTCCGCCTACACTTATTTTATGATTTATTATTATTACATTTCACATATTTCAATTTGATTTAGATACCATTTATAATTTCATGATGATTATACTTTGATATTGAATAATCGAATGGATTTTGTCGATATAGTAATATGCACTGCGTATTAATATCAATCACAGTTGTCAAACAATAAATCATAACTCAATACTGGAGTTTCAATCTCGTGATGTGAGAATTTGTCTGCTTATCGAACATCTTAATACGTTAATTTACTGTGATGGGCTTAAAATATATTGTACTCTGTTAATTGGTAATATTTTTATGTTCATGAACGAACCGCATTATAGATATATGCAATTAATTACATTATGCATACAATACAATCGATTTACGCATTCATAATAAGCTACAGAATGGTACTCGTGTTAATCCGCATAAGACCTAATTTAAGAAATTATTTTTATCCTTGTAATACATAGATATATGTATTATTGCTATGGAAGATTATACATTTTTATCGAATGGAAATTTTTCGTTGTGCCATTGCAATGCTCCGTCCAACATTAAGATTCCAAATATGATTTACAATGGTTGTAGAATTTATTGATCGTATTTCATTTAATTCGTACATTCGCCTAATAAATTAAGTAAGATATGACATTTATATATTGTTCCCGCCAATTGTGCAATAATAACATTGCTAATTTGGTGTAATTATCTAATTGAGAAATTCATCATATAAACATTGAGTTTTAACTCTTAATGAAGTACGAACTTGTTACGGAAATAATTAATTTAACCTGTAATTACTGTTAGAGTGATGTTTATGCTTTAATACAGGATACTCTGACGACAACTATCAATTTAAATTTTGTACTTCTCCTTTTGTAAATCCCGGAATATTATTTTGACAGGCACTTATACTGAGGTATTAACGTACATATTTATGAATTGTTCAATGTTACATAAACAAACAACAGATAATTATAGCTATTCTCAATTGTTAACGTGGGAAAATGAGTTTGGAACCTGCCTCGAAGAACTTTTATAATTGCCGCCGTTCTACGTCGTGAATTAACCACCATAGCCTACCGCGCATGTGATATAAGCATTAACAATATTGAGAATTTTGGTAGTTAACTTTACAAGGGCAGTTTGAACAGCTTAACATAGAAACAAGTTTTTTTTTGTCATGTTCAGTTTTGTTTTTCAAACACGGTGAAATGAAGACGTCACTAAGTATTGGCACAAAAATAATAGGGTGGTAAAAACGAGTAAGACAATCTTACTTTTGGAATACACCTGGTCAATACATTTTAGTACAGTGAAATCGCTTGGATTTTCTTGACGGTGAGTTTGGTGTTTCAACCAACAAATTAATGGATTCAATCGATTTTATTTATTATGAAAAACTCCGACCAGTTCTTCTATGCTAAACTTAGAAGAAATGCCTGACAAATGGTCAAAACGTGAAAATTACTGCCTTGGCTCGATATGAAAGGCGATATGCTCAGTGATAACAATATACCAGACCAATAAAATTCTGGGTAAATTCAAACTATAATATTAAACTAAGATGTAAAAGTCTGTTATATATGTTTTTGTTGATTTATTTTTGCCCTATAAAATAAACTTCCGTTTTTGGCGGAACTCAAGTTTCTCTAACTACTATAAAAGTTGCAATTATGAATATATATAAATTGGAAACAAATACAGTTATGTATGTCGAAGCTCTGAGTTTGATTTTTATTACGAACCTCTTGCGATATTTCAACGAAACTCCGGTTTTCCACAGGACACTCATTTGGAACCAATGGTGTATAATATGGCGGTTCTTAGCCAACAGATTGTTGGTTACTTAGTGTTTTTTGAAACCCAATCTCAATTTATAATTGAAAGCTGCAAATGAAGCATATTTCCCATATCCACCTTCTTATCCGAAGAGAGGAAGTTTCCCATAAAAACTGAACTAGCTGGAAAATTAAAATCGTTTATTTTTGTCGACACCACGACAATTCATTCTTTTGTGAATTATGCGATTTTATAGACTAATTACTATTGCCATTCACTACAACAGGGCGTAATATGCTAACTTCTATTGCTAGCTCCATTTATCATTCAACCGTTTATATTGATCCACCTTAATCCAATTTGTCGAACGTGAACCAATTTCATCGTATGCTATAACCTAATTGCTCCTAAAATCAAAATTTAATGGAATTTTTTTATCTACATTAATAAAATTACGTCATTTAGCGTATCATTTTACGTAATCAATTTACATTGTAAACTTCTTACGCGAATATAATTTGTTGTGCTAGCTGCTACTCAAAATAGACAACTGCAAATATCTTTTATGCAATTTTGTGTGTGCAGCTGCAGTAATCGTGCCTAGGGTTATCAAATTTATCTTTCCAGTGAATTTGGTAATAACAATGGGTCATGGTATGATGATGATCATTTTTGTTGTGTGAACTAATTAGAAGAGGAAAATGTCTAAAGAAAGTCTAGCAAAATCGTTTTTAATGAAAAACAAAGAATTAAACTTAGTCAGCCTTTTATCTTTTTGCCTGTCAATTTTTGTGATTGTTGTGGTCTTTGTCACTAGCTTCCTCTTTATTAGTCATTTCGTAATGGATTTTCATGCTTGCATTGTGTTTTGTTTAACGATCCGACTACGTATTTATATAAGTGCATATAAACAGCAGAATTTAGAAATAAAAATTATACAAACTATCTACGCTTTGCTGAAGATTTTATTATTTGGACGTACTTAAATGTTTACTTGTTTTTACAAAAATTATTCGCGGCCTCGGATAAATACTCATTACTTATTTAAATGTCCCTATTCGCAACTTTTTACGACCTCTGTGTTTGCCAGAAAAGATTGTACCTTACTAAAGCGATATTGCATGTGTTGTAGGTAAAATATGTATACAAAAGTGGTGCCAGCAATAGTGACTATGTATATACATTAAAGGTTTTCTTCCTTGTTGTGTCAGCACATATGTTGTAACAAAATGGTGATTTGGGACTGTACGTGTTCCTTAAATAAATCTGATGGAAACTAAAAAATGTCAAATACCACTAACCTAATTCTATTTGTTGAGTTAATTTGCACCTTTTTTTGCATTTGCATTTTCATTTTTTAGGCGTAACATGTAGGTTTTTTTAGCGAAAGGGTGTATAGTGGGTCGATGGGGGAACATAATAAAATTGGGGATAATTGGCCCAAGAAACATTTTTTTTAGTTGTTGTTTTACAAAGATGCGGCTATGAAATGAATATTATGGTTTAATCCAACTTGCTTATTATATATGTGCGAATTATCTTGAGCTTCAAATAAAGTGTTTTCTTCGACTTGAAGTCTACCGCGCCGAAGTAAATCTTTGACACTTCTAGTTTCCGTAAATTTTTTAACTATCCTGCTAACAAAAGATGTTGAAATAGGTGCTCTGTTAAACAATTGGCAAACGTCCTCGTGAGTATTTAGCCTGTCACCGTATTTTACTGCCATCAACTCCTCGCTTCCCTGCACTTTCAAATGAGCCATTTTAATTTACAGTTCCTTCTTAATTCGTTACATACATAACGATAACTCATTTAATAAAACTTTAAAAAGTTTCGCCGATCGGTCGAAACATTCGGTCACCGGTTGGGAATGTGGATCATTCATATCATCGGCCGTCCCGGATTAATTAATTAATTAAACTTGCGTGGTGCGGAAGTTACCGATACTTTTGTGTTGTTTTCTATACTACGCCACAGTCTGCTTTCATTATTCAGTAATGTGGTTTAGTTCTTGAGGAAGCAAACTGGGTTCAGATAGCCCTTTAGATAAGAGAATTGATAACATCGTGTCTTGTGCTGGATGATGGCGTGAGAGGTCATTGGGATATCTATCTGTGTGTGTAGGTCTTCGCTAAACAGAATGTCCCAACGCACCGTCAGGACGCCGATATACAAGAACATCTAGGAAATTAAGGCAACAGCCTGATTCGACCTCCATGGTGAAGCGTATAGAACCATGCCGGGAATTCAAAAACGATAAGAAATTGGCTTAAGATTATAATATAATAGGACTTGTTGAATGCTTTCATAAAGATATTGACGACGACGGGAGACAAAGGAGATCCCATAGCTGCGCCTGAGATTTGCTTGTACCATGAAACTAGAAATGGGTAGATGAAAGACTAGCTTCAATTAAGTTGGCCAGCTCATTGAATGGATACTGTATCCGGTAGAACAACTTTGGTGAATAAGGATTCGGCATCAAAGTTGAAAAGTAAATCAGCAGGATCTGCCTGTCAACTCTTTCAGTCAGTTGACAACATTTTGGATAGAAGAGTCGCTATGGCGTAAGGTTTTAGAAGGTTAGAAAAGAACTTCGATAATTTATAGATAGAGCTATTGACATGTACATAGGGCGATTGATTGATTGATCTATAGGTATAGATGACGTGCTAATGGAGTTAATGATGGAACGCTCAAGGACCATGTTTAAGAAGTTGATAGGTGCCACCTTGCAGTAAGAAATGCATAACATGAAAAAAAGGAACCATATAAAATCTATATCTAAAGCCAATTTCAAACTCTCAGACTACTTTCTCATCAAAGACCGCAATCATCTGGAGCACCTGGTGCCTACCAGGTCCCATGCTCGTAAAGTACAACTTTTTCCGGAACATATAGTTTCCAGTCAGTGTGCAGTAACAGTCCCAAAGATGTCCCATAAGACTATGGATAAAACATCGGCAAAAGCTACGACAACCACGCGGTTCCAACGCGGAAACCAATTGATGTTTCAACGTTTATTAAAAAAATATTTAATAATATAATGATGAATATCGTGTATTACTTTATGGACATACGGTGTAACTAGTTATCGAAATACTTTGCGTTATGTATGCAAATGGTTCTCATTAGAGGTAACGACTTTTAAATTGAGACGCAGTGGACAATTGCTGCTTTAATAGCTGTATTAGACATTTGATCAGTGGGAAGTAGAAGTCTAATAATTAATTATTAAGCTTCTTAGAAAGAAAAAAAAAAAACAGGACCGATTAGCCTAATTGCAGTTATAGCCTTTATTAGCCTTTAACATTAGTACACAAAATTTATAACACCATCTCTTAGATCAACATAGAGCTTATATTTATGATTTCGTTGAATATATAATGCAAGCGCAGTAAGCCATCGCTTGTGACGACGTAGGTCGACAATATTTAAACATTTTAGAGGTCACGACATGATCTCCGAAATCAAGGCGTAATCTTTTTTTTGCACATCTGATAATGATAAGAAGGACTTATGCAATCTCTAAATATAAATATTTTTTACCAGTTGCTTAGTAAATGTTATTTATTTGCAACCAAATTAAGTTTGTTTATTGGTTAGTGCGAAGATATATTCTCAAAGTAGATTTTAATTATTGCCCAAAAAATAAGTCTCAACTTCATACAAAGCACGCATTTGATTAAGCAGTTTTTTAACACAGGTACACACCATGTAGTGATATTACCAGCGATACCATCTGTATTATAGAAGCAAATTTAGTATATCATAGTTGATTCAATAACTTTAAAGGAAACTTTGAAATTATAAATTTTATGCTAATTTATTTTGAGTAGGGTTCGAAGAGGTTATGATTGATTTTGCAATAGATTTATGATGTTTCTGGAACGATATCAACATAAATTTGGTACAAAATGGTCGTAATCCCTGTAATCAGTAGGTCAAACTACATAAGGAACCATCATCAAAATCGTCCGAATTTCCAAAGGGGTATAGATTTTTTTCATCATTTTTCTAATTTTCCCATGTCTCTCCAACTAACAGCTTCAATTATAGATCGATACGCTGGATCCATTAAAAGTTACACCGATTTTCTATCTTTTACGGTAAGCGAGCTATACGAATAAAATTCCTTAATTGCGCGAGACGTTCGTTTTCAACATAATTTAGTTTTGATCTTTGGTACGAACTTTAAAAAAATAAGATACGTTTGAATTGACTGACTCTGCCTAGAACTTTTAAGTCTGAAAGTCCATGTGGATGATGTGCCACTTCATAGGCAGAGGAACTTGATATTTCAGCAGGATGGCGTTCCGGGTCGTAATATGCGACAAGTCACAAAATCTTTAAATTTGCAGTTTCTCAGTAGGTGGCTAGGAAGTCATGAACCGTTTGTTTGGTCTGCGAATTTGATAGACTTGATGCGTTTGGACTTTTTTTGTGGGGTCACATTAAATGAATCTCCCCATGAGAATGCTGGAGACTTAAAAAAAATTGAAGGCCGAATTTTACGAAAAGTAAGAAACAACATTTTAAGAAGAGCCATTCTGTGCTTAGTTCATAATGGTGAAAATTTTACCTTTAGATTAAAATTTTATTATGTATCCGTTGTCTTTTCTATTGTTGATAGATATTCTGAATCCCCAGCAAAAAATGCAATTAGCACCCTATGTTCGCTTGTTTATTGCGCAGTTCTTTTATATATACTCTGCTGAGTGGTACGATATTCTGAAGCGTAATACCATACAATGAGGTTCAAACTGAACACCCTGTATCGTTTTGTTTGTTACGATAGGATCGGTAGATATTTCTTTTTTTTTTCGTGCTGTGCTGACTTCCTTGACTGACCTGACCTGACTGACTGACCTTTGGTCTGTGAATTAAAGATCTACAGTAATAATAATAACAATAAGCAAGTATGGATGAATATGCGATTAATTTACTTACACGCAAACTATACTCAATCTGGCGTGAAACTGACGAAAAATATTTAAAATCTTTCCTCTATTTTGAGATGTGTAATATTGAGTGGTTGGCGCAGCATCTTCTAGAGGAAAGTGTTCAAATAAGAAGTGTTGTTTCTAACCTATAAATACATATATACTCATGTAAGAAAAAGGATATCTCGAGTTCAGACATCTTTGGGCAAATGCATTTGAAATCAAAGAGCGCAATCCAAAAAATTCTGCATGGTGAATTGACTCTAAGGAAATTACTTTCCCGTTGTATGCTACATCTTTTAACTGAAGAACAAAAGGCGGCTCCCCTTAATTTGTATCGAAAAACTTTGAGCCGGTTCAACAACAAAAGCTCAAAAATATTTATAGTATCGTCAATCCCCTGTGTAGGTGTTTCAAGCCGAGAAAAAGAACCGACAAAAGTTATTTATTCTCGAAGTATGTCGAAGAAAGTGGTCGCGATTTTTGTCTCCATTTCGGATCATGTTCAGAAGAGGTGATTGCCGTGCTCCGTAAAACAAACCCACACTGACGAATGATCCTCCACCACGATAATGCGAGTTGAGTTTTTAGATCATCTTCCGTACAATCTCAATTAAGTTCTAGTGATTTTTTTCCGTTCTATAGAATCAAAAATGGATCGCATGGTCAACTGGTGACTGGCATAACTGCTTTAGTAACAATTGGTTCGAAAGAATGCAAAAGTGAAAATACAATTTTTTTGATATTCTATAGCGAGAAAATCCACCTAACCAGACCCGGTACCCTATGACCACTTTCTTTTCCCATTAATAATTGAACTTGAGTCCTCTAAAAGTGAGTTCTTTATCTAAGAAAATTTGTGCACTATATTTTGTAGTTTTTGTACAACTACAAGTTTTTGGCATAACCCTTGTAAAAACCATTTCGTTACATGAAAAATGATGATATATTTCTATGTAATTTCTTTCAATACATTTCATCATTTAGTGACATTTTCTGCAATATCATACAATTCCAAGAAACTGTTTTTTTTTTTTTTCACGATAAAATTGTTACATGTATGCGCAATATCATTAATTTCGTACGCTCATTACTCACTTGTTTTTATGATTTATTAATTCATTCACGTATATAAATTGCAATTCTCGCCCAAGACCTACTTTAGATATAACATTAATGCGGCAGCCGACAAATATGTCGGCAACAATAGTTTATAGATTAAGTTGTAACGTAATACGCTATATGTTAGCATAAAATGCAAATTTGTGAAATTGCAAACTCGTTTGCCTACGTAGTCGCTAAGAAAGTATCAATCGGGTTGCGGAAATGCATTTTGGAAACTACTACTGTACGTTGAATATCCAATGTTGTAGCAAACTTACACGAATAAATTTACGTTAATAGGTAGCAGCACTGCGTGCGTAGTCGTCCTGAATAGAGAGAATAGTAGACTTTACACGGCCAACATCGGCGATAGTGGTTTTATGGTCGTCCGAAATGGTCGCGTCATCCATAAATCGGAGGAGCAACAACACTACTTCAACACCCCCTTTCAACTGTCGTTACCGCCTCCGGGATACCAAGCAGACGTGCTTTCCGACCAGCCGGATTCGGCCATTACGGATAACTTCCCTGTCGAAGATGGTGACGTCATACTCGTCGCGACGGACGGCGTCTTCGATAACCTACCTCAGAACCTTTTAATTAACGAACTGCTAAAGGTTGGTTTTACTGATGATATCCAACGTGTCTGTCTAATGCATGGTCTTTTCTGGGCAATTTAGAGAAAATCTTTTCAAATAAAATTTTTAGAAAGTAAATTTTGAACAACATAATGTTCTGTTTCCGCTACAAGTGATACAAGTTTGGTTTTTGAGACTTTTTGCGAAATTCTCTTGTTTCTTTAACAGCCAATATCTTAAACTCCTTAAACGTTAGAGCAGTGATTCTGGAAAAAATATGCAAGGTGTTCCATTTAAAAACATTAAAACAGATGATTCATACATGGCGACGATTTCATTGGCCATCTCTTAGGCGCTAGTTGATATAAAAAATATTCGATGTATTTCGAAAACTTCAATCGAATAAAATTTGAATCATCGCTCTAGTATGTGGTGTTTAAGATATCATCCTTTAATCCTTAAAATTGGTATTGTTAGATCTTTGGTGACCATGAGCATTTTCAATCAGCTGTATTTAGGCAAGTAGTCATTTTGTTTTGGTTGTTTTGCCTGACACAACAATACCAGTTATGTGACTCAGAAACACCCACTATACTAGTTGAGGATTAAAGAAACAAAGGCATTTTGCAGAAATCTCAAGTTATCTTAAAAATGAAGATAGATGGATATAATGAAAATTGTAGGTTTTGAATAGAGCCATCCAAAAACCCGGCAATATACAGAATGTTCCATTTAACAAACCAAACTTGCGTGCAGCAGAAACTGAGCAACATGACCATAATTTTATATTCTGCAGGAGTTTACTATTTATATAATAATTTTTTACTTGATATATTTTGGAAGTAGAATTTTTGTAACTCTAAAAATGGTTAACCCCAATTCATAAGAAGTGAATTAAATAGCGACAGTTGTTTAATATTAGTAAATGCACTTGCATAACTTTGCACTAAGCTTTAACGGTGTATTACGTTTTATAGGTACAGGGAGAAAGATGCGCTAGTAGATTGCAAACCGTAGCAAATTCAATAGCGTGGATGGCGAGGAATCTCTCATTCGATGAAACGTTTATATCCCCGTTTGCTGAAAGCGCCTTCGCAAATGGAATTAACACCATAGGTAAGAAAGAACAAATTACTTCTGTATTTTTTGTTTCTCCCATTGTATTTATACTGTATTCTTAGTATTTTAATCACATCTCAAAGGATAGTTGATTCCTTCGTCTTTAAATTCTCCACAATACACATAGACAGCGAGGATTTTTCTCATAAAATTACTCATTCCAATTCGCTCCTTTCACTTTGTTACCAACTACTGAGAGAAGGAGTAACTAGTATTATGTTGAAGTTTCCACGGATGAATATCGCTGATTTTCTTTTACGCGATTCTCAATATGCCCTTGCAAAGCTTCTAAACCTATGTTATTAATTTGACAATCCGCGCAATTGTAGCTTAAAAACAGACTCGTTTCCATCGAGTTGGAAAAGCACATAACTTGATGGAAACGAGCCTGTTTTTAAGTTATAATCCTGCAAATTCTTCAATATGTCCCTTTTGAAAACATACTGTATTTTAGCTTTGTTATAAGTAAATTAGAGCGCTGCTTCTGTCTAAAGTGGATCGTCTATATCCTGCTAAAGGTGTAGGTCGCTGGAACACCGTTTCAGCAAAATTCATCTGAAAAATTGTTCACGGCTATATTGACTCTCCTAATTTGCTTTTCCTTTTCCTTATACCTCGTTTATGCTCTGGCTCCTCTTCTACTTTTAGTATGTCCTGTAATAGGTTTTCCCGTAGGATCAAAAAATTTTCATAATGGGTCCGGTACACTCCCGAGTCACCATTCTCAGTCGGGGAATAATTAACTGTGCTTCACTCTTTACGGCGAGGGGATGACAATAACAAGGATGGAATACTTTACACAAACAACCTATACTGTAAAAGGGCTCCTGAGGTTATGACGAGCTTAAAAATGCTTATACACCCCGTTGGGCCGTCACCACACTAAAATAAAATTACAACAAATGTAAAATTTTGCAACTTTGCCAAATTTAAACCTACCCTCTATCCTCCTTAATAACAAACGAGGTCCCCATGCCGAGGGTTATTAACTAAAATGAAACCCAGTTATAAAAGCCAAAACTTACTGATATTATTACTATGATTATGATGACTTAACGCTGTTTTTTCTTTCAATTACAGGTGGTAAACCAGACGATATAACAGTACTACTGGCAACGGTGGCAATATAGTGACAAACGATGCATATAGAATATGCCTTAGTCGATTTTTCGTGAAGAAGAAAAAAAAATCAACATGATCGTGCTAATAATTCTGCTTCCTGTCGTTTTTATCGCGGCGATATTATTTTTGTTAGGTCTTTCTGTTGTACATTATTATGTTAACATTTGTATTATCATTATTTCGAACGCTGAAAGAAGAAAACAAATCGAATGAATCACTGTTTCCTCAACGATCATTTATCCTAATTTATATGTTATTCTAAACTAGGTAAAACCGTAGTGATTTTTGTGAGCATGCCGAGAATCGAGACGTTTTAATTTGAATATTAGTTAATGATGGATGAGTATATGTGAGTTCAACTTAAATTATTTATCTGTGAGATATGATTGATGTTAGACAGATTTAATGTTTTTCTGTCCTTTACTCGTTTTGTATCTTTTACATTTCTTGTTTGTATAGCAATATTGACGTGCAATCCGTTCGTTATATCCATTGTCTACGTATAGGGTGTGCTAAGAAAATTTTAAGGAATGGTAGAGAAAATTGCGGTAGATATTTTATGTTAAAGAGCTGCCAATTTTTTTACGGGTAATCAAATTATTTAACGCTGACTTTAAATCCATTTCATAAATGTGGACGCTGTATATTTACTATAGCAAAAGAAATGATTTCTTAAAGATAAATAATTTGCTTTATCCAGTTTACAATTTATGCATTTGCTATCGTGGAATTAAATTAAAAATTAATATAAATATTGACGTTATGGTTATAAAAAGCTATTTACGTATTTCATCTAATTATATTTGCACTATAAAGCAAGTTTATCAAATTATTTATTTAATTTATACACATTTGCAGTGTTGTTAATCTTCATTATCTACGAAAGTACATCAGTAAATACCCGTGGTATTGAATGAAGACACAAATTTTTTGAAAAGGATTTTTTTCCCCGACGTCCCAGCCATTTCTTACTCCCTGCAATAGTACGTTTTTCAAGCTCCTCGAAATAAGCTTCTGTCTCAGTAATTACCTTTGAGCTAGATCTGTTTTATAAGGTTGGAAATAAAAAAGTATCGTTTCTCACACAAATTCTTAATTCAATTAAATATTTCGATCGGTTTCGTGCTCAGAAGTACATCATCAGGTTAATTAAAAAGTAAATTTCATATGACTGAACAAGGATTGTGTATAGAAATAAAATAAAATAGAATTAATTTTTAGTTTCTTTTTTAACTTAAAATTAGAAAATGAACCTTTAAAGATTACTTAAATTAATTGTTTAAAACTAAACTAAAAATTAATTATATTCCATCACATGAAATTTACCTTTTTATTGGCTTGATGATATGCGTTTGAGCACCAAACCGGTCGCAACATTCAATTGAATTAAAGAGCTTTTTTTATTTCCGAACTTATGATGATTAACTCACGTGGAGTCGCCATCGATTGTTTAATTTTCCCCTTTAGCTCGTTAGCAGTGGTTCATGCAGTTTCAGCCCTACAACTTTGCATATGTGAACTGGTGCATTCTCGTGACGGAACAAATGATTTTCCTTCGATAAGTAAGTCCGTTTCTCTCCCAAACGGAATTTTAATTTCAGAAAATAAAGTTTTTCAAAGCTAAACAACTTGGGTTTTTTTTTATTTCAAAGCTATACTCTCGTTTACATTTTGTAAACCTAAAAAAAGACTTGTAGAATCCAAGAGTATGTAAACTGGGATCCTTACTAATTGGTAACTATCGCCCATCGGTTGACCAACATATTCTAAATTTTTCGGTGGTACGAAGTGGATGATTGTTAGCAACTTTGTTGGTTGTTTTCCTAGCGCGAAATTTCAATATTTATCGGAGAATAAAGACTCGAGGAGCATCATTTGGAGTGCCTCCTTTTATGTTTTATAGATATGGATTGGTTGACTGTTGGCCATTTTGTTGATTGCTTTTGTAGCGGGAAATTTTAATAATTCACCAGAGAATAGACAAGCGTTACTTCAGGTTCCGCCTTTAATGTGTTGGTGACACGGCTTGGATGATTGTACCTGAAGTACCGCTTCTCGTTAGTCTGTATTCTCTGATCGAAGGTTGCTATTCCGAAATTAAATATTCGTTTTCTGAAATTAAGCTTTTGTTTTTCAGGAAAAGTATAGAGTTTTTAAAATAGACAGATAGGTAAACAATTAAAAAGAAACCGAGATCATTGTTACTGATTAACAAAAGGGGGATCACTTTTGTGCAACGCAGCATTTAATGTTAATAGTTTTTTTTTTGTATGTATAAAAAAAATAAAGAAACCAACAGTAAAGGATAGAAAAAATATATTATAAAAGAAATTCGTTTACAACGTCGTCTGAAACAAGCGGAAGCTTCAGTTCATATGTTACGGAAAGATCGTCTATTGACCGTCTCTTCTTTTATTTTTATGTGTATAAGTTTCACTTTTAATGTTTGATTTCATGCCTCCTTTTCCCTAATGTAACGCGTAACGTATAAATACATCTAGGACGTACCTGACCTTGACGATTGTACTCAGGCATAATTATTATTTTGCATTTTTTCGTTGGAATATTGCCTCACTTCAAATTCGAAAATTTTGTCTTAATCGCTAAGCGAGTAATATTTAAGTATGTTTACGTATTCTCTTTCGTATTATACGACTGCGTGGCAATACGTAATTTTCACATAGGAAATTACTTCATCAGTAAATTAGCTGTATTGTGCTGTATTCGGATTTTTATAAGAACATAGGTTGCTAAAAAAACTAGGGACATATTCGATTAGAACCTAATATTTAGGTTCAATAAAGAATCGTTTTTGTCTGTGCGATTAGTCTTATTGAAATTGAAAAATACATTTATTACTCTTTTTACTTACATGATGCTCTTGAATCTACTCAAATCAACTGATGTAATAAGCGGATACCGTAATCATTATTTTTACTATATCTTTATAATTGTTTTATTTTTTTTTTTCGGTTGTAACAATATCCAAACGCGACATCTTGTAGATAACATGGTCCCTACTAAAGAGTTTGCATAATGTTGCAAACATGGGCGTAGCCAGAATTTGGTCAAGTAAATCTTGGAAACTTGTATGACTAGAAATAAGAAATGAAAGTGAATTATTTCAGAGATTCTCCCCCCTTCCCCGGCCCCCTGGCTACGCCCATGTTAACAGAATCATATCCCATCGTGCCATCAGCGACTTAATGTATTGAATTTGAAGATGCTATGAACATTTTGCATGATCGAAACTTGCGCAAAAATATCTGTTTTAGTGACTGGCACCAAACTTTAGTTCAAAGGTACACGACTTCAGCTTTTGGAGTATTAATACAATCGAACAATTGAAGGATTGCTTATTATGCAAGCAGTAAAGAACCATTTTTTGATCTAATTTTAACCGATTTTCTTTAATATTAATTCGTAAGAGTATTTGAGCGTTAAATAACATGCTTAATTTCCTATGTGCAATATTTTTGTTTAATAAACAATTGTTAAGTATGTTTTTTATTTCATTATAATCATAACACATTTTATTTGATATAAAATTACCAATCTTCACCAAAATATTTTGATATACCAACGAAGAGGAAATCATGATGCCAAGGATACTTCAAAAATTATTGGAAGGGGAAAAATGATAAACAAGAAAACTGAAGAGAGAAACTCTGTCGTCTTACACGTCAGTGGCTGCCATGCCAACAATTCACGAAAAAAGGTTCAAATTAATAGAGAAGTCACCCTATTCACCTATTTTGCATTTCTTAGAACCATAGTTTCGCTGGAAGAACAGAGATTTTCATCGAATGAGGAAGACCTCACACAGTATTTGGGCGAATTAAACAGATGGGAACATTGCTAGGAAAAATGAGTAGACTTACAAAGAGATTACTTTTATGTAAACCACTCTTGTGATGGCCTTCTGGTTTAATTTTAAATTTAAACTAGAGGACACTCTTTGCCGGTTTACACAGGCAATACGGCCCCCCACGAAGGTCTATGTTAAATTCATGAAAGCTGTACGTAAAATTTGATTTATTTTAGCTGAAATTTCGAACTTTAAATCTTATAAATATTTGATCTCCGAATTCCTACTGAAACATCAAAGGAGTGTAACTACAATGTGTAGGTTTTTATGAAATCCTGTTTTAGGTTATATTGGTTTTGATGGCTCCGTTACCTTCTTATTAAAGTTACCTGGATAGTCGCAGGTAGTTTACGAAAATCAACGATAAATGATCTATGGTATTTGAAGTTCTGCGAAGTGTGCCGCAGGAATTGATTATTGGGCCTATTTTATTTTCTACTTCTCTTTTCAAGATCTAACTATTATTGGACATACTTAACAGGAAAAGATACAATATGGTTTTCTCTGTTAAACCTGTTTGTAACGATACAAAAAATCTGATTTTGTAATGATGTTCAAGTACAGAAACTTTTAGCTTGGCAAGTGCATAAACAGGATACAATCAATGATATAATAATTAATATAAAATAGTTTAAAACTTGCTCTTTCGCGGTATTGACCCAAAAAATATTTTATGTGTATGTATAGCAGTAAATAATGTTGTTAGTCGAAACGACTAGCATTAAATCGTATTCCATTGGACTGCACTAGAGCGCACTCAGAGTTTGCAATTTTTCTGCACGAAGTACATCAGTTATAGTTGTTTTTGTTATATTTGTATTGACATCGGCTGTTGTCATACTGCTCTAGGCCGAATCTTGTTCTAGTCAGAGTAATAAAAATTGCTCCGAGTGCCATTCTGGCTGATCCGACTTTACGCAACTATTGGAACACAAATTATTGGTCCAAGTTGCCCAATGAAATATCCAATTCCCGCTCCGACTACTCTAAAATTATCAATGGAATACGCTGTTAGTTGTTCTAGGATAAGTTGGTAGGTAATTCATATCGCAAAAAAGATTAAGGTCACATGTCCTTAAGAACGTAAAATAGTAGGAAGTAATCCGTAAATCAACGCAATGTTCTTGTGATCAGGGCAGTAATGATCAACTTACCAAGACGATAATAGGGAAAAAAAGTATTTGTTATATTTATTTAAATTCGATAACATTTCAATGTCATCTCAGTAATTAATTGCTCAAATGGTCGTCCGAACAATTTTAAAACGCAGCTACAGCTGAGAAAAAAAGTCGGATCGTTTACTTTTTCTTTTATATAACTGGTACATTACACGAAACAGGATTACTGTGACAAGATAGGGAAAAAGGAAGTGCATTCACTTCTGGACAAATACAGTTTATTTTACCAACACAATTGTCTACAATACAAAAAGAAAGGGAGTTTGAAAACAAAACTTGCAATTATTCAATAAAAAACACTTACTTATCCTAGAATTTTATAATTAATTCGGGTCGGATAGAACTTGGAAAATGCACCACTCTGACTAAACCGTTAAAGCCCATTCATACCCATCGCAACAGGTGTCTTAATAACGAAGAAGGGAAAACAGCAACTAATATGTCGCGTACAATAATGAATGAGCGCAACGCTTTTTTTTCATGCAATATATACATGTACATTACATGTATACAATTAAATATATCTATCTATATACTATATAAACACTAACTAAATAAGAATTTTCCAAATTTTATCCAATCCCCCCATCTTAGTTTTTTTTCTTTTGCTCTTACGAACTAGAAACCTAGTATCTATTTTGCTTTTTCCTTAATTAAAATGTCCTAACTACATATATAAGCTAGACACTACGAACTAAATCATTCTAATCGCTACAATCTAAAAGCTAAATCTTACGTACTATTTTTTTTTTTAATTTACAATTGTCCGCCGTTTCACAAAATGCGGGACTTGTGACTAATAGGTAGTAGTCGCATTATGCACTCGATTATAGATACATATGATCTAAAAATAGTAGTTTTATACCACCCAAATGTACGGTATACCAAAATAAACTGAATTTATCAGTTAACATTGTGTAAAAATCGCAAAACGTATCTTGCACATCTTCAGCCCTCCGATACCAACAGGTCTATTTTATTTATAAAACACTCTCGACGAATCGTTTAGTTTCATTCAATTCTTGTATGTATTGTGTATTCTACCAGTCATTTCTCGAAGACTAGAGGTGTCCAATAACAAAACAAAAACCAAAAAAATGAATTAGGAAAATAAATACTAAAGTAACGCACCGATGCTTGTTACGTAATTATGGAATTTATTAATTAATGCAAATAGGATAGAAACTGTTAAAATGACATTTTGAAGTATTATAACGCGTAGCTAACAAATTGTTGCGATTGTTCCAATTTAATAATTACAAAAAGAAGCGACAGGCAGATACAATACATACATCTAATCCTATTCTTATCACTAAGGTAATGTACAAACCGAAACCCAGTATCGGAACATTAAATTTTTTTTTCGTACGTCGCTTTATTATTCATCAAAATCATCTCTTAATCTCTTTCTTTTTAACACTAAAGATTGAATAGCTTAGCTATACACACACAAATGAATATTATTATGAGTGAGGGGACGACTGATGCGAACACGGTGACTTGGCTGCAATAGCAGGGGTTATATGGGTCACCGGGCCAATAGTTTCCCCTAGCCCACTGACAATCTATATAATATTTATTTATATTTATATAAAAAACGGAATAACCAAACCTAACCGTTCACAACTGCCTACAACACAGAAACAACTAGAAGTTAAAAATTTTTTTTTTTGGTTATATCAGTAAGAAAACATCGAGTTAAAAAAATATATTAAAATATTTTTCAGTAGATCCCTGTCAATGGACTATTCTGAAAAAGGCACGATATCTATAACGTGAAAATTCCGTACACACCCTATGTCTATCTCTCTCCTGCTCGAAACAAAACCTGGATATTGACATTTCAAAAGAGGATGTGGAAACAATTTAGTTATTAAAAAAAGTTATGAATTTTTTAAAAACGAATATCCATACATGGTAGCAGCAACTGTTTGATACAAATTGGGAATTCATCATAAAGAATTTGTCGCAATAAACTTGAATTGAATCTGCTCATAAGGTCTACGGAATATTTAAATTTAATTGATTTCTTTGAAATAATGCTATCATGTACGTACATTCATTAAATACAAGCCACCCAGTCTTGTAACAAAAAAAAATTGAATGACGCAATGAAATATGTAAACTATATCCATATTATAACAAAAAAAATTACGAAAATAGAGTGGAAAAAATGTGCCACCAGGTCCAGCCCACAATCTGATCTTCAAAAGGCTATTATGTTATATTTATTTTAGTCGATATCAATGTATAATACAAAGCGCATTCATAACATTGTCACAAGGAACTTATATCCATCGCAAAATGTAGAGTAAGACGTAAAAATATCTATGAAAGACACCGACAATATCTAAAAGTTCGTCACAACAATGTTTCGATATAAGATTTTGGCATAATGAGCTATCCTTACGAGAAAATGTCAACAATTCAGAAGCATTTCGAAAAAAAGAAATAGTAACGATAGGGCCGCGGGCTAAACAATGTGGGTGTCAAATTCGCATCAAACGAGACATTTCCTCGTAAATAGATATTTCTTTTGAAAACAGTCGCAAATGAAATCTCCCCTTTGCTCTTCCTTCCAAGGAAAAGAAAGAGACGTTCAGTTTGAAACCGATTCTTTTATATTATATAAATTGAGATGTTGGAATGTCGATTACAACGAAAATATTGATACATTATTAAAAAGGAAAAAAAAAGAAAATTGAAATAATAAATAATTTACAAGTATAAATAAATAAATTAATTTCTTATGTGGGATGTCAAAAACTACATCGTAAGGCGGAATACGGATGGCAAATTCAGGTAGACACCTTCGCTAGGTAAATTGTTAGTGGCGTTTGATGTGGCAGCGTTTACTAGCTTTTAATTTTCCGAAATTGTTTAAATAATTCTGTGGACATTCTCCAAACATTCTCTATATGTGTAGATGCGCAGTATTCATTTTTTTTATTTAATACGCATGCCAAGATCATCAGTCTTTTTTATCATCAATTAGTATATTTCCATCAGGATTTGAGTTTCGTCAACACAAAATACATTCGCCCGTTTTCAAAATCCCACGATTTTAAAATTTTATAATAAAATTAACACAGAAAAAATAAATTATAATATAAAAGAGAAAAAAAATCAACGATTTGTCTTCGTATGTATATATAATATATATTTATATTTAATTGTGTTTTTTTGTTTCGAATAGAATGCACAATTGGAAGTCAGTTCGAAGTGTAATAATACGTTAATGAAACTTTTCCATTTTTTTTTAATATTTAATTATTTTTCTATTTAGATTTCGTTTAGGAAGATATATTTGATTCTCGTGAGCAGTTAACGTATCCTTTTTTCTAATTTTATTTTATATAATCATCAAGTGTAATACCTGCTTGTTTCACTTATTTTTTTTAATTTACTTTGTTGCAAACGTAACTACCTATGTAGATTATCATCAAAAATAAAATTGCAAATCTCCTAATCTACTTGGCCGTTTTTTTTTTTTTTTTTTGAATAACCGGCTGGGAAGATCGTTAAATCTATCTTGTTTCTTTTTATTTTAATTGCCAACTTCTCTGACGGTCATACATTTCAGTAGACATAGAAGAAAAGTACCTCTCACCAATCACACAAAAATCGACGCGCTTTTATTTTATTCTACATCCTAAATATATATAAAAAGAAAAATCGCGACTTCTACTAAGTCGACAAGCTAAAAATATCTTTTCTTCTTCAAAGTTCTTGAATTTTTTTAACTTAGTTCCTATATTTATTATGTATACGCTACTAAATTCAGTCATTGACGGTATACATCTTATCCCATGTTCTAGTGAAACGTTTGGTCGACAGCTAAGGTGGTACATATCTAAAGTAGTTTTTTAAATTTATGTATATAAATTAGTTTAAACGGCTGGGACACTACCATTTCTCACCGTGGCGGGGGGATGGGGATTAACTGCGTCTCTGGCTTGCCTAAATTTTAAATAAATTACTCTTAAATTCTAACTAAATGTTTTTCGTGCACCGAACAGACAACAACCTTCCGAAGAAATCCTAATTCCACACCAACAACAACAGTATTAACAAAAAGATTTGGGGAACAAAAAAACAGTCTCTTCGTTCGGGGGACAACAACGTGTTAGTGCTAGGCTAACGCAATAACAGGAATCGGAGAAGTGAAACTCTCGATTCACGCTTACTTCTCTCTCTAATCGTGCAACGCCATTTCTTGGAATGTTCGACACCTGCAGCCATCAGCCTCCTTTTTTCGGCGCACATTTTTTTGGCTTTTTTAAATTTTTTTGTTGCTTAAGATTTTTTTTTATTTTTTAATTTTTTTTCCGGTCGGGTAGACAAAATGGTACTGTCTAGAAGGCCGAACATGTTCGTATGTGCCGCCCTCTACTTAAACGCCGCCAATTTACTTGGACTGCTGCGGTTGGTAAGCCTGATACGGATCTTCGGGACTGGCCGCGTTTGAAGTGTGATCCGAATCCTGCATGGGCATGTGGACGTACTGCGGATAGTACTGGTAAGGTTGCGAAATGTAAGATCCAGAACCCAACGAAACGGCGTTCATCTGCGCGGTCAGCTGTGAAATATGCAGATACTATTATTAAATTAACATTTTTTGTCCAATATTCCCTCTATACTGGACAATAACAGACCGTACCTGGGGTATCATGGTGTTGTATGTTTCCGGCGAGTGCATCATCACAGATATACCTCTCGGCGGCGGCTGACCGTCACTTTTGTAAGGACCCATGTGGCCAGCAGCCGCCGCGAGGTTGTAACTTTCGTCGACTGATTGTAATGGTGCAGCGGGCATTACATATTGAGGGACCCACTGTGCCCCGGTCGACATAGAATAACTGGGCACCTAAAAATGAAGGAGTATCGAATATCTGCTTTCGAGCGAGGCAGTAGGGAACTTGCACGCTTTTCGATATCTTGAATACAACAAGTTCACAAAAAAAGAACGAAGAATTTTAATTTGTGACAAACTGATATTAGGTTATTTAACGTAGGCGAAACGCGGATGCTTGCTGCTTTTTTGTGACGTCATGCGGCCGAAATAATCAACTGCTTCATTTAACGTTGTGGTAATTTAAAAAAATAACTAAAATTTAACTAAAGGCATTATTAAATTCCACAAAATTGCAAATACCAATTTTCTAAAATCAAACCAAAACGTCCCCATACTCCAGAACAGGGGCTTTCGACGGGGTCGATGAAATTTTAAGAGGATCAACGATAATCATGGGGTCGATAGCTGAATATGCACTTCTACGATGAACAAGTGTGTGACCAGCAGCGTGGCTTTAATCAAGTGAATAACTTACCTTCAACGATGTAATTTACGCAATTTTAGGCCAAATATTAAATCAACACATCAACCTTTGTGAAAATAATTTGTGATTTTGTCACAGAAAATTTATTTCTATGTATTTGTAAAATTAACAATAATAATACTACAAAAAATAATAACACATTTAATCTAATTTTTGTTTATACGTTTAATATAATTATTAACTTTATTCGTGTGGATTATTTACAGAGCAAAATGTTGGAATGGTTAGCAAAGGTTAGAAACCGCTCCTCTAGAACAAAGCGATGGAGAAAAACACCTGAAATTTTATTTATGGATTCATGGCGAGTACCTTAATGACAGACATTTTTTAAATAGTTTATTTAGTGATGAACCTACTTTCACAACAAATGGAGGTTTTCTTTTAAAAAATTAACCTTTTCAAATTCAGCCAATTTTGAAATTTACTGAATATACTTAAGTCAAATGAAACAACTTTTCAATGCCAAGATAGTTTACAGTTTTATTAAATTGAATAATTATATTCCTCTCCATAAACTTTGAATTTTTACAATCTCCTAACTCAAAACCTAGCCAACAGCTGAAGTTAAATTACTTAATTAATGCTTTATAAATTGTAAGTTTATTTGCTAAAATTATGCTCATAGTAGTTCTTCAATTCTTTAGTTGTTTGAAATCATTTCCGTAAGTCGTCCCCTGTTGATTGTTTTCAATCTTCCTCATAATTTATTGTTTTCAAGTTAATGTGATCTAAATTATTCCAATTTACACTTGCATGTGAGTAGCGTTATAAACACTGACACACACACACACACACATGCATCTAATCATGATTTACAATGCTGAATTTCGATTTGCACATTAAAATTTGGCCACTGGGCGTTTTTTTTCTCCAATTTTTTTTAAGAACAAAAAACGCTCATGTGTAATAAGAGAAAGAAATAAATAGAAACTAGGGGAAAATTGAGGGAAGAGAACTTGGAACCATAAGTAAAAAAAATATCAGCAAGCAATAATATCTGTTAAACATTGATGTTTTCCAGAAATACCACAATTTATGTCTAATAAAGACGACAGTAGGGACACCTGCATTTTATAGTTTTTAATTCATAAGCTATTACTATGCCTCAAATACAAAGGGACATACCTATAACAATGCGATATTTATAGCGAAAGGAAAGGAGTTTAGCAACCGAATGACGTCACATCAATCGACGGCGTTTTTAAAAACACGCGATAAAAATTTGAATTTTAAATATTTTCAAAAGCTTTTTATCTGTATTCCTAGATAATGCAACTTCCCTACTCACGGAAATTTGAACTTACCTGCGAGTAATGAGGCCTAAAATTAAGTGTGGGCATCATATGGGGCGTCGCGACACCATTCTGGGCGAGAGCGTTAGGATCGAATGGCACTGCGGGTAAGCACTCGGCCTGTTCCCTCCACACCTTGTTGTTTTCGTTATTTTTATATATATTTTTCTTTTTATTACCGCCATCGGCGAACTTGACTAGCAGAGCTTCTTTACAACCGGACAATTTGACACCGTTATACATCTGAATGATTTGTTCGCATTTCTCCTTCGATTCTAATCGCGCAAAGCCGACTCCCTTCGAGATTCCAGACGCGTCTCTCAAAATCCTCGTCGATATCACCGGACCGTGCTTCACCAACAAGCTGTCCACGTCGCTCTCTTTGAAGTTGATGGGCAAGTTGGCTATGTACAGGTTCGTGGGATCCTGTTCTTGTTGCTGTATAGAAGGAGTAAGCAGAACACAAAACCCACAGTTAGAATTTTTATTTACAATGCAGAATAAAGAAAAAAAATTTTTGTTTAACGGATATGTATCAGATGTGCTTGTACCGTTCGTCCTTTTTTTAAAGTGATATACCCATTGCGATGGAAAAGAACTGCATTATCTAGATATACCATTAGAATACCATAGATATACCATAGAATAAAGTGAAACAGCGAAGGATATTGCCTGTACTCTCTTTTTGACAATTTTCTGCAATGCACTGCGTTTAGTAGTGTAGTTTTGATCATTAAATTATAACCACGGTAAAAGCAATGTAAGGAGAGAAAACACTAGCCAACGGACATGTTTCTCGCCAACCGGCGTCATCAGCGTTGCTTCGAACGTTTCGCTACCTAATGCCGCCATTTGCCTCTGGACTGCTAGGTAAAAATATGTCCGTTAGGTAGTGCTTTCGTTCTCCTCACATAGTTTTTGCCGTGAGCTATATTAGCATTATTTTTGGTTATAGCTTCCAGACAATTTTCTTGATCTGCTACAATGTTTAATTTTTCAGGATTAACGTTTTATAAAATTTTGTGTGGGATCTATTTATTTCTCTTGCGAGAAAGCGAATAGAAATCAAGGGAGAGATTAAACAAGTTTTAGTGTTCAAGAGTTACAGTATTTTATTTTGATTTAAAAATTTTCTTTTAACGAAATTCTGGATTTTAAAACATTGACCAATAGCAATCTCAAACCGACAGCTATATCGAAATCTTTCATTTATTTGGCCAAATAGTAAATTTTGTACTTGCGCTCTGAAGGTACTCAATAAATTGATAATGTCTGTTCTTGAAAGCCTCGACTCAAAACTACATTCGATTCAAATTCAAATATTTCTTTCTTCAAGGTCAAGTTCTTTTATAATTTTCGTTGTAATAGTTTGATACTTTATGAATGATGAATTTCGAAAACGCGTTTTCAACAACGTTAATCAAGAAGATGTGGAACAGTTTTTGGAAAAGTTGCCCGGACTGTTAATGGAACGTACACTAGGAAATGCAGATAAAACTGATCTATACTTTGGAGCTTTACCTGATAAAACATTGAAATGCGAAAAATGGGGAAAATTGTCAAAACCCTCGTATATGATCAAAGTTGCATGGAAATGGTGTCGTAATCAGGGGACTTATGTTTACGTTAGTTTCAATAAAAGTACAATATCTTCCACTGGCATTAAATCGCAGTGAAAATATATCTAGTTATACAGTTTTCCTCAAAGGTAGATCTAATCAAGAAATTAATAACTATTCAACACATTTATTAGTTAAAATGTTAAACAATATTCGATTACCATTGAGGAACATCCATCGCATTTCACTCTAACAAAGATTCGCTTATATTTTTTGGCCCTAATACACTCTAAATATTCCTCCGTAAATACCATATTTTGTATCTTACGCGTATACGTACTCAAAACGTATCAATATATCTATCAAAAATGCAAAGCAATTATACTGTGGTTAATGTTCGTTCTATCGATTCTCATCTACAGTTATTATTAGTATCTTGTTATCGTGACATATGGCTATACAACATGCAATAATATAATGGTAGACTCGGTATATTTCAGATAGAAATTTGCAAGATTCCATCTTGTCTTGTTTCTCAATTAAATTTCAATCAAATTATATCTACAGCGTCCTCAAATTTTATAGAATTATTCTTCTACAGACGCCATGAAAAAATCCTTATATAAATGTTCTTTGGCGAGATATGCTAATGTTTTAAATAAAATTGAATAGTTTGATTTACCTGTTCTATAAAGCTACTTTTTTCTAATTATAACTATGTATGTGTCTAAAAATAAATCAGGTTTTGAAATAATTTAACTTAAATTGGCTCTGCTTTAAGCGCAGTTATTAACAAAAAATACTTCAATTTAATTTATGTGTCTGCTATAAATTAGACCGTTTAAAATGTAACAATCGGAATAATTTGATCTAATTTTATTGTAAATCATGAAGTTATCATAAAAAGTAAGGGATATGTTTCAATTTATTATTACAAATTGAATTTCTTCAATAATAGGACTTCTTAAATCCAACACTATTTACTGCATCTGTTCAATATGACCTTCACTTTGATGGTATAAATGCGCCAACATTTCACCCGAGTTATACCCCACATTATACAACATTTCGGGTTAAATTGCAGCAATTTGCTCCTTAATACTGTTTTTTAATTCTTCCAGCGTTTTTGGTCAAATTCTAAGCACAAAATTTTAAAAATAATTCCAAAGTCAAGTATCACCAGATTCACATCAAGCGCATAAATTTTCATGTAATCATCAAATGTATGCTTATAACACAATCTTCAAAAGTAACAGTTGATAAAATCTTTAATTGGTCTGTAAATGTGTGGGAGGACTGTGGAATTGCAATCTCTCAACATTTACAGTACCTTGAGACAATTGAGTCCACCAAGAGAAAAATAAACCTCATCTGTCCAGAAAATACCAGATAACCATTCGGGTTCAATTTTAATCCGACTCATTATTCGCAAAGGAAGATCATACCCAATTGCCAAATTCCCCTCTTTGTAGCTCCTTGTAGCTTATAGGGGTATATTTTTAGAATTTTGCATAAAATTTTCTAAACTGTGGGCATTTGCAATCACTTTGATATTGCATTAATACTACTAATTTTTATCAGATTAGTATTAGCTACGTTTTAATTTTCCCGAAGAACTTCTGCAACTTGGACATTACTGGACATAACTCCTTTGAATCTACGTTAAAATTATTTCGAATATAAATCACAAAATTGCTAAATAGTTTTAACACTTGTGAGACTAGTTATGACGAAACTTTTTAAATACTAAAATCCCATTATTGTAGCAACTACGATCTAATTCCTACTTGCAATTATTTCAATTTCCTAAATTTGTATAAGAAATTAAAGCATATCCTTTACTTTGTGATAATCCTATACTTTAGCGTAGAGTAAGTTATTGGATTTATGAAATTGAGAAACAAGTACCTAATATAATTTTCCCCGGCCGCCAAGATTTATCCAAAGATTTTCCTCTTTTATCTCAAACTAAATCTACAAAAAAAGCTAAATATATTCTACTGGATCACTCGTAATGAAGTTTAACTAATCACCATTTTATATCTATGTTGTATATATTTTATTCTCCTGATTTACGGGTGAATATAAAATTATCTTTATGTGATTTTATACCCACCAAAGCCATTAGATATTTTTCTCAACGTATAAGTATCTAAGAGTTTAGACGATCTAGAAGAAAAACTTACACTTTTTGAGTATCAATAATGAATCATCAAAACCAGATAGTATGAAAGTTTATTATCGCAATAAACGATTGCAAAATTAGTTTTATCCATTTGTTTCTTGATTTTGTCGTTGTAAAAAGTATTAGGTTGCTTAAAGGTGCTTAAAAACAAATGATCTAATCTAAACCGGGAAAATACTAATATACCACTCAAATAAATCTTCAAGTGTTCTTAATCTTTCATGTATAAGATGTATTCTATTAAGCAATAAGCGAATTTGAAAAAAAGGGGTGTTGTAGACTTATGCGAAGGCGGTGTTTCCCTATGGGAAATTGACGGATGGATTTGTCAAAATAATACTGTAATATGTGAATATGAAGCATAGTCGTCACGTATATGGGAAAGGTAAATATTTTAGATATTCACGTTAACATATTTTGATTTAGCAGAGAAATTATACCAATAAGTCCAAAAAGGAAGCGAATTTGGAACAAAACTGTTGCTAACGTTGATAATTTTGGTCAACGTGATAGAACTTTTGCATGTATCAAAACAGAATACTATTTTGAAGACCGGTTACTAAATATGTATTAAATCCATATGGGAAATATTCGACGAGATTGATTTTTAATATAAAAAAGGTGATCCTAAACATGTCTTAGGGAATGATAACGTTCGACCTGGATTTTCCATGCCGGAGCTGTTGACAAATCTTGACAAAAAGAGAATAAACCATCTATTACAACAAAAGTGGATGGAAAAAAGTTACGTGTGTCAATGTCCGAAATACTGATGCATTTGTACCTGGAACTAAATATTTTAGACAAACAAAGAAAAAGCTTAGACTACTGGGGTGATTTGAAAAGTTTGAAGCTGCAACATGAAGATCGTGTTTCTCGCCAAAAATATTCTGATAATACAATTGCGCATACGTAGAAAAATACTTTCGTAAGTTTCAACCACGTTGACGCTCAGTTGCAAGAAAAGTAATAATTTCACCTGCCTTTGTCATCTCTATTAATGAGGATACCATACAGCAATGACTGAAAAAATTCACAATATGAACGATCGGAGATCGAAAGTACGTGAGATTAGTGAGGCTGTGGGAATCTCAATTGACCGGGTGTATATTTTAATAATTCATTTGAATGTAAGGAAGCTTTCTTCAAGATGAGTGCCACGATTGTTTACAAATGACCACAAAAACGTACGTGTGTCAACTTCAAAGGAATGATTTTTGTCATCGATTCATAACAAACGTTGATAAAATGTGGATACATCACAGCACACTAGAGGTCCATGGAACAGTTCAAACAGCGAGTTCTTCGTGGCCAACTCACACGCCAAAGAAGGCCAAAGCTACTTTATCGGCCAACAAGATAGAAAAATGTTGGACTAAGTGTATCGACCTCAAAAGAGACTATATTTAAAATAAAATGAATTTTAGACATAAAAATATTTCTCTTTTTCTTACCAATGCCAGGAAATGTATCAATTTACAATAAGTATATAAATAAACAAAGGACAGACATTAGATGATCTCGATATAAGAATAAGATATTTTGATCAAGCTCACCAAAGTAATTCTAAATATGAAAATTGTAATGAATGTATTGAAGAATAGGAAATTCAATATTTATTCCAACTTTTATTTTAGGGTGATTGTATTTTCCCAAGTAGCAAATGACGATCGAACATAACTAGAACAAGAACGGTCAATAAGATTTCGTTTACTATTTTTCAGAATATAGGATATGGATTCTATTACATATAAACCACGTGTAGGTGTCGATCAGTTATTACTATATTGTAACACTTGATACTGGGGCATTTAAGAATGTAAGTTTTTCATCTTCAATCGTCTTGCGCGTTATGCTCCAACTCAAAAGTACATAAAGCAAGCTTTATAATATACAGTATGTTGACAAAATAAAAACGGCTGTTATTCCCTTGGGAGCGCTTATTAAGTGATTTTTTTTTTATAAAGAACACTCCGAAATATACACTCCTTTCATTTATTCTGTCAAACAATTACTGTTGATCCGAGTATAAAGACCACGATTTTACTGAAATAAAAACGAAACGCAAAAGAATATAGACGCGTCTCTTGGCTTCAAGTATTTCATACATTCTCCTCTACCCATATTGTATAATATATATGTATAATATTCTGGTGTGTCGCATGCAGAGCGCTACAGAAGAAACAATATAAAACAAATCTAACAAACTACTTTCTGTACTTGGCTAAATTCAAATCTAGTTGTCGGGCTTAGCGTTTGAGAATATGATTCGAGTAGACTGCCATTAGTATAAGTACAAAGCTGAATGCTGTGAGAGTATTTACTGGTGTGTTTTTAATATATATGTATATATACGATAGAAAGAGAGAAGTTATGTGCACTTTGGTTGGTTATTCGGCTTGCTAGACTTGAATTTAGACCAGCCACTGCTCAAAGGTATTCTGTCGATAAAGTTTAAGTGAAAATTTAATATCTTTTGACAAAATTTCAATTAATCGGGTTCAAAAAAAATCTGTCGTAATTAGACCATACTTTTAAATTAATTAATAAAAGAAATATAGACAATATCTACAAATTTTCAATTTTCCAAGACTTATTAAAGAAATCTTCAATTCAGATATTGAGCAGTGGCGTAGTGGTAAAGCTAGGTATTACTTGCATGCAAACGTACAGTGGGCAGTCTATTACGGGGGCTGTTACCCACTTTCGCCATTTGAGCCTGGATATTTAGAGCAGTCAGCGCCTTAACTGCTCCTTCTGCCGCTCCTGGATGTTCGAAGTCTACGAATCCGTATCCTATTCGCATTCCAATCGATGACGTACCGAAAAGCAAATAAGAACATAAACAAGGTAAGCTTTTCTATAATAAGAAGTAGAATTAGTAAATTATAATTGAACGAAATCGTTTCGTTTATGTCATACGTACCTTTACATTTATTAGTATTTTTATCTAAGATGGCTTTGGTTGAAATTATTGTACCATATCTGTAAGATAAAACAGAGGGAAAAATTATATTAGTCAGATTATATCTTTTTAACGATGTTTCTTAATTAAATTTATTTTGCCGATGGGAACGACTTTTGGAATTTTTACGGTTTATAGTAAACAAAAATTGTTGCCTTTTGCGTGTTCGGTGCACATACAATGTCTACATTACTTCATCGTATATTCTTTATAACATTGTCACAGTGTTTGTTAGAGGTATGCTAAGATGAACCAATCGATGTACAAAGTAATTAATTTGCTCGAATAAAATAACTACGAGGTTTACTTAAAAAGTTTCAAACCTCAACACGAAGATGGAGTCGCTCGTCAATAATTGCAGGCGCATTGAAATATAACCCGTCATTAAATTCTCACATTTAAAAAGCAATACAACTGCTCAAGTTAAGGCCAAAATGGACTCTGTTTATGAGGCCTTTGCATCATTTATCACACCGAAACTTTAGGCAGCTGAATTTAAACGTGGTCGTACCAGCTTGCTTGACAATGAACATCCGGAACCGCCAAATGTTGTAACTACTACCGATAACATCGGGAAAGTTCGCCAAATGCTGCTAAGGTTAGAGAGAGAGGCTGCGCGTATCTCGAAATAACGTGTTTGTATATATTGACTGAATATTTTAAAGAGCTAACCGTGCGATAGGTGCCACCTTTTCACATTCGAATGAATATTTCCAAAGCCCTGTTGAAGCAGTTTAAATGAAATATATCGGAGTTTTAGTGACGATTAATAACTGTGGATACACCACTATACTGTGAAGGGTGAATCGGCTCCATGGCAAGAATACAAGGTTTAGGGTTCGTCTTGATAGACCATTCTCCCATTCATCAGATCTAACAGAAAATTTCTTCGAATAAGGAGGTCATCACATTCACCAACGCTTATTTTGCAGAACAAGGTGCTAACTACTATTTGCACGGACTAAAGACGGAGGAGCATCGCCGGGAAAAGTGTATAGAAAAAAATACTTGTTTCCATGTAACTTTTCAGGATACCCTCGTATGTTAAAACGTCAAAATCAAATAGCGAATCATTTCGTGATAAGTTTTTAGATTAAAAGCAAATATTTGCGTATAAATGAATCATGTCAGCATTATTGTATTTAATAATCACCTACAATAATTAAAAAACTAATTTTCTGCACAGTCAAATGGCGGGGAATTACTGAACTGTCCTCCAATTTGTATAACCAAACAATGCATGTGTCAAAAGATGGCGTCGAAGATTTTTGAATCCGAATTAATTTTAGAAACGTTTTAAAAGGCACTGATAAAATTGTTAATGTCAAAATTTGCAATTTATTTTTTTAATATCCTAAATTATTGCTTTTACACACTAAATTTTGTCATTGTTTTAATTAGACATTAGCTTCCATTTACATGTAAATAAAAAAAATCCTCCGGGATATCTCATGATTTCTCATAACCAAGCCTACGACTTTCTCATTTCCTAGCCTGGCAACATCGCTTTAAACAAATTGATCGTATTTTAAAGAAATAGTGAGTATCATTTTCAATTTTTTGTAATTCATTTACAAAGGAGTAATCCTAAAATAAGAGCAGATTATTGATTTACAAATCACTTTACTACATTATCCGTATACGATGTAAGGTGTGGATGTTTTATTCGCGTAACTACCACCAGATGTCGCGACGTGATACTTTCGACATTGATTTATATTTTTTGTACGTACTACGTGCACTATTTCTCTCTGTGTAGACGCAATAATAGTGACATTTATATTTTCCCTATGTAGGTGCAATTTTGTTTTTTTCTTTCGAGATGTACTTTTCCAGTAATGCACAACAAATGTTTTCGTTCTAATAAGCATACTATCAACTGGACAAACATTATTTTTTTACTCAACACAATTTAAATAACATTCATCGTCCAAATCCCTAGTTTCGTTGATTTCCCATGCTCTTGCTTCCAGTTATATTTTCCGTAACTCGAATGCCGTAAATGCGTATATATTACACGCCCAATACATTTACCGTTCATCCAAACTTCCACATAACTTGTGAAACTAGTTTCGCCAGTAGCATTTACATATTATCGAAAAAAAATCGCGCTATTTCTGGATCTCGACGCACTTATATAACACCTGAGGTTTCTTTGAGTGTCAAATCGAAGGAAATAATAAAATCGATCGGAATGCCGTATAGAAATTTTCCGTTATGTCTTTTTTAAAATAACGAAGTTAATATTATTGCGATAAAGTATCTAGGTGAAATGGGTTAATGCAAGCGTATAGGATGGTCATTCCATGACAGGTGAACTAAACGTCCCCGCTTGACCCTCTTCAATGTTGATGACATTTTATGGGATATACACGTGGGTCTTACACGGATTTATGGAAAATTGCACCTTCGTAAGTAATATGGTTGCGCCACTATCCAAGTTACTTCATGTCGCAACAGTAACGAATAAATCAAGTTGTTTCCTGCTCATGATCTAAGGTGATTACCATGCTGAAATTTGGTGATCCAACTCAACTTTTTGGATACAACAGCTTAATTGTAGACTAAGAGCTCAACATATGGCAGGTTTACTTCAGTTTGTTATCGACGAACTTCGAATGACAAAATGGTCAGCTTCACAAAGTGATTGTACCAGTAGATACAACCCGCAAAAATATAACACAAATTTGTCACGACGAGATTTATGAACCATTTTGACAGCAAATTGTGTCATATTTCGATCTGCTAGTCTACAACTAAACTGTTGAATCCAAAAAGTTGAAGTGAACCGCCAAATTTCAGCATGGTAGTCACCTCAGGTCATGGGTAGTACGGAAACTTGAAGATTTACTCATTACTGCCGCGACATGAAAAAACAGGCCGTTGCAAAAACTTAATTAGTGGCCCAGTCACACTACTTACGAAGCTATAATTTGGCATAATTCCATGTAAGACATATTTACATACGATAAAAATTTGGAGAGGACCGAGTGAAGGTCATATCTAAATTTGGCCCACTTGATATTAAATGGAAGGTAAGATATCTTACTTCGAACACATGTTCTCCAAGTCTTTGTCGGTGGTGGATGCCGACAGTCCCCTGATGTAGAGATTCGTCTTAGATAATGTTTCCGATCCGCTACTATTGTTGACCGGCATGTTGCCGCTGACTGAAGTGGATACGGTCCCGCTTTGACTTCCGGTGTGGCTGCTAGAGCTGCTCGTGTTGCTTGGCGAATTTGCCGTCGGCACTCTCTGGTTGTTACCGTACTGGAAAATAGATTCTAGTATGAATGACATTATTGGAAATTTCTTCTATAACTTATTGGATAAATTAAGCAATACGTATATACAAAGTGACATAGTGTCATTTTAACACCATTTGTCTTGTTGGTTTAGTTATTTAGTTGTAAAATTAACAGCAGCATAAGACAATTTACATTTCTTATGACACCAACAATAGAAGGTTAAGCACATGATCAAACAATACAACAGTAAATCACTTCTGAATTTTCTCTGTTTGAAGAACTTTTGTTGGACAACCAAATGGATACTGTAGAGCTTATTTTTTTCGACAAGACTTTATATAAAACATTTTCTCCCTCATCAAAAACACAGGTAACATTTTTCAAGGCTTTGGATCATACACGTTGATGACATAAGAATGGTATGAGAAGTAGCCGTGTTTGAAGAGAAATGGCGCTTTGTCTTAAAATGAGTTACAAAATCGAATGTGAGAAAGCTATCGGCGAGATGGGCGCCGTCTGCTGACGATTAATCAAAAACGGAATCGGATATTTACTTCAAAGCAATGTTTGTTATGTGACTGTAGATTAAATATATGGATAATACATTATTACGCCACAGAAACCGAAGGTGAGTCGGCAAAATGAGGTTTTCCCAGAAAACACGAAGACGACTCCATCGGTCGGAAAAGTTATGATGACGATCCTTTGGGATTCGCAAGGCATATCAATTGATTATTTGGAGAAGGGAAGGACAATGCTGATTTACTGGACCCTGTTTTGCATTCGATAAATCTCATTATGTGGATAGCTTAAAAAGTTGGAACATCGCAAGACTAACTGATCTACAAGAAGATCATGACGAGAAATAACTTTACTAAATGCAAAACAATTGCGTTCCTTTCCTTAACACTGATATTTATCGTAACATCCTGGTATACTACATTTTTTTACACGAATAAATGACTTCTCGAAAATTAAATTCAAAATTTCCTTTTATTTCATTAATTCGCGAAGAGGAAACAGAACAAAAACACGGATTTTGATGAATTCTGATTTAGGATCTTTAAATAGAAAAAAATGAATAAATAAATAAATTTTAAAAAGGCCAAATTGTTCTTGAAGAAATAGGGTTTAATTTTTTGATGATGTTAAATTAAACGTAATCCTACTTCTAAATTATGAACGGCATTTGTAAACGCATTCTCAGGAATGTTCCCTATTACAGGGTGTTCCATTTAACAAAATCGAGAATTTTTTTTTTTTAATTAGCAAAGCCAATACTTTTTAATCTCAACCAATCCACACAACAAATTTTATTGGCATTTGCACATATGAATACTTTCTTTGGGTTATGTGATCTTCCAACTTTTTAACAGAAAAACAGTTGTAACTCGATAGCCACAAAACAGGTTATTTTCATAATCTGTGGATGAATGGCATGTAGTTAGAGATCTCTAATAATGTTCAATTCTTCTTTTCTGAAACACCAATATATCGGAATATGTTTTCTAAAGATGCACAAATAATATTATATTATATCCCCAAAATATCCAAATGCTATCTATCATACAGCCTGTGTTATAAAAAGACGGGCGTACTATTCTACACCCTATATATAAAAAACCCAACCCCTTCTAAATCATAATGATATCTGTATGGAACAAGACTGTTAATAAGTACAAAAGATTTAGTTTTGAATAACCCTATATATAAACGTATATCACTTCAAAATGTTTTCTTTGTTTGATTACATTGTTTAGACTCGTTGTTTCCCAAGTGGATACCAACGTCATTAAATTCACATAAAAATACTTTATTTAGCATGTGCGTAGACTATAACTACGGCGAAGATTATTACCAAAACGACTTTATGTTTACGTAATTCGAGGACAGTTTAAATAGTTCCTCAAATCTTCAACTAAATACCTATTATTTTTTTTGTATTAAGCTTTAAATTTGTAATTATAAACAAAAGAAAAATGCATTAAAATAAACAAAGTAGTGGGAAATAAATAATATTTGTGAAAACCGTTATACAAACCTTTAAAAGTAGAAAACTACGGAATATAAATTTAATGTGTAATTCAACGATTAACGCAGAATATGATTTATTGCAGCAAATAAGGAAACATGTATTTTCCTTACAAAACGCATTGTCAAAGATACATTATCGCCCATTGCAAATCTATATTTGATTATCTTTATCTAGCTGTAACATGTTGCGTCCGTACAATTATAAAGAAATGATAAATGTTCATTTGTTTGAGGTTTAATAATTTACAGAATTTAGAATGAATTATAATCCAAAGCGTTGAACATTTAATCCTGAACTCCGTTATTTAAAATTACAAATTTTCAAGTAAAAATTACACTGTAATACTTTGTTAGATCAAGTGAAGATAATCTTACTATTCATTGAAAAGATATCAGCTATTTAATACGTAATCTTTCAAATTATAGAAGTGTATTCACTTATTCTTAAGACGAATACATCAAATGGGTTATTGATAGAATTTGAGGAAATTGATTGAATTTGATTGAAAATATATCTTTCCCTCGCTGATACTATCACCACATGGTACGTGTAATAATCTTTCTTAAAATGTTAATTTCTCGTGTTTGAGTGACTTTTGAACGCAACACAAAGGCTTTAGTCACATGTTTCTGAGTAAAATCGGACTCGGAGAATCAATTCCCTAAAAGTGCATACACACCACCAATTGGTTAATTATTTGGGCAAATATATTTTCATAAAGCAATTTATTTTATGTAACTTTGCTGAGAAAGAACGCCCATTAGGTAATTCCGAGAAAAAGTTTGTTAAACCATCATTCGGTTGGAATTTCTTTAATCCCCCCATTAAAGAGGTTCACATTTCGTGACTGGTGGTATCGCTTACTATACGAGAATACAACCTAAATATGTATAGTTCAATACAAGTAGGTACATACACGGCGTTTACAATTTGTAAATTTTAACAACTACATAAGACTTACTTACCTCTGTCACAAGACAATACTTTTCGTTTCATCAGTTAATTGTAAACTTTATTCTTTATAGAAAACGGTACTTTATCGCAAGTTTTTTCCGACATGCCTGCATAAGGTAATTTCACTTGGAATAGAACGACCAGTACACGTTTCTAAAAAACCTGTTAATACTGGATCTTTTATCTTTGTTAAAAATATGTTCGGTACACAAAGTTAGATATTGAAATTATAACAACCTTATGTATATCTGAATCCAGCTTCTTATTTCATTTCTGACGGGAAGTTGCCCTTTATTGTACCGTAGTAATTTCGACAGTATTTTCCAAAGTAATGCTTGTTTTGATATACATCTGAATACAAAATTATTATTTTTCAAAAGATGGTTCTCTATCACTTCTTTAAATATTCATTTTTTTTATACGAGGTTTCACGGCAGTCCTGAAATGTATATTCAATCTTATCTTTGTTAGCTTATCATTTTATTAATGTATTCGATGTGAAGAACGTTTTCGTATTACTGTTAAACAATTAGATTCCATACATTTATCTTCCAATTCAATAAACCAA